>VUYV01000104.1:1911148-1932932 GCA_008711295.1 Anarhynchus alexandrinus
AAAAAAAAAAAAAACAACCCAAAACCGTGAGATTGTGCAGAGCCCGGCGCCCGTCCCGCAGCACAGCGGCTTCCCCCGGGGCCGCGGCCGCGCTCCGGTGCCGGCGCCGGCGGCCGCTGCCTCCCGTCCCGCCGCCCGGGCCTCCTCCTCCTCCTCCTCCTCCGCGGGCGCTGGCAGCTGGGATAAGGCAGCACAACCCGCGCTTGTTTACCAGTTTAATTGCTCGGGTTTAATTGCCTGGGAAGCCATGCCAGATGCAAAGTACGCTGAAGCCACAATATGCCGATAAAATTAATTTGACTGAACCTTAACGATGCTAGCGTGCTTGTTAGTACGCCAGGAGCTGATCAAATGATGTTTTGAAAAATATGTCTTCAGCAAACGCAATTGATGAAAAAATGCAGTTAAAAGAACCGTACACCTTACGAGGTCGGTGCCTTGCAGTCACATTCCTGCCACATTCCTGGCCAAACGCCTTTGTGGAGGATGTCAACTATTCGCTAGCTTCCTTCTCTCCTCAGCCCCTTTGCTCTTCACTCTCCTTTCGCTTCACAAGATCTTACCAGCATCCTGGAAAAAAAGGTGGGCAATACTGTACATCACGTCTTACTCTCTTGTCTTCTCCAGCCCCTTTCTTTTTGTGATTTTAGGGCTGAAATTGGAAATTAATGCATTTTCTTCACTCCAAACCCATCCATCTATCCAAGCACTCAGTTTCTTCCTAAACTTCCCAGTCCCTTTCAGTACTCTTTTCACTACTAGCCTCTCCCTGATCGCTGGTTTCTTCCTCTGTCAACACAAATGTGCTGTGATCACTCCATACGCAACATAAATTGCTGCTCTGCTTTCATTCTTCTCCTCAGCTACATTATCTTTGTGTTGAAAGGTTACAGGCATTGTTTAAGGCTCCTCTTCTTCCAATTTTTAATTTAATTGCTTCCAGTCTGTCTTTTACTTCCTCACTGAGATTGAACAAAGTCTCTAGCAACTTCTTAGTCTTCACTGAACCTCAAGATCTCAACTCTTTCTTGACCTTTTGTGCTACTTAGATACTGTCAGAGACATCCATACTTATGTCTCATCTGCCAGCTCCAAATCTGCTGGGGGCTACATGAAGAAGGAAGTAGGCTTTAGCCTCCCATGATAGCCTTCATCTCCCAGTTCCATTCTGGGGCCACAGGAACTTGCATGGTACCAGTGAGGTACCATGGTTACTCTTCAACTCCCTAATTTGGAAAGAGAGAGTAAGGAAAACTCATGTTGCTAGGCAGAAGCCACATCTTCTGTACATTTGCAATTCACTGCCCGCTATCGGAAATCTACTCCTATGCATCAGCCACCTATTTAACAACAAATATGAGATTTCAGATGTTCGGCACACGAAGAATCACAGAATGCATGGAGAACTTCCTTATGTGTCACTGGGGCCTTTTAGACACAGTTACCTAAAAATTTCTGTATCGCATTATCCGCAGGTTTTGTAAATCTGTCCTCACCTGATTTTCTTACTGTCTTTTGTTCTTTTCTATTTGATAATTTGGGTACAGTAGAGATCTTGCCTCATATTCAGTGTAAAACAAGCAAAAATTATGCAACCAATATTCAGAAATCTTATCCCCATCTTTACAGCATAAGTTTTTTTGTTGGGCTTTTCTTCTTATTATTATTCTTTTTTAAAGTAATATTTTGTCAGGATTAGCAACATGTTTGGTCTTGCAAAAGATGACTGAGGCTGATGTCATGTGGACAATTAAAAGGATTTAATTCCTATGCAGATCACTTTCATGTGTATTGTACAGCTCTAACTAGTCTCTTCTCATTTTATCTCTAGGCTACTACCCAAGTGGCTTACTAGGTCTAAACTAAAGACCACATCTTTATAGAATCATAGAATCATAGAATCATCTTCAGCTGTCAAATTTTCTCAAACAACTAGCGATTACCTTTCTCCTCATTGCTCAAATCCAGCATTTTTTGCCTTTATAATCATGAATCACGATGCCGTCTAATGATGAGATTTTTAAGAAAAATGTGCTTGTGCATCTAGTGAACCATGCCTTTCCCTACCCCCAGCATGTGTGAGGTGCCATATTAATGGACACATTCTTCTGTATCCAATATGCTTTGCGGTTATCGTCCTCTGAAGCCTCCAGAGCTCTCGCTTGTCAGCAGTCACGTCTGCTGCCTTGACTCCAAAATGAGTGATATTCTTTTGCTCCACACATCTGTTCTGCCCCATTTCTGCTGCTCCTGCCCTGCATAGTCCCCTCCTCAGCTGTGTCTCCTGGCCCCTCACTCATTTCACAAGGTTCGCAAGCTGTTTGGAAGAGGGGACTTTTACTAAACAGACAGAAATTCCTGAGTGGGCTGGAGTTTCACAGGATCATCACGAGACCAACAAAAATCTTGTCATTTGGGAGGAATTTATAAGAATTATAAACACTGCTTGTTATCTTAGGGTCATCTCTGACTCATTTCTAGTTTTTATCCTACTCTTTCTGTCCATGGCCAAAATTTTACTTCCCTCAGCTTAATTGTGTGTGCTGACTTGTTCTAGCTGTTTCCAGTGCAAATAACACAGAAGAAATCTGGTTTGGTTATCTGTGATTTCTTTTCTGGCTCCCTGGAGATGAGGAAAGAGGGTTATGATTTTAAATTGTTATTTATGAAGCTCAAATTTTGGGGATATACAGAACTACCGCTGTTTTAGGTGTTATTTTCCACGCACCTTTGTTCCGCTAAAGGAGAATATGATAATTCAGATTACTCTCTTCGTACTTGTTTCAGGGAACTAATCATCCAGGGAATTTGAATTAGAGTCAGTGACTAGCCAATATACTGATTCTTTATTGACTGGTAAGGTCACACAAACATTTTACTGTGAGGAACAAGGAATATCAATGGAAATTCTGCCCCACTTTTTAAAACTGAAACAGAAATAATTATATCTAGAAAAAAGAAACTTGGTAATGGAACTAATAGTACACTGCTTTATGATGGCTTTTCTTACAGAAGCCTCATTTGCAGGTACTAGTTGAACTGTATACAGTTTTAATGAGAATTAGATTGACAAGAAACTTGTCTTTTTTTCCCCTGCTATTTGTATTTTGTCAATATGGGACAGAACCAGCACATTCTTTTTCTCTTCCCCTGTTCCCCATCTGGCTCCCCACTCCCCCTACCCTTTCAGGTGCTTCCAGTATGCCAGTGTTTAAAATTTCACCCAGGTTTCTATTGAGTACTTAACTTGGGGAGCATTTCCAGAACTTGAAGAGCCATATAAAGGATGAAAAATACAAAACATAATTAGTATTTGGGCAAGTAGACTATGATCCTCACAAAATGGTTAGTGCTGAAAGGTCTTTGTTAATAATGTTATTTTAATTATTTAAAATTCATTGAATTGCACTAATCCAATGAAATCTGTAGTCCTAATTGTTCCAACAGGGGCCAGAAAAAAATCCCGAGTAGACAAAAAACACATTTAGAGACAGTGTTCAAGATTTTTCCACTTTGAGAATATTTGAGAAATTATTCAGCATCATCTGTGAGGCAGGATCATGATTCAGGTCAGATCCTGAGATATGTAAAATGAAAAGCATGTTTCACCTGTAAGTACAGGAATAAAGGAACAATATCATTATAGAGTAAGTCTAAAAATCACTACATTGCTTACTATTCTCAGGTTTTCTCCTATATACAGAAATGAGCAGAAGAGAAAAAGTTTGTACAGAAACTGCCTCCCAGTTCAAGAGAACTCTCTTTTTTAATCTAAAAAAAAGTTCTGAAGAGCTATACAGATATAGCAAGAAACTTAAATTAACCTTGCCTGCCTAAAACATTTAGCAACTTTCTTCCACTATAAGCATTAAAAGTAGATTTTATTATATCATTAAAATAGTCTTACATTCTCATTCCCAATGAACTTCATGTTTTTGTCCTGAAAAGTAAAAAGCCACTCATTACTTTATTCCAATGTAATCCACTCCCAATGAAGTACTGAGAGCCATAAAGCGATGAGTGGTAACAAGTCATCTCTTCCCAAGGCAAATCAGGAGGACTTGGTAGAGTCTCTTAACCAAGACACCGCAGTTAGACACCTGTATGACCGACCGCCACTCCTTCCTTCTCCCCTCCTTCCTTGTTGAAGGGGTAAGTTTATGTTTGTTACGTGAATATACAAAGACTTATGTCTGCAACTACAGACCCGTTTAAAGAAAAATACTGTTTCTGCGTACATTGTATGATGTTTCTGACAGTCAACGTATTGGGATTGACAAATACCTTCTGTTCCCAGGATCCTTCCCTGCCACTGAGGCTCACTGGCACACATCGAATCACGTCCATGTTATTATACTTTCTTAGTTTCCAAACTAAGGTGGCTGCACGCTAACCCCTAAAGTGCCCCTGGGAATGATGTGGGAACATGCCAAAACTGTGTAAAGGATGATTCTGACCATTTAAAACTACCGGTGATTGAGTTTTAATGTCCAGGAAGTTCCATAGCGCTCGTTAAATTTACTAGTGCAGATATAACCTTAGAGTATATTTCCAATGCCTTTGGCCATAAATGTTACAAGTAGCCTACAATTATTAGTATGCAGAAGCAGGAAAGTTTTGATCACAACAGTAAATCACCATGACAATCAGCAAATATGGGCAGCATATGATCCAGCTGCGCCAACATATGATCTTGCTGCACCAAGACCTTCTGTGCCGTTCTACGCAGAACAAATACATGAAGAGCTGATCATTTTACTTCTGCTTTAAAAACACTACTGAACCATATTTATTAACAGGGCTTTGTTGCTAAATTGGCTTATAATGTTAACCAAACCTGTGGTTTGAGAGGGCCTGAAACAAGCTTACCATTATGATGGCTAACTCAGTAGGCTGCAAATTCTCTTTCTGCTCTCATTAAAAGGAAAGGGTATACACAAAGTAAGACTAATGAGTAAAAAAAATGATCTAAATTAGAAGTGACAATGCAGTTGCCAAGCCAGAGTTTAATTTCTGTACCAACAAACCTGAGCTAATTTTAATAAGTATAGCTAAATTATATTAGCTAAATTTAGCTAAATTTAGCCTTATAAAACCTTTCCGTGATTAAGACAAGATACAAGTATTGTATTAATGGCAGTTGTATCCTTTCTCTTTTTAATGGGACTTCCTATCAAATCTAGTAGGTATACATAGAGAAGAACATGAAAAAATAGCAAATAGATACACAGATGTCTGAATGCCAAAGGCCAAGGCTAAAACCAATATGAAATCTGTATAATTACACAGAGAGATTGCCATGAACATAATGTGTAATTAATAAGAAACAAGAACAAACAAACAAGAAAGCCCAGACACAGTGATTTTAATACCTACTGAGGAAAGTTGCCTGCTTGAGAACAAAAAAGTCTTAGTTCCATTCAAAATGTTTTCATTGACATGATACAAAATTCAGTCATTCATTGAGTCCATAGTTCTTGAAAGCAAAGTGAGCTGTACCTGTGTCACGCCTGATGGTTAATTGCCCTACCCTTCGTTTACAGCCTTCTGTCACAAGGACACTACAGCCTCCCTGGGTAACCTTTCCGGGGCTTACACCTAGACACTGTTTCTCAATGAGCAATTGTAATTTTTGTAGGTTATATAATTTAGACCTGTAACATATTTTCCCATCCAGAATGACTACAACTTTCCATCGTTCCAACAATAAATTTTCTTTGATTTCAGCTGTGACTGAGCCACCTGAGGAAGTGAAGAGAGGAGAGGGGACAGTGAGTCTGTTAGGGCAGGAAAGTAGGGAAAAAGACGCCTCTGTAGAATTAAAGCCAGCATGTATCTAGAGAGCTACCACATTACATAGAGCAAACAATAACACAGGAGAAAGGGTAACGGGAGCAGGTATCTTTGCTATGGGAAACACTTTTGTTCTACAAATAGTAGTCATGGCATGTTATTTCTTCTCAGCATTACAGGAGAACATGAACGTACTGAAAACTGCCCACAAACCGTTTCATATCTTGTTTGCTTTATCCTTTCTTTTTTTCCACGTTTATCCTGTTAAGTGTTCTAACCAGACTGTGTTTACATGTATCCCTAAGCAAGTCACAACTGTTGCTAGCTACATATCATCTTTATAGTCCCATTATCTCCGGTTCTCTGAATTCAGTCTGGCCCACAGAGTAACTTGTAGTATTTAACACTTGATGGTAACGAGTCTTCTGCAAATCTTCTAATCAGTGTGCCCCGCATGCAAGATAAATGTTTAGCTCCTCAATTATAGTGAGTTACCTGTTAATTTTCACAACTACCTATGTAGCATCAGCTTCAATGAAGAGCCTCAGGTGCTGTCTGAAAAGTAAGGTTTTAACAATCATCTCAGCTATGCAGAAGCTGTCTCTTAAATGTTTGTATATTATAGATGTACAAAAAACCAGACCAATGTCTAGAGGGTTCTTTTGCAGTTCAGAATGTTCTTGAAATATTTTTCTGTTTACACTAATATCATTAAAGATACTGAATTAGAAAACTATCCGTATGGTGAAAAAAACGGTTCTTCTGTTTCTTCTAAAGGAAGTCGCC
The DNA here is from genome assembly GCA_008711295.1 of Anarhynchus alexandrinus. NCBI lineage: Eukaryota > Metazoa > Chordata > Aves > Charadriiformes > Charadriidae > Anarhynchus > Anarhynchus alexandrinus. The sequence goes on from VUYV01000104.1 coordinate 1,917,728, forward strand.
TTATTTATAATTTGTATTCTATATCATATATGTAACTTTGTAGTGTCCCTGACAAATGAAATATTGAAGTGCAAAAAAAAAAGCTGTCATGGGCATTCTTTGTCATAAAAGATCTTTTTAAAAGAAGTGCTTATTTTTAGAGTATGTCTTTAATCTTCTAGAAAATAGTAGATAAAAACAGCTTCAAAACCTGCACAGTGCCAGTTTTTATGACCGTCAGTGCTCTTAGCAATTCCAGTGATCTCAGCACAATAGTGTTCAGAACTGTTTCTTCAGTGTTTCACACAAATATTCTTACTGCATCCCTATAGCTACAATACATTGCATCGCCAAGATACCATGAAGCTTTAGAAGTTTATAATTTCCTCTGAATAGTCACTGGAGCTGCTATCTAGTCTGTCTGCCAGAGATTAAAAATTGCTTATTTCAGAGGTATAAAATATTGCTGGTTTATTTCTGAGGGTGTATATCTGGAGCCAGGTCACAGCTTCTTTCATAAGGAAGGCTTACTAAAAGAGATCCTAGAGGCAGTAAGACTCCAGCAAGCATGAATTTTTCATCCAGGATTGCTCTTATAAGAACTCCCCGACTCAACACTTGGTAAGTTTGGATCTGGGCTCTTTCAGGTTACAAAATTAAGGGTGAGGTTTCTCTAGTAATGGGCAGCATGATAGATGGTCCTTCAAAAGTATTCGATAATCCTTTCAAGGAACCACATGACAATATTCAAAGTAGAGTGGGATTTGAAAAGAAACCAAAGGATAAACACAGAAATTGTGTGAGGTGGACTCATCCATGCCAGGAAAGAAACAAACAGCTGCAAGTTGGTCTATCTGATCCTTTCTGCTGACCTTCAGGATTGGCTTAAGGTGGCCTACAGTCTACATAATGGCCCAAGACCGCTGTGATTTTTTTTAAGCATGTTTCCAAAGATGGAAGAAATAATTTCTGATCTTGTTGCTACCTCGACCCTAAAAGAATCAAGAATCAATCAGTTGAAGGTTGCTTCAGTTATTGAAGTTATCTTATTGAATGAAATGAAACAACTCTGTTACATTTTCTTTTTTCTGTTTTCTAGCAAACATTCCTACTATCCCTACTAAAAATATAAATAGTTATAACAATACGCAGTGAATTGAGTCTGTGTTTCATTCAGTTCCCTAATTCCATCAGATCAGAAAATCTGGCAGTCTTGTGCATGCTAAGTAATGAGAGAACACCATGTTGTTCTTGGTGCAATTACACATTCATTATCTGCTAAAAGTAATTAAGCACCTCTATACAACCTTGAGACTTTTAATAACAAAAAAGTCTTGTAGCATTTTGTCATAGTCACAGAACTTTTAAAATTTTGCTCTCTGAAAGTGGGATTTGTACAGTACATTCCTGGAAATGCAACCAGAATTGAACAGGAAGGTAAAACTGGAGAAAAGGAAAGAGAGTAAGTACGGCAGACAAGGAAATCCAGAAATAATAATAAGCCAATAGTTAAAAGAGTTGGTTATTGAAGAGAAAACTGGCAATGGTTAAGGAGGAACTTGTGACCAAAAAGGAGACGTAAAAAAAAATCTGAAAAAAGGAGACAAAAGAGAAGGAGTTCCACTAGTAGTTCATAGAACCACAGAAGCTATTATTTCCTAATAGTTCATTTAGGAAAGTCACTGTAGGATCTAGTGATCAGTATGTTGTTACATTAAAAAGACCTTTCTTAGAGCTTTTCATGGCAGCAGCTACAGTGGCAGAGAGCCATACAAGGAATTCTTCAAATTTAACAGTGTATGTATGTCGGAGCTGCAGTATCTGGGTCATTGCCAACATCTAGGCTCTCCTTAATTTCCTATGTAGATGTTGCCTTTTACGCTCATGTTCTAGAATCAGCCAGTCAAAAAAATGGACAAAGAAGGAGAAAGATATGGGAATAATCTTCAGCTTGTTCCCATAGAGTCTTCTGGTGGCCTTTTGGCTCTGCAGAGCATCTTGGGAATTCACAATAATTCTTCTTCAGTGAAGCCCCCAAGGGAAGGGCATACACAGGGAAACCTCCCCCTCCCCCACCACACAGTCTTTCTGTAGTAAACTGAAAAAAGAAAGCCTTTCTAAAAGGAGACCTGAAAGCAAATTTACTTTGGGATATTCGTCTTCCTGTAGGAACCTCTCCCCAGCCACAATTGTTTCAGCAGTCCATGTTCCAGAATGTTATGGCTAGAGAATGTTTGTTCAAGTTATATTGCTACCCTTGTATAAAATATTTAGGTCATTCCCATAACATTCTCAATATGCAGCAAACATGTATTTCATGGTCTCCATTGTTTAAGGCCAAAGTTTGAACTAAAGTCATGACAACATTTATAATGGACACAATGAGGCAGTTATCTTGATCAGGGCAGAACCTGGTAGTTACCTTGTGTGTGTTTTCCCCTTGTTTTCTTTCCCTTTGTAGCTACACAGATGGAAGAAACACAGCTTAGTGTTTCGGGTATTTTTTTTTCCCCTTCATCTCAAATTTTTCTATTGTAGGCAGAGCAGAGTAAAGAAAGCTGTCAGTTCAGGATTTTTGGCCTAAAATGTTGCTGTTCCTGATGGTTGTAAATATGATTCCCTTAAAATCATGGCTGTGGGTCACCTGAACTGCTTTTATTATATGAAAATAGCATTAAGTACAAGAATTTCAGGTATGTTTGTGCCATTCTATTCCTGTTATGGTTATTGATGCTCTGACTTTGCTGATGCTTTAACTTCAGCATCTATGTACATTCTACCCATGAGCAGCTGAATAGTTGCTACCATAAAGTAATTTCACACAGGCATCATTAATGACATTAAACTTGATGATGCTGCTGTAGATAGCTTAGGCTTGTGGTGGCTAAAGCAACCTCCTGTGATCCTCTCCAAGTTTATTACAACTGCAGTCCATAAGCAGTGCAAGCTGCACGATATATATATATATATGCATCAAACTATCCTACAAAGATTTATATGTGCCTAATACACAGTCATAGAAACAATAATTTCTAACATCAAGTTGTATGCAGATTTAGAGCAGAATTTTCTGCAAATGAACAAATGATTCGGGTTTAAGCCACCATGTGTCGTGGGGGAGGGAAAAGAAAGAGTATGATACCCTTTTTGTTGTTGAATTACTGTTATTATCACTAGGCATTTAATGGAGTTTCTTGGTATTCACATGATGTAAGAACAGCCAATATTGGTAATATTTCATATATTGTCCTCATTTCATTGAGCCCTTTTCACACTGTTAATACATTTGCATGTATCCAAACAGCAGAGATACTACATATTCAGAAATACTTTATATGAGTGATATAACTTACAGAATAAGCTTTGAGCAGTACTCCATATTCTAATTCACCTGTGTCTTCTTTATTAAACAAAACATTATTTTTTAGCAGCTAGGTCATATCCATCTATAAAAAACCAGAAATCACAGTGTTTAGACTGGTAGTATTTCCCAATCCCTTCAATCTATTTAGCATAACAGATGTACAGATGGAAAAAAATCTGTCCTTCTCAAGCTTGTTGTTCAAGAAAATAATCTGGACAGCAAGCTGATGACACTATTCCTGTCTCATCTTGTAACAGAAACTATCGCAATGGCAATATAGAAAGAAAAATCATATTCATTTCTAGAAAACTATGGCTTCCATGTGGATTATCTAATATCCAGCCTATCTTATTCTCCCAAACCACTCCAATTTAAAAGAACAAGTGGCTATCCTCATCAGCTCTGAGCAGCATGCAGCTTTGCAAGGGATTCTGTTGAAATTAATGGTTCATCCAAACTGCAGGTGCTGGCTGCATTCTACGGTGGGATGAGGTGAACTGCAATTGAATATCATTTTCTCTCTTCCTCTTCCCTTATTTCCTGTACTCCAGTTTACGCTGGAAGAAGAAACACCAAGAGGAAGGAAAGTCAGCGTGTGATGTGCATCAGGGCAGCTGAACTGTGGGGTCAATTACAAACTGCTCCAGCTCGGTAGTCTGAATGCAATCCAGGGAGAGATATTACTGAATATAAAGTTAACAGAAATTAGCCAATGATGAGTGCTTTTGCAAGTTCACCTTGCTTTTCTAAGGAGTGATAGGATTCAGAAAAAAACCCTGATGCTGCTCTTTGGTTTGATGAGCAGCCACCTGTACTGCCAGATGTACAGATCCTCAGGCTTTTGTACCTTTCAAGTCGGTATTCTGCAATCCAGTCACTCCGACCAGCAACAGCCTCAAACATTCAGCATGGCTCACTCAGGAATTTCAGCTGGGATCTGGACCCTACAGGACTTTCCTTGAGGGAACTTGTCGTGGCATGTTTGCGCTGACAGAGGGCTTTAGAAACAGAGTAATTTATATTACTTTTTGCAAGGTAAAAAGCCTTTAGGTAAAGTAATAAATAAATAAATTCTCTTTGTGAGCAAATCCCACCACTGGAAAGAAAACAAACAAAAAATCACTTTCTTGTTTTGAACAGATATCAATGGCACATTTTTGATAGCTTCTCCTTTCTTTTCAAACTTCCTCCTGCTTGAAGGATTCTTAAGATTTTTTGTTTCCCCTGATCTGAGGATTACTGACGCACCTATGTTGTACTCCTCCCAATCACTCTTATCCCAATATACCCAATGTGCAAGCGCTTTTCTCTGCAGCTTTGAAGAGGTATGGGGAGGTTGTACCAGTACCATTATTTTACTTTTCTTTCACACTTTTTTAACTCTTCCTTTATTGCTTTCTTTTTATCTAAGCCTTAGCTGTTGAACAGTCAGACAACAATACAAAGCTAAACACATTAGTCATTGAAAGTACCTCCATCACCCTTCACCAGAATGTGTTTTGTTTCTTCTGCAGCTGTACACTGCACAAGGACACATTCATGAAACCACACACAACTTTGGTTATTTTGAAGGCACGGGGAAAACAAGCAACAAGAGCAAAACAAGCAAAAAAATCCAGGAATAGAAATATCCTCTTTAATTGCTTTCTTACTGAAATTAAACTGTATTCTTCATGAATGAATGCTTAAGATGTCTAAATTAAATACATGGAAAGTGCTATTAGACATAATTAAAATAAATACTTTTTTTTTTAATAGTTCTTATGGCAATGCTTACATGCATTTTTACCTACTGTGGCACTTATTGTGTTAGTAAACAAATACAGAGGCTGAAGTTAGAAGATATCAATAATACTGACTTGTAAACACAATGGAAAATTACAGGTGTAGCATGTAAGTTGAGACTTATAACGTAGACTCAATTTTTGGGGGGGAGAGGGGAGGGAAAGTGGGAGAGAATCAGGAAAGTGATTGATTTGGGCTGAATTGAAAAAGAAATAATTCAGACTTGCTAGAAAAAACGAACACTTCCTTATCTCCAAGTTTCTTTTCCAAAAGAATATTCCTTCATTTAGGCAATGGGTTAATGTTTCCAGCCTTTGGATTAAACACTAAAAAGCACTGCAATCTTCTTTTTTTTTTCTTTCCTCCAATGTCAGTTGAAACAAAGTCAGGATTATGCAAAGTGGATTTTCTGAAATAAGTGAATCTCATACACATAATAAATAAACTACTTGGATCAAGCTCTACTCAAAATGGATGCAAATTTGCCTTTGCTATGGGTTTATACAGTACCATGCACAATGAATCCAACACAACTCAGGCTCAGCTTTTTAATGGACTCTCAGGCACACTTTCCATGTATTACCTATTCCATTTGAAGCTATCAAGCTGAAATAAATAAGCATCAGTTTATACTCTGCATAATAATTAATAAGTACGTTTGATTTATCCTGAGAAATTGAGTCTTGAAAAGTCAGAATTAAACTGAACATCTAACAAATATGGAATACCTTACATTCCTTAACATACCACATGACAAATACAAATAACACAATTAACACTCAATACAGGTAATAACAAAACCGAAACAAAACCCTGGTAGCAATATATTGATGTCCAGTTGTCAAATTGTTCCTGAAGAGCTATTGTTACTGGGTAGAAAACAATGAAAAGCAGTGGAAAAGATCCCAGGGAAATGTTTTTAAGGAATCGTTGCTCTTAAGTGGTTATGCCGCAAGCAATCATACAGATAATAATAACAACACTAATTTAAACAACTAATAAATAGTTGCTGAACCATAAACATACTGCACAAACCCCGACTAGGTAAAACCCTAAGTCATGCCTGTTTGCCTTCATTCCATATTTTCACCTTGGAGGGAAACAAAGTCAACCTCCTCTCTCAGGTCTTCCAAAAGGACCTCCAGGAATCAGGTGTTTCAAGCTCAACAGAGGCAGTGAGAAAGCATGGGATTTTAGGGGTTGTTGTAAGCAACTTCAGAGGGAAACCACAGTATGAAATCCACATCTATCCTGTCAACCACCATACAGAAGTTTAAAAACTTCTATAGGAATGAGCTAAGATTCATAAATCCGCATAGCCTTAAGGTGAAGTTCTGATGTCTCTGAGATTTCAGCATAAATACTGCAAACAGTCCTATTATAAACAGGTGCTTGTTCACCTCAGTTTGTGAAGAAGGAAGAGAATATTATTAATATCAGTGTAAATCCATGTTATTTGTATGGTACAACTAGATAGTTACAAAAAAAGTTACAAAAATTAAAAGATAGTAAAGTCCTAAAATACAGTGCTGATATATAATCCTCATAGAACCAGGCTATATGGTAGGCATGGGCCAATAAACATTAATATAAATAAATAAAGTAATAGATAGAGATAAATAAATATAGTATCACAACAACAAAATGGAAAGAGTAGCCTGGAAACAGCACACAAACTGTTTCCAAAATCAAGCAGAACTGATCTAAATCTTGGAGGCAATGAAGTAGAAGAGAGGTTAATCTGACCATGACGCAATTCTTATGACCCCTTTATGTTGATAGGATCATTCCTCTTAAGAGGCATTACAACTTATGAAGGAATAAATATGCTAAATTGTGCTGAGATGAAAATGCTTATCAAATTATATTTTGCTGAAAACAGCTGTGCTGTGAAGGCTGCCCATGAGACATCACTTGCCATCGCTGCATCACTACCTGTTTCTGAAGGCAAGGTGCCAATTTTGAATAACCTGCTTCTGCAGGAGTCTATTGATTTGCTCAGTGTGTTACCTCACTGCTTCAGTAGTCTTCTCTCTTCTTCATCATTTAGCAGACCACCACGAGGCACCTAGGTTTTCCATTTGCTTCGAATAAAAATAATGCTAATGAAATATCAACCGGCTTCCATTCATGACTGGTCTAAGTTTGCCAGACTGAAATGAGTAGATGTTATTTAATTTTCATATCACAATTTATACACAGACCTGGATGTTTCAAGAAAATGTAAATTAAGATGCCTATAATTTAACATTTCAAAAGAAATCCAACAAATCCAAAATTTTTAATACAGATCGTGAACGCAAGATTGTGTGTAGTGTGTATAAACACCAAAATAAGGTTAGAAAGCTCAATCAACTTTCATGGTTTCAATCATCTGGAAGGCAAATAATGTTTTTACAAGAACAGCAAATGGACTAAATAAAAGGGAAAGCAGATGTAATGAAAATAGTTAGGCAAATATTTTTCTTTAATTATGATGTATTACTATTAACAATGTTCATTTCAAGCTTTTAGCTCATTGCAATTGTGTCTTCCTTTGGACACAACTAATCAAATTGCCTCAGCATAATTTAATTCTTTTGGGCTTAATAAGCTTAATGCTTTATATAGCAGTGCTAAACCTAACAACTGTACGGAGTCCTGTACTTACGAAGAGTAATTCGTCATCATATAAACCATCATGTGCAAATACACCAATTTAGGCAAAGCTATAATCTACTTCAAGCAAGATTTCAAAGGTGTCAGCACAGGGCATGACACAAAACTCTTTGTGCAAGAGAAATTTCCAGGCACTAAAAATGTATTTACAAAGCATGGATGCATTTTTTTCTTTCCTTTTGCAAGACTCCACAGCACAGCATAGTATGCACTGCACTCTACACACATTAAATGCTCAGATGCAGTTTCAGAAAAGTTTAAATTTAAATGTTATCAATGACTTGAAAATAAAAACCCTGAAACAGTTCCTCACTCTCTTCCCACCTGGGAAAATTTCTCAGTAATAACACTTTCTGGGAGGGAGATGGGGGAAGGAAGGCAGCTCATGGACACTCTTTGTCGTAATGCTGAAGGCCATGCCTGTAGCTGGTATGCAGTATATAAAAAGACAAAGTATCATTAGGTCTGTTTATCTTTTTTTTTTAAACTCAAAATTACTTCTGATTGTATTGAAAAATCACCCGTGAAAAAGCAGCCAGCCTTTTATTTAAAAGATAGATTTTATATGTATAAATACATGTTTAATACCTTTTTAACCATAAGGATGAATATTTGCATTGATAGTAAATGGTTAAATTAGCTATTTATTTTGGAGTATAGCTACTATTAAGATACATTCACAATATAATTTGAATCTGGATATCTTTTCCTAAAATGTTTTCTTAAATTTCCTTAAGTTGGGAGTCCCATCTCCTCTCCTACTATAAAAGATCAGTTCCAGTAGGACTATTTCAAATATCAATAACAAAATTTGCTGCCTATGCTAGGTAGCCATAATACTTTGGATTATTAGAAATGAAGGTATATTTTTTATCCCAGTGCACCTTCTGCGGTATTTGCTTTCTCTTTTCTCTTCTCTTCTCTTCTCTTCTCTTCTCTTCTCTTCTCTTCTCTTCTCTTCTCTTCTCTTTTCTTCTCTTCTCTTCTCTTCTCTTCTCTTCTCTTCTCTTCTCTTCTCTTCTCTTCTCTTCTCTTCTCTTCTCTTCTCTTCTCTCCTCTCCTCTCCCTTTTCTTTTTCTTTTTCTTTTTCTTTTTCTTTTTCTTTTTTCCTTTTCCTAATACCAGAGTTTTGAACAGACCTGAACATTTCAGGATTTTGTTTCATGAGGTAATTGTACAGTTTTGTGTGTGTGAATTATTCTGCAGAAAACTGAAATCCATTTATATGGCTTTCACAGTTATGCAACTCGCTGAACTGACATTTGAAAAATACATTTGACTCATACTGCCTCCTATTTTTGGGAAAACTTCTGGAGCCTCACTGTAGACAAGAAAAGAAACCTCTTCAGACCTCCTGAGTTGACTAGGCAGTGTGACCAAGTTCAACCACTTCCTGTCTCCAAACAAGACACCAGTTGTCTCTCCTTTTACTGCCTTTATACCAACTGGACGCTAACAAACAGGGGAAATACTGAGTTTAAAGTTTCTTCCAGACAGAGCAGCAGAGAGATGGATGTCTCTTTGTGTGAGATAGTTGGGAAGATATTGAAAGAAGGCATCAACCAGAATATAGTCCTAAGGCCAACGTGAGAGTGTAAGGGTAATGTCATGAGTAAGGGTGTCAGGTCTCTTGAGGATTAAAGGAAAAGAAGCAAAGGCTTCCACCATGCTGGGGAATTACCTCTTCTTCAAAGGGAAAAACTTGCCTGTCCCACTTTGGTATCCATCATAATAGTTCTGTATTTCATCTAAAGAGACTATAATGTCAAACAAATGCTGCTAATTGTTGTAAGACTTCAGTTCTCTTAACTGATTTACTTAGCAAGGGAGAGTGGAAAAATTAAAAAGGAGAGTGTGACTATAAATAGTCATTCCTTCATTCAACTTAATTCATTTGCTCATTTTATTATTTTTACCAAAACAAGGGAAACCAAGCAAAGATTAAAAAAAAAAAAGAGGAAGAATAGTGAGGTAAGGTGTTTCCCGAATTTTGTCAGACTTCTTTATTCTCAGAATTTCTTTTTCTTTTTTTCACACAGAATCCACACAGAAACACACTGGCAGTGCTGACAAGTCCACTCAGTTTGGGTTTACTTCCCTTTTCCCTTTGACATAATAAAAATGGTAACAACAATAACAAAGATATTCCAGTCCACTAGTTTCACAAGAAATTCAACAAATATCTGTGGCTGGTGTGTACAAAATAAAAAGTGGAAATACACTATTAAATTATAGTCTTTCCTAACTTTGAAAGATTTCTACTGTAGATTAAGTGGTTCAAGAAGACCTTTTTTTTTTGGTGCAGCAATATGAAACAGCTATTTAGGAAGATGGGAAAAGATGGAAGGCTGAGGTCCAAACCTGCTATTCAAACACTCTCAGGATCTGCACACATTCAAATCCAGATATGAAAATCCCTGTATGTCTACTGACCCTAACCTAAACACTCGCTCCAAAGAAGCTGGCATGCAAAATGAAAACTGATGGCTAAGGCCTATCTGTATTTAGTTATCTTTATTATAGTTTTGAGAATCTAAAATGTTACTCTTCTTGCTTTGCAGGGGACCCTGCTAAAGCTCTGAATGAGGACAGCACCTCCGCTCAGAAATACTGATCTTATGTGCATTTACCTTTGGAAAAAAAGAAAAATAATAAAAAAACCCCAACATCCACATTTGGATCTACACTTTCCTAAACAGGGATGGATTTCAGAAGACTCTCGGGAGTCTCTCCAGCAGATGCAATGTCTCTGTTAGTGTGTCATTTCTGTTGTCTGTCATGCCAGGGAATGTGTACAACAGACAACATTATTTCTTTAACCACCACCCAAGAGCGTTCCGTCTCTTGATAAGAAACAATACAAAGAGGAAGCTGAATTCCCCTTCTCCTCATCAGTGTCTGAAATGATTGGATGTAGTTAATCTCACAGGGCTGGCGGAGAGAAGACTGGACAGCTGTAACCAGCCCATTAGCATGGAGGAAGCTAGGCCCTGAAGCAGAATGGGCAGCATATAAACTGAAGGAAATTTATTTGATAGTAGTAGTAGTTAGAAACAGGAAGGGCTGATGGTAGGTTAGGGAATCCAACCCTATGCCACCAGAGAGAGGTTGTAGCAGATCAAAATCATAAGACACCTGAGATACTCTAAAATACATTTAATACAGGAAGAATGTCTCCTGTAAAATGAATTGAAATGCAGAAAGGAAAATGAACAATGGTTATTTTGACAACCTGTATCTTGATCCTTATTTTAGGGATTATTCAATGATTTACCCAACACAGGTGTGTATGTAAATCACCTATGGGGATTCTGTGTGTGCTTTTCACTATGTAAATACTGTCAAATATGATATTATGGCCTTTATTTTGTGCTTGTGTTGTTCCTGTAACTGGAACAGTGGGAGGGATAACCGGCTCCCCAGCATCTCGCTGTAATCATCACTCCACCAGAGAAAGCAGCTCCCCGCAAATCAGAAGTATTCACTCCACTCAGGTGCTTTCCCACAAAATCCTTCAGATGGGAGGCTTAAAGTAAGCCCTTAAAGGGATCAGATTATGCTCCTGGGGAGTAGTTGCTTTTACGTTCTCTTCTTTCTCTGAGAAAAGGATCAGCAAAACATCTGCTGTAGGGAATGAGGTAGTTAGAAAAAGAGGCTTTTGATAGGCCTAAAGAAGAATGAGGGAGAAGACAAATCCGAGAAAATGGATAAGCAGTATTAACATGCTGCTTGAATGTAGTTTTGTAAAATACCAAAGATACTTCTGTCATATGTACCATTATTACATAAAAAAATAATAAAATTTATCTTACTGTAAGGAAAGAAAGTAAAAATTCTAGGATTTACAGCAGTCTGAGAAACCTTAAATTTTCCTTCTTATGTAATTCTTGAGAGGTCAGAATAAACATAGAATGCTATGGAATAAGATAGCAAGTGATCGTGTAATTGAAGGCAGTATTGTAATAGGTATATAAACACGCGGTGTATCACTACTGGTGTCTTTTCTTGCACTATGAAGTTCTAGACTCAATAGTGTGTAGCCTTTTACACTAAGCAGTCCTATCTTCAAGTATTTCAGTTCTATAACTCATAAAACTTGGGATAACCCTCAACCTGTCAGCTGTAAGACACCTCAGACATGGAGCAACTTTGCAACTGTGATGTAGTTTTATGTGTGTTTTCATCTTCTGAGAAAAAATCCTAAGAAGCCTCATAGGGTAGGCAAGCAAAATTAATTCCTATGGAATACACCTACATCATCATATATGTTTAAATAATGTCTGGGGGAAAAATGTTAAAAGAACATTATTCAGGATGTAAAAGCAGCTGTTGAAATGTAGCTCTCATAGATAATGAAACTGACACTTCAGCTCTGCAACAAGTTCTGTGTTCCACAATTACCTGTTCCTACTGAGGTTTGGTTGCTCACCCTTAGAAGTTCCAGGAAAAATACATGAGAAAGAGAGTATATCGAGACTTTTTCAAAAGTTTTATGACAGTAGTCACTGACGTCTGGGACTGTTTCCAGTAACAACTGCCCTGAGGAAAGAGCACAATCAGCAGCTATGAAGTCCAAAAATTAGAAATTAGTTTGGCACAGAAATCAGTTATCTTGAGGAAAGGAGCCAACTGAAGAGCACTTTATGCATCTGGCATCTGGTGAATAGCTGCTCTGTATGGCACGGGAGGATATTATGGGCAAAGATTTGAAACAAACTGGAAACAAGTGGCTTAAAACCAAGCCTTCTGGGGACTGAGAAAGATTCTGTGTTGATAACAATATGGAAAAGCTAAAATATGAGTCTCCTGGGAAAAGGGTGAACCACAAAGAGGCATTGCTAGAAATATGACTGAACAGAACTAAGCACCACTTTCCAAAGCCTTAGTGTGCAGATAAGCAAAAAACACATCTCGCTTAGTAAAGGCAACAACTGGGATTATTAATACATTATTAGTTACATGACAAGTAGAAAAAAAAATTATTTTTAATTTGCTAGAAATATGAATAATGAACTTGTGAGTTCTAAAAATGAGCCATTTTTAGTGCAAGTGAGAAACATGGAACCAGGATCTACAATATTAAAGGGACTCTGAATAATGATTTAATATAGGGCTTTGTCTAGTGTTAGATGAAAGAAGGCTGTGAATAAACTAATGTTCTTTAAGCCCTAATGGGATTAAGGCAGCAACATGATGCAATTTGATTAATCTTTCCAATAAGGAGTTGAACGCATTTGGTTTTCACTGCCGTAAAAGAATCACTCTTTTCTAAGTGTTTTTTATTTTGATGGAGTATCCAATATAACATGATGTGGATCAGCTTAAAGGCAGTTGTGTTTGATTATTTTCCTCTCTTTGTTTATTATGTTCTTACTGTTATTTTAAATAAAAGGATCTCTGCAATGCTGAGGAGAACAAATTCAAAAGCTGTAATTAACAAACTCGAGACATGGGCGACTCTAAATGTATACAAATACAAAAGAAGTCTTGAGCCAAATCAGAGCATGATGAGTAAATTATTCTAAGAACCATTACTTGAGTGTCATCAGCAATGCCAGACTGCAAGGAACAAATTGTAAATTGAAAACATGACCTTATATTTTCTCTAATTTCAAGCACTGAAAATTTACAGAGCCTGACCTGCTATTAATCGTGAGCTCCTAAATCTCTGCTAGAGAACCTTTGACTTGGGGCACCAGTCTAGGTCCACAATTCCCTTTTGCAAATCCTGTGGCCACATTGGTGTTGGGTTTCTTCCCCTGCCACACTGTACAGGGTGATGCACTTGTAACTATGGCCTACCAAATGAGTCTGCAAGGCTCCTTTGGCCTTTAGCAAGACCAAGTTCTCTACCCTCTTGCCTTCCAGTTCTTTCTTCATCTTAGCCTCTGGTTTTAGTGTTAGCCTTTTAACCAAATGGTCACTCGTGTTTTTTTTTCTGGTCAGCTTCCCATAGAAAGTTCTACTACTTTCATAAGCAGGCACTGAAGATTAGCACATGAACATTCTCCTGCATGTTTGTACTGAATAGGTGTTGAAGTTGATCTCAGAAGTCCATCTATCTGACAAAAAGAGAAGGTGATATTTCTGTTTTCTGAGATTACAAGTCGGTGGCTTCATATATACAAGAAACATAAAAATCAAAACAAAAGGCAAGTGTGAGGAGACAGACTTCTTCAGCCATTCTCCAAATCCACAGCTTCTGTACACTAACTCCACACTAACTTTGAAATGTAAGCAGTTACTAGTGGCAAAGAAAATATGAATTTTGCCTTGGGACACTGCAGTGTAAGAGCCAGGTCAAAGGATTCAGAGAGCAGAGCTTGTTTCTCCTTTCAAGCTGTCAGATTTAGCTTGCACCGAAAGCCACTGTGGTCCCTGGTGAAAGTTAGGAGGTTGTTTATACCTCACAGAGAGAAGAAACTACCCTTGGCTGATGTTTGTGAGATGTTTCCTGCAGCCAGAATCCTTCATAGTCCAGAAACCTGGTTTCTCTCCCCTAGCACCCAGGCAAGCTCCCTCTGCTGGGGACTTCATCGGCTTCGTGAGGGAGAAGTTTAGAAGTTGCTTCGTAAGCCAGAACTTTACCTCAGTATTGAGGGAATTCTTCCCTCATCTCTTGACAGAGCCAGGGATCAGGAATAGCTCCCATTACTCCCAGCTTAGGTAGACTTGGCAAGAAAGGCAGCATTTGCCTCTAAAATGTCCTTCTTTAAAGCTGTGTTTAAAAAAACCCACGTGCTGCCAGTGTTCAGGGGCGGAGGGTTGCGGTGCAGGCTGCAGCAAAGCATTTTTGTTTTGGTGTTGGCATTTCAATCGGGCATTCTTGGTAGGCTCTAAAAGTTCTCTAAAAGTGTGGCTGACACCCCACCACACCTTTCCCTTTTATGCAACCCCCGCCATTGCCCAGCGTGCATTTCCCTGGATATATTTCAGACCAAAGCAGTCTAGTAATGCTTTAAGGCTTACTCTCCTGATCTGTTCATCCACTTAATTTAGACAGGGGTTGTACCCTTACCATTTTTGACAGAGTTAAATACTCAGGCATATCAGCTCTGAAGTAAAAATTTCTGCCATTTCTTGACATTTATACCACAGAGATGTTAAACCACTTGAGAGACAAGATGTTACTATATTCGTTAATCAGATAAAATGACGGAAATCCAACCACGACTGAAAAATCATGTTTTCGTTCTAATACCAAGTTCTCACTGATACAGCCAAATAGAGAAATATAGAGCTGAAACTACACCCATTGCTTCTGAAGCTGACAAAATCTTCAGTGCAATTTCTCCTCCCACTGTATCTTTCTGTACTCCTGTGGCTTTTTAAATCCATAGGCTCACACACCCACACAGAGCAACTAAATGAATCATTTTCCTCCATGACTTCCCCCATGTCTACCAAAAAAAAAAAAAA
>VUYV01000104.1:1934653-2029376 GCA_008711295.1 Anarhynchus alexandrinus
TCTTAATAGCTATTTAACAGCTTAAATAGCTACAGCCAATAAAGGTATATCATACCAGAAAACTGACAGATTTTTGTAGACTATAGCCACTTAAGAAAAGCAAACCTCTTCCTCCCTTCATTACCAGCCTATGTACATGGTGCTTTCCCTAATGCAGTTAAACATATCATCGAAACCACAACATTCAGGTTTCATTGGAACAAATTATAATCTTAAAGCAATTCATTACGCTTTCTACCCTCCCATGTGATAGCCACGCAATATCTGTGCCATTAAAATAGAGTATCAATAATTTAGAGGAAGCAATGTACATCCACAAAGACTTTATGTGTGTGTAGAAGAAGAAATCTATTGATAAGAAGTATTATAGTCACGCTGGTGTTCTGTAACGTTTCTAGTTTCGTCTTCGTCAGACTAACCCTCTTCAGCATCACTGCAATCAGGGTATCTAGCAGGATGCGTGCACTCCAGCAGCACCTCTTGACCGTGGTGAAAGCTGGAGGCTCATCTTTCCCTGTGAAACAGGTGTTACACAGAAAAAAGCAGTACAAGCTCCTGCGTGATGCTTGCACTTTTTGTAGGTGAAAGGATGGCTCATTTTTCCCTGTTTGTCCACATTTGCTTGCTGACATGACAGCTAAAAAGAACATCGGAGGGGTAAGTTTTATCTCTACGTCTGTCTGTGGTGTACTGGCAAAGTCTGGCAAAACCATTAACTGAGAAAGTAACAGAAGCTGTTTAAACAGTTGATGATGTCAAATACTGTGACTCCAAAAAAAAAAAAAGCCGCAAGTTTCATCTTTTCAAAATCCTTCCTCATAAAAAATGTTATTGTATTAATAATTTCATTACACATATTTGAATTAAATACAAACATTTTGAAGTTGCTGCAGATGTACAAATATAGAGCGATCCAATTAAGGCAGCCTGAGTTTCAAAATCCTCACAAGTTTGCCGCTCCATCACAAAATACAGGGTTTTTTTCATGTAAAAATTCTCACACCAAAACTTTGTGGAATTCTAGTTCTCTTCCATGTTACAGTACACAATGGCAGCATTGTCTCGGCCACAGAGGGATTCCAGGAAGCCCATCAGTATCCACTGCTCTGTAGTGCGAACAGTAACACCATTTATCCAGGAAGACAGTGTTGAACTGCGGTGCTAATTCTACTGGTTGCAAAGGAAATGATTCATTTTTATGCATGTACAGAGTGAGGAGCAGCTGTTTCTGTCTTTCTCCAGGTGGCATGGGTGCACTTCTAGACAATCTACAGGTGGTCCTGTACTTCTCACTCAGGATGCTGGCGCAGGCCTGGGCTGCTTTGAGATTGGAAATACGAAGCAGGGATCCAATTTCATGAGAAAGAAGTTGCATTTCTTAGATAAGAGAATTGCCCAAGCCATCAGGTATTGAGGAGGGTAAGGTGGCTACTTGGTAGACATCATGGAGCATGTGGCAGAAAGGTTGGGGATCTTCTGCTCCTTCTGGGAGCCATCCTCAGCTGAGGAAAGGGGTACAGAAGCACAGGGATGCAAAAGCATGGCTATCTGGTCTAGACATATGAACTCTGTTCGGAAGCTTGGGAGATGCCACTAACAATAGGTAGCTCCTGTCAATGAGTACTCATGTTGCAACATGTTAGACAGTTCCCATTACAGCCCAATAAACTGCAACTGAATAAGAAAAACTTTCTGCTTTTAGGACTTAAAGCTGGATTTCCAGTTGAACAAGTGTTTCTTGGTATTTTAAGGAGCCTTTGCTCTATGTAATAGAAAATATTATATTTTATGGAACAATAATTTTGATTATATCATTTTAAGTGATAGAAATAGTTTGTCCTGCAACAAGAGTAGTGTATACAACTACAGCCTGGAAATTATGCAAATCACGCATGTGCAGATATGACATGAAACCTTTTTTTCTAAACAGAAAAAATATTTGATCATACAATTAGTGGGTGATGTGCCAACTCGACTGCAACTGTGGGAATAGTGTTGTCACATGCCTTGTGATGAGTCTATTCTTACTGGAGGAGGTTATAAAGAATACATATTTCATCCACACACCACAAACTATCTACATTTCAGCAGATGTTTTCTCACAGCAGAAATTTTGGAAACAAAAGCCAGTCTTTTTAACCACAAGATATGAATCACACTGCAGTAGCATGAAAACCAAGGTTTTAATATGATGCACATTCAGAAATATCAAATAAAGAACAAAGATAGCAGTATATCATGATAACTATCATTCTTAAGAATTTCTACAGGAAACCTTGTTTGCTCTATGAACAAATTAAACTTTACAGTTTACTTATGAATGAGACTGATTAAATTCTTCCGTCTCTGAGTAAAAGGGGTTTGAACCACGAATTATCCTTTTTTTTGCAGGTAGTTCCAGTTTATATTTAGTCTCATATTTTAAAATATGTCTCACTGGGTTTTACCGAACTGAGATGCTACTTGCACTGAAATTTTAAAATTGAATAATTTGGAATTTACAAGATTTAGAGATAAAGTTAATTTCCATTTCTTGAATCATTCCATCGCTTTTTGCCATACATTTTTCTAGATTCTTATTTTTTTCTTCTTGTAGCACCACAGTTTCATCATTCACATTCATCAATCACAGTTGTGACTGGAGAGTCACAACCAGCTTCTATCCTGACCATCTCATATCTGTGGATTAAAAAAAAAAAAAAAAGTAAAAAATCTGAATTTCTGGGCATCTTTGCCTTAAATAAGGTTTGTTACATCCAAGCTGCTAATTCTGCGAATGGATGTAACCTTGCAGGGAGGTCTCTAGCCCAGGCCGGCTGCCTCTGCTCTGCAATACGACACAGATAGCAAAGGCAGCACCAGCATCAGCACAGCATGGTGTGCTGGAGAGAAGCTGGATCGGTGCCTAGAGCTGGTTCCAGGACAGTGTTATACTGGGGGTACTGCATCACGCTCCAACGTTTCTTCCCTTCCTTTGTACCTGCATTGTGTTCAACACTCCCCTTTCTTCCTCTTTGTTGATACGCTCATCCTGCTGCCCTTTTCCAACATAGAGTACTTTTTCTCAGTATTAGTAGCAGTTAGTCATTATTAGCATTCTTTTTATTTCATCATACAGTTTGTGTTGTAACTGTGACATAGATGGGTGATGAGGGAGTGGAGAGAGACACACCACTCTAGGGAGAAGGTGCACACCCAGTAGTTACACAAGTTCGCTGTGCCTTGACTTCATGAAGGAGCTGTAACCCTGACCCACTGGTGAGCTATCGTTTTACCTTCCCCAGACACTTGAAGTCTAACACATGTCTGAACATCCTACAAACATTGGTTTAAGGTTAGAAAACACAGATCAGTATGTTGCAGAAAGTAAATGTATAGAAGTAAAAAAAAAAAAAAAAATTAGTGTTGACAAATATACACTTTTTTTTGTTAGCAATCAGCAGAGATGCAAGCAAATAAAATTCACCCACCCTCTCCAAATTATTAGAAAAAGCTCTGTTCTGGATCTGTAGTTTGGTCTCTTCACAAGCTTTGAGATTTTGGCCTGTGGAATAGAGGGTGATTTGGCAGAACAAATAATATGTTTACCCTCCTTTCCCCAGCTCTTGTTAAGCAAATTTGAATTATCCTGCATTTAACAATTAGGAATGACATAATAAGCATGCATGTATTTAACAAAATCCTAATTAAAACTAAAAACAAGAAGCTAATACTTATATCCTTCATTGTTCTTACATACTGCAGGGCAGGAACTAAGCAAATAAATAAAACTGAATGCAACAGACCTCTGCCTTCAGCTAAAGTTGGGATTATTAATGCATGCAGACAGGTCAAATACTGTTGTGGTTTCACATCAGTTTCTTCTGTTTTACTTCCATATTTTTGAGAGCTTCCCTTAGGTAAGGAACACATCTGTTTATGTCTGAAAACAATAGCTGTGCTCAAGCTGGAATGTGGAGGAGGTTTCTCTTCACAAAACAAGCACAGCGCTCTCCTGGCAGGCTTGCCAGAGGGCACAACATAACTAAGAATATGAACTGCTCCACTTACCGTCTCTATACAAACACACGATTTTTCTCCAGACATGCCCTTGATGACACCAGGAGAATGCATCTGAAGCTAAAGCTGTAATATTCCCATTTACTTCCTGACACTGGGACAACCTACCCATCAAACTCACAAAAGCAGGTTACTTCCAGTGTAGTATTATTCAGATTATTACAGTGCAAAAAAGAATAATAATAAAAAACCCAACATGCCATATCAGCAATAAACTTATGCATGAACAGAGCAAAATGCTGGTCACCCAACAGTCAGAGAGTTTTTGTCCTCATTTTTAATGAAATTCATATTTAACCTTAAATGTCTGCAATTATTCATGCAATTAAAGGTGTAGTCTATTGAAAATGAAATCAGGTCTGTATTAACATGTTAAAAAAACCCATTTGGCCAAGCTTTAAAGAATCAATCATGAAAAGGTTACATGTACACTACTAGTACGAGATCAGTGTCAGAGATAATACCTTGGCAATGATATTTCCTTCAAGCTATGGTGAGAAGAGAAAAACACATTTTTAGTGCAGTCATTAAGTTAACATCTTTCATAATTAATAAAGAATCATGAGTCACTTTCTGGGAACAGCATTAAAGGAGCTTCAGGACATAGTATTTGAAGAAAGAGAATTTGGGAAGTCGTGTGATATTGTGGAACTGCATTTCTTAATAATTCAGGCAGGTGATTTTAAGCAACTTTGGAGGGGGGGTTGATGATTTCTTTTAGTAAAAATGAATCACAGAAGTAAGGGATGCTGGAATCAGACAGTCAAAATGAAACATCACCAAATAATACAAGTAACTAGCAATACCGTTCTGAGATGTAAGCAAACCACAGGTTTCTGGCAAGTGTTTTATCAAGAAAACTTGCAATAGTCAGAGGAATATAAAGCACAGAGCGATTAGCTTGTCTCCTGTTTTATCCAATAAAAACTTAATGGTTTAGCAGGTGATCCTGGTTAGAAAATTACTACTTTTATATACATGTATGTTTATATGTATATTTACATATTTCATAGCATTTGTTTAAGGTTTTAAATAACACAGTTGTTAAGAAACCAACAGTGATGGAAATCCTTCTGTCTAATTCATATGCTTATTTCAGATGTAGCTTCAGCAAAAGGTTGGGGTTGTAGTTCCTACTTCCAGGACTGGTTTTGATTTTATTCAGTGATGATCTGATATAAATGCATACATAATCTTGGCCATGGCAGTTTAGTTGTGTCTCTTAGTAGGATACTCCAACCACTAGACTAGGCTCTCTTTTACCTGCTTTCATTTTTACCCCATGACACCTCCATTCTTGGCAGCACGGATGAATCAGCATCAACTGCCAGAGCAGTGTTTCACTCAGGCTACTACTCAGCCTTGTGGTTAGGGCACAGATACTGGACCTCAGGTTCAATTCTCTCCAGTGTGAAGCGTCCAGTAGTACCCACTTCCTATGGCAGCATCAACCTCCACCGGACTTAGCTGTGCACTTGAGCATATCGAACTTCTCAGATTTTCCTGCAAGACTTTGATGAAGCAGCTTTCCACCGACAGGAACACCAAAGAGGAGATCAGTGTCTCTCTCTCTCCAGGACAGCCACTGTGAGCAAATGTTGTGAAATGCTGAAAGTGTTGGGGGTAGGGGGGAAGGATCTGAAAATTCTGAAACCTTCTGAACCTTTTAGTTTAAGAACATCATATTCATGGGCTGGCAGTCCCTGAAAGAGAGGAAGTAAAATTAAAGTTCCCAAATCTTCTTTGGGGCACCATTCAGGCAGATTCTGCCCTATTTTATTATGAAATTCCTTATATAATCATGTCTGATAAGAAGGCTAGTCCTGTTTGTATCAAGGAAGAGGAACTAGATCCTATGCTGTATTTTCACGCTTCTCTAATTTACTTGAGCATTACTTCCTAACATTGCTTCAAAGGAAAGGAAAAACAGATTAGTGTGTACCCTTCCTTCTTCTCTAGCCAAATTAAAATTCTTCCCTAAGACTTGTTCATCCACCAGAAGGTTAATAGTAACAATAATACATTTAATAAATGCACATTTAATAAATGATCTATTTTATTAAATAAAAACTAAAGAATTTTATAAAGTAGTGGTGAAAGTAAATGTAAAAGAAGGAATACCTTATCTTCTCATCTTCCTTTTCCATTCTGCTTTTTTAAGTCTTTCTTCCTGAAATTGTTCTTTGTCTCACATTCCAACTCTATTACACAAACACTCTTACTAAGCCTTTTTTTTTTCCTCTAGTAATTCTTTTTCCCCCTCTAGCACAAAGATGAAAGGCAGGTAATTTGTCTGCAGAGTCTCCAGAATGATGAGAAGCATGAGATTCAGTGCACAGAGGAAGTTCTGTGCACACATGACTAAAGAAAACATCACAGAAATACGTTCCTCAGTGACACAAATACTATTTGGAACAAGTACTTGATCGGGTCATATAGTTAAGGTATTGCAATGAGAAAGTAACAGTCTGTATTTTACATTACAGGAGAATGTTTCCACCTAAGGCAAAAAAATAGCAAAATGTTTTATTTTGCCTCGAAATAAGAACCCCAAAATAGCAATCATGTCTTTAGGATCTTCCAGAATGGAAGTAATCAGTCCTCATCCTGAAAAGGATGCTTTATGAGTATATTTTGGTTTAATTAGCTATTTCGTAAATATGTTCTTGCTAATTTACGGAGAAAAATTGAAACGTTTGTCCTCAAAGAGATAAACATTTACTTTTTGAAAGCTAGACCCATCCACACACTGCTTTATTGAGCCTATTGCAAAGTTTGAGGTGCAAGTTGTAGTAGACACATCTGTGCTCTTGTCTTTTGATAGAATTTCAGCCCACAGTTTGGAAATAACTGAAGTCAGATTACTTCCGCAGGTGAAGTAAATAGGTTTGACATGAGCAACAGAAACAGACAAACCAAATTACTTTCAAGTATATATCCTTTTTATCTAAAATAAGTAGTCCACCTGCTTTTTGTTTCTGTTGTTTTAAGACTGACTCTTCACTTGAAGAGAAGTTTTCTCCCCTGAAG
The DNA here is from genome assembly GCA_008711295.1 of Anarhynchus alexandrinus. Classification (NCBI taxonomy): domain Eukaryota; kingdom Metazoa; phylum Chordata; class Aves; order Charadriiformes; family Charadriidae; genus Anarhynchus; species Anarhynchus alexandrinus. The sequence continues at coordinate 1,941,743 of VUYV01000104.1, forward strand.
GGGAAATATAAAGAATGGGAACTGATAACAAAAGACAACAAGCTTTACAAATGTATCCAAGGGACACAAGCGCACAGTGCCTCAGGGGGGGAAAAAAAAAAAAAAAGAATAAATTATTTGCAGATATTTCTAAATTGTCATCAATGACAGTCTCTCAGTAAGAGGTGACATTGTTTCAACTTAATCTCCCCCGCCGACAAACCCCCAAACCCTTCTGCGTTAAGCAAAATCTTTCCAGTTCCTCTGTTTTCTTTCACATCTCAGAAGGGAACCTGAGGTATAACTCAACAGGTAGGTAAAGGGAAAATTAGCAGAAACTAAAAGCTACTGTTTCACTGTGCAAACCAGTCTGAGACTTTCAGTGGAGCTCTTGGTGACACCCAGCATGTTCCCACTGACAGAGCCCAGCTGCTGCCCAACTCTTTATTGCCTTTGTGCTCTTTCACTCCAGAGACAACCGGTCAACGCAGGTGATTTTGTTCACGTTGCAATAACTCAGATTAAACGATGGCCTTAATAACTGTGCTTATTCTGTTTCACAGGATTGAAGGAAAAGCCATTCCTCTGCTTTCCCCCCGCCCCCGTCATTTCTTTTAGAGTGCCAGCCAACATAACATCTGCACAGTATAACCAACAGGTGACTTCTCAGAGATCACCACAACCCCTTCCCCCAGCTCTTCTTCCAGCCACGTCTCCTTCCCCAGTCTGTCTTCTTACACCCTAACCTCCACTGCTGCCAGCATGCCCTACAGTTTTTTTAAAGGCTGAGTGGACTGTTGCAGTAACAGTAAGTGTAGTTCAAGGGCTGCATTTGCTATACAAAACTAACCCTTATTAGCAATTTCCCTGATAAATCCTGTGGCAGGTATGTGAAATACAATTGTTTCGGACATCTGGGTTGGTTTATTACATTCACAACTTTTCAAAACATAAGCATACTTCAAAAAGTGTTGGCTAAACACATTTTAAAAAATGTGTTTTAACATTATTCAGTGCATAATGTTAAAAATGAAGGTAAGGCCAATGACTGGTTTCTTATGTGAGTGGTCTAAAACAGCCTTCCCCCAAAAAACCTCAGAATCTACTATCATCAAGCATTTAAGAGATGAGACTAAATACTTGCAAGTACAATATAACATTGACAAAATTACGCCAGGTTGCTTTCACTTATGCATGTCACAGGCTAAGACCTGCTTTGCCCCCGCTGCTGTGCGGTACTTCGACATGCTGGTGTAATTACATTGTGGGCCTGACTCTCATCTGGTCAGTAACTGGAAAAAGTAAAACAATTTCAAAATGCAGGTTTAAGGATCAGCCTGGGAAACTTATAAGTCCATGGTTTCACATGAAGAATCTTAGTTTAAAAGTTTGCCTGTTGATCTGGGAGGAAAATAGAAAGCCGTAAGAAGAAAGAAACACTTCTGCAGGTGAGTTTCTCGGTCATCAAAGTATAGGTCTTAATTTAAGATCATATGATACTATTCGGTAGTGCCTGAAAGCCAATAAAGAACAAAGCCCTGCATGATTCTGTCTAGCATCTATACAAATAGAGACATAGGTTTCCTGTAAAGCTTATCAAGCAAATGGAAAGGTGAGACCCAAGGTGGAGGAAGTGGTAAAATAATTATGTATTTGAGCTGTGTGAAGGCAGCACTTTCATGTTAGTTTCACAGAAACTCATAAAGTGACAGAATAGTAGGGGTTGGAAGGGACCTCTGGAGATCATCTAGTCCAATCCCTGTGCCAAAGCAGATTCACCTAGAGCAGGTTAGACAGGAACGTGTCCAGGCAGGTTTTTAATATCTCCAGAGATGGACATTCCACAACCTCCCTGGGCAGCCTGTTCCAGTGCTCTGTCACCCTCAAAGTAAAGAAGTATTTCCTTACGTTCAGATGGAATTTCCAGTGTTCCAGCTTGTGCCCATTGACCCTTGTCCTGTCACTGGGCACCACCAAAAAGAGTCTGGCCTCATCCTCTTGACACCAGCCCTTTAGATATTTATAAGCATTGATGACATCTCCTCTCAGTCTTCTCTTCTCCAGGCTAAACAGACCCAGGTGCCTCAGGCTTTCCTCATAAGAGAGAGGCTCCATTCCCTTGATCATCTTCATAGATCTCCACTGGACTCTCTCCAGTAGTTTCTTGTCTTTCTTGCACTGGGAAGCCCAGAAATGGACACTGTACTCCAGATGTGGCCACACCAGGGCAGAGTAGAGGGGGAGGATGACCTCCCTTGACCTGCTGTCCATGGTCTTTGTAATACACCCCAGGATACCATTGGCCTTCTTGGTCACAAGGGCACATTTCCGGCTCATGGTAAAGCATGATTCCCCATGGTGAATCCATGTTGACCACTCCTGATTTCCTTATTGACTAGAAAGGACTAAAGTAAATAGAAAAAAAGAGTGTGGAAGGATGTTGAAGGAAAGAGGGTAAGAATCAAAGTGTAAAATGAAGCTGAGAAAAAAACAGAGTGGTAAAGAGCCAGTCATCACGGGACAGAGTAAGTGTAGCCAAATTTGGGAACGTTATCTGAATGGCAAACCACCTGATTTGGTTTTCATGGATGCATCTTAAAGTTGAGCGCTTTGGTACTCATCTCTGATTTTCCCTAAAATTTCAAGTAGGAAAAGGAAGGCCACCTTGTAGATCTGAGTGGGTCTTAGCTGGAGCCTCTTCTGCATTGGATTTCTCTCTGGTGATGCTGGTGATAACGGGGGCTTTGCTTGCCCCTGTGGGACCCTTTTGAGTGCAGGTGGTTCCAGGTATCAAGAACACAAAAAAAAAGTGATGGAAGTCAAACACACAGCAGATGTGCATCCTACATCTACAAACAAAAAAAATTAGAAAGTAAACATACGACAGAGCCTGGGTAAAATTACATTACTTCCTGCTCTGCATAAAAGTTGTTCTTTTTGTTTTCTCATGCTATTTTATCTATGTTGTTGTTTCAACCCAGAAAGATTCTCTGAATGCAATACTTCGATAAGAAATAGATAATGCACAGCAAGCAAGCTAAAACCCTGTGTACAGTTGCCTGAAAACTCATGCATTGAGATGATCACATACATCATAGCATGTTGCTGACTCATTGCTAGTCAAGAGAAAATAATTTCCCCTCAGGGACAATAATAGCTTATCTGTTATCTCTCATCTGCAAAGAGAAAGAATAATAACCTTGAAGTCAAAGCAAATGCTCTCCACCTGTGACACTGATGAAATACTGAGGTGAAGCTGGCCAGGTGAAACTGTAGAGGTTGCAGCTGTAAAATAAAAACATCTGTCTAGAAAAGACTGTATATTCAGACACAGGACTTTGTTTGAAGAAGGTAAACAAAAGGACAATGTTCAGTTATGATTTTTGTGGTGGAATATAATGAGTCAAATAACCAGAGTGCATGCTGTAGCTGGGAAAAAAAAAAAAAGAGAGACAGAAAGGAGACATCTCTCTCAGTCTGGCATCTATGAGAAACAAGAAGTTCCTTTTCTGAAAAAGTTTCTCTTCTTAATAACTTCCTAAACTCCCAAGGTATACTTTTTATTTTGCTCCTTAACTAAGGAAGTAGAAGCCAAAAAAATAAGAAAAAATATTGCACAATATCACAAAGGAAAGACTATGTCTGTTTTAGAGATGCATCAGATTAGTTGTAAAAGCAGAAACTTTGTACTTGTGAAATTTAAATGTCAGTATAAGCACTTACTATATTTGAAAACATGTAAATGCTGAATACATATGTTTGGGTTAGTTCATCAAAACTTACAGATTTTTTCTCACTGTTGATCCAGAGTCAGTGAAACTTTACTTTGGTACAGATTGGGGCAACCCTGTGCTCCCCAACTTTGTTCAGATGGGCTACCAGCATGGTGAGATAGATGGTGCCAATCGCTCCCCCTAACTGTGTGCAGCTTCAGCAAAAATCTTAAGGGTGAATCAGTCTCCTGATTCAGGGTCTCATTTTAGTGCTGCCTTGCCATAGTTTTACTTACCTTGTCCCAGGAAAGGGGAGTCCACCAACACAGGCACCTACATTCCCTGTACAGTCAATAGACAGAGGGAGACATCTTTGGAGACCAGGACAGGAAAAGCCAGTCCATCTATCGTCAATGCTTTCCACCTCTTTGGATGCACAGGCAATTTATGAAATCTTATGAATTTATGAAATTTTAGATAGATATCTAGCTCTTCTACTGAGGTATAAGGAACTAAAAAAATGTTAGACACATCAATCGCTTCACAGGCAAACCGGCTTAGTTTTCTTTTGACAAGGCTAAATCTATCTTCTAATGTGACTCAGCTAATATGAAATAGTTCTTAGACCTTAAACACTTAGGCAAAATTAGCACCTGGGATATTGCTACTGATAGAAATAGAGATGGAGGGTGCAGCATAAACTGGCATTCACTTTTTAATCAGAGTTCTGCTCTGCGAAGATCTAGTAGGCAACTTTAGCACATGGAGGAATTAGCTGTATTTGGGAGAACTGAGGTCAGCAGTCCATGAAAAGCACTTGATGAAGTTGTATTCGTGTAATCTCCAGGGTGGCTGAAGCCCATGACGTACACAAAGCTATGCTGAGTAGCTGGTGGTGTGTATCAGGAATCAGCGAAAACATAGTCAGCTGATCGTAGTCAGCCTTCCTTGCTCAACCTTTGAGTCAACACAACCGCACTTATGTCCAGTAATTTCAAACACAGAGATGTCTTGGGCTTTACCAATAGAGAATTATAGGCTTCAGTTTTCCTTGTGGTTATGGAGGCTTTATTCTGAAGTCTGATACTACAAAAATCAGAGTGGAAAAGAACCTGCATCAAGTCAAGGTCAGAGTCAATCTTTGTCTAATTGGCCCACTAGTTTACCATGCTCTCATGTTAAGATTCACTAATTGCTACTGACAAGAGCATGAACTGGCATGATGTGGATTGCATTGTGCTTTTGACTGCACAGCCTCAACATTCAAATACACGTTTACAGGTGGGAGAAATTTTTTGAAGATTTTGGCTTCAATTTTCACCTCTGGATCTGCAGAGAGATTCATTCACCACTGTCCAATGTAATACGTATGGAAGAAGAAGCTACTTAGCTCCAGTAAAGACATCAATAACCTCTCATATTCTTAAAAACATTTATTTCCAATTTGGGAGAATGTATATATGATTTCATAAGACAGACAAGGAGTAATAGTTAAAAACATTGTGTTGTAGCTTTGAAAGTTTTTGCTGGAAGACAACTTTCACGATTGAATTCAACTTAGAAGGAAAAGGGTATGGAATAACCCAGCAATACCTTTCACAGTTGAATATGCTTCTATAATTTAAAACATGCACCAGAAAAGTCAAAAGTCAAGAAAAGTAGTGGTGGTGGTGTTGCCAAGATAATAGCCTACACACTAATTTAGACCTACTCTTTAGTGTGCCCTGGGATGGCAGCCAGAACTAGTTTTGAATTTGTTAATCTTCTTTTAACCAGAGTTAAATATTTCACAAAAGGGTTATTAGAGCTTAGAGGATAAAAAAGATAAATCAGTCGGGCATGCAGCATGGTGCTTCTCTTCTGTGGAAATTCGTCTTGGCAGAAATGCAAGCGTTAATACAAAGCATATAATGTTGTGAGTCTATAAGGCGCTCTTGATTTTCATCATAGCCTTTACTGTGTCACTATGTCATAGCCCTAGATAGTCCTGGAGCACTTTTCTATCAACATCACTTGCATATTGTAATTCAACTATTTTATAAGCTCAGGAGTGTTGTAATGTATGTGACAACCACCACAGAGGCCAGGATAGATTGTATTACTAGACTATTGCTAATTCAATGCAATCACGTAATAACAGAAAACAAAACTACAGCCAATACAGTTTTTGGCAATAAATACCCAAATGTTGCTGTAAGTGTTCACATCTAGAAGTGTTCAGCTGGAAAACCTGCAAGATAAATTTCTTCACTTGCTGTACTAAAATCTTCCCAGGCTCTTTCTGGTCCTGCCTACTCAGTGAGTGCAGTTTGCCGTTTAGCACTGAACAGACAGAACCAGTGGAGGGTAAAGCTTCTGACAGGATGGACCTGGTTGCTGTGCAATTCCAGCTGGTGTGTCAAGGCACCAGAGCCTAGACCTTCAGCTGGTCTGGGTCTTATTGAATGAACTCCCACTGAATTAAGAATCAACGCAGAATAAACTTTTGGTGTTTGTTTATAGTAAATATTTTAATTTATGCAATTAAACCCATTCAAAAGCGACAGTCTGAACTCTGGTATTGCTTTTGCAACTTCTGTTTAAAACAACTTCAACACTAATACTGATGATAATGACTATACATGCACATAATGAACCTATGTATGCTCATGTATACACACACACACACACTCCAAGTAGATAACCTTGTTGTTCCCTTTAACAGCCTGCCATTTCTTACTTTCACTTGTGGCATCCTGTCTTAAGTTTGAAGGAGATTCCATTGCTCAAATTAGCATATGATATCACTTTGTTTTGATCGGTTATCAAAATCCATATATTTATCTACAGTAAAAGATACCATAGTTCATTTTCCAGCACAGTGTGTAGTTCAGCATGTGCTTACAGGGCCCGAGTTCTTGTAAACTTTGTGAGCAAAACTCAGACCTCCCTGAACTGTGCTGATCTTAGTGGTGCTGCTGCTGGCCACTGCGAGTTCGTACCTCTACCCTCATCCTCTCTGTTGTTCTACAAAGAACCTGGACACCCTTTAACTCTAAATGACATTATCTGAAAGAAACAGTAAATGCTGGTTGTTAAAGCTTCCTGTTTTCACGGCGTTAGCAGGTCTAATAACAATCTAATCCTTACCACATGCTTGTGAATGCTGTGAAGTGTTCACCTTCATCCACCATCTTAAAACTATTGTAATTTTAGAATCTGGAAATAAAAGCCAAAAATCAGAAGCAGAACTCTCTTAATGATTCATTGGTGATTCAGAGTGTGTCATTTATCCTCTATTTGTTACCAAGGGAACTTGACACCCACTTCCTACCACATCATCGCTGCAACTAAAACAGTGTTAAGCCACAATATTGCTTTGCTGCTGTTTATGACTGCTAAATGCCAACTTTTTGTAAAAAATAACTGTGTAAAATAGGTTTTCTTAGTATCGTCATTAAGTTCTATGGCTTAGAGCTATCAGTGGCGAGCTAGAAATCACACCGGAAAAGAACTATATGATCTGCAGCTTCCAATCTATCTTCTGCAAAACTGTTAAATTGGTTCTGAGAAGTGATTTGAACTATAGCAGACCCTGAATCTTTAATTGTGTAAGGGGGTTGAAATACTTCCTTGACTTCTGAAACCATTTCAACAAAAAATAAGCTAAGATTGGAGGTACTTGAAAGTGGTTTTCTGGTTTGCAAAATATGTTCTGGCTTTTTTGGTTTTGTATTTTTAATGCGGTTTGCATCCCAAATAGATTAAATCAATCTTTTTCAACATTTTCAATAAACTGCAATCTCCCCTTATCTTATTCACTGCCAGTTAGACTGGCATTCTTGTCACCAGATGTGTCTGCTCTGAGGATAAGGAACTGAAGTGGCATCCAACATACTTTAACCAAAATTTTTAGGCTCAAACAACTGATTTCCAAAGAAAATATATTGCTGAAGATTTTATGGCCTGGTATGATAAAGATATTTCAGACTGGTGCTACACTTTCTGACTTTAAAATCAGTTTAGCTGAAATGATTTCAAAATTCTTTAGAAAGTCCCACATAGACTTTAGACTGACCTGTGGAGTCACACAGTGACCTCCTCTGCCTTCTTCAGACAGGTCTCTGTCTATCACTGTCAAAGAAAAAGAAAGGTTAAAGAAAAGCAGTTTCTTAATAAACAATAAAATAAGTTTATTTTACGTACCGTAGTATCTACCTTATCATAGTATTGCAAGGTTTCTTGTGTGGTTTGCCTATTAGGGATCCTGATCTCACTGAGGGCTGAGCTTTGCAAATTGCTGGATAGATCATAGAATGGTTTAGATTGGAAGGGACTGTTTAAGGTCTTTAGACCATCTTTAGACCATATTTAGATCATCTAGTTCCAACCCCCCTGCCATGGGCAGCGACAGCTCCCACTAAACCAGTTCGCTCAAAGCCCCGTCCAACCTGGCCTTGAACACCTCCAGGGATGGGGCATCCACAACTTCCTTGGGAAACTTGTTCCAGTGCCTCACCACCCTCACAGTGAAAAATTTCTTCCCAATATCTATTCTAAATCTACCCTCTTCCAGTTTGAAGTCATTACCTGTTGTGCTATCATGAAGGGTGAGAAAGCTCCATACCCTACTGGGAAGGGCACTTATTCCAAACTTGAAGTTTAGAAATTCTACACTGCAGGTCCATACTTTTTCCAATTCAGATTGACCTGAAACAAAATATTTGCTTCAAGCCAACCAGAAAAATAATTTAAACCTGTGTCTTCTACCAACAAAGTAAAACCTACTCCCCGGGCTAATCTATGCTCTGTGGCATACTTTCACCAGAAATTCTTATTCGCAACCATTTTTTAATTTCTCTTTGCCAAACCAAAACTTTTTGGTTTTTACTAAGTTGCGTTTTGGCAGAAAGAAGTCTTGGCAAACCAGATTCAGTGTTAAACATAGTGGCTTTGGTCCAGCAAAGCACTTACATTCTTAACTCTAAGCAAAGACTTAGCTCTCATTGTTCCAGCTACTTGAAAATATGTAGGGTGTTCCTTTAATGTCAGGGTTGCAATGAGATAGGAACTTAATGAGAAAATATTCTGATGTAAACACATTGCTATGGTTCAAAATAACCATGAGTAACATGTTCCAGGAATTCATTAAGGTTACAGTGTTTTGGTTTAATTTTTCAAAAAAATTAGAAAATAATTGGGGAAAAAAAATTTGAACTTTCTGTTTGCAGTTTGTCTCATTCCTCAAGAATTAAAAATTAAAAGCTCCCTAAATTACTATCAAAGTCTAGTACCTGTAGAAAGAATAGTTCTGTAGTACAAGTATGGCAGTGGAGTATAATCCCATTTTATGTATGTTTTCTTATTAATACAGTATTGTACAATATCTTTTTTGCAATATGAAAAATAAATATACCTAAACATATGGGTATTTAAATAAGCTATTTGCATTTTAATAAGAAGCTGTAGAGATTTTTAATTTAAATATTTGAAAATACAAAGATGAGGGCCATGTGAAGCCCAGGGATATTTATTTCTGTATTCCCATAACTGTGTGAATAAAATTTGCTTGTAATCATATCTATGTTTATACATATGTATACACATAAATAGCTAGGAAGAGATTTCAACAAAAGTTTTAAATGCCTACTTTTGCGTGTTTTTTATCTGAGAAAATATGAATCTTCTATCTTTTTTGGAGTTTAAATGTACTTGAGATAAAAAACGTATTAAGCAAGAATAATAAATAATGATAGGTATACAGATAATAAGATAATAAGCAAGAATAGATAGATAATAAACAAGAAAAAAATTTTTTAAGCTTAACATTTGTTGCTAGACTCTCCTTACTGTGAGAAAGAGTTAGAAGAAGATCAGGTTATATTCTTCATGGCACAATATAGTCTCTTTCTGGGGCCAGAAAATATTTTTTTACTGGCTTTTTCACTGCAATGCATAGTTGGCTTGGTAAGGGCCAATGGCTGAAGCCAAGTCCTCTTCCAAGGTACTGATGCAGAACATCTTTCTCCCCACAACTCATCTTTCTCTCGTGTACTGAACACACTATCACATTTGTTTAACTTTTAAGGAAATTGAGGCAAAGAGAGGTTCTTTGCCCAGCCCCAGAGTAGATTAAAAGAACCCATGTGAAGAATGGAGGGCCAGTGGCTCTCAGCCAGCTTTTGGCTGCCACGTCTGGGTCCTTAGGGGCTCTGCTAGGTGGGAGCTGACAACCAGAGAAGGAGAGTGTGTGGCACACCAGCAATGGCCTTATGTGAGAGACCTGGAGGCAAGGTTGGAGCAGAGCCCTGTCTCTTTAGTGAGTTGAAGAGAAATGCAGGGAGGAAATTTGACTTCAAAGACCCATTACATTGCCAAACAAGCAAAAAGGAACCTAATTATAACTGTGAATGTGGCCAGCAGGGTCAGTGGTCCAGCTGGAAGCCAAACTATGTTTGCTTCATGTTCAAGTTCCCTTGAAGTGCCCCTGTGTCAAATGTTAAGCATACTTTAGATGGTAACTGTTTCTTAACACAATTTTAACTTTTAACTAGTTCACTTTAAATCAACAATAAAACTTCTATTGACTTCAGTGAGACCAGGACTTGATGGTAATCCAGGACCTGAGAACATTTCTTAACATTTGATAAGGACTCCTTTTGATCTCAGGTTACTTGTAAACTTTTCTCATTGATTTCTTACAAAGGAAGGGATTTGCGCCTGTAGAAAAAAGGATAATACTGGGTCTAGTACTTCTGGGAGAAGAGACTGCACTCTTCTGAGTCTTCTCAATAATATTTTCATGCCCGGAAGGGAGGCTGAATAGCACACCCCTTTTGTGAAACTTTCCTTCACTTACCGCTAGAAAGAATGCCTTGGGTGTTTTTCCACTTTCCAAGCATCAATTACTGTAAGCTCAATTTAAAAATACAAAATAATGTATTTCTTGTAGTCTGCACTAAGGACAACTTTCTGAGTTAAGAACAATTTATGATATAACGTTAATGATGTGACATTTGTCTTAGTGCTGTAAGCTGCTCATATGTTTAAGAGATTTTAAGCATGTGATTGTCAACATGCCATCATTATTATCTTGTAATACCCTTCTCTACATCCAACTTATTTTTGGTGGTCAGACTGTGTAGAGAATATTAAAAATTTGGTACATATTCTTTTCTTTTCTACAGAAATACCTGGTGGCTGCAGTCAGACCTAGCAGCCCTTCACCTGACTTTTTTCTTGAAAGAAGGAGTCTATCCTTGGTCCCATGGCATCTTCTCAAATCCTCACTTGCGGGAACAGTTACTTTTAGATTCCACTCGGGCAGCCTTGTCAATTCAACAACAATCTGCACCACCCCTGAAAAGAGGAGGGCTGATGTCCTTCTCCGCGCCAGCTCTGGTCTTCAAGTGGCTGCTCCGGGAACTGGATCAGGGATTCAGTCTGCCTGAAAAGTGAGCTGGTGAAAGCAAAAGCAAAACAAATCCAGCAAGTTGCACTGCAGCTGGGTGAAAGTAGCTGTACAGCTGCAATCTGAGTGGAGTTGGCATTGGCTGAAACTTTAGTCTGAGGTCCAACCTGCCACCCAGCCAGAAAACACCTGTGGCTTCAGCCTTGCACAGGGCACCACCACAGGGGTCCAAAAGAGATGGATGGCTGTTTGTCTGGATTGCTGGGTGGACAGCCATCTATCTCAGCGTGGAAGCACGTAATATTGTTGTTGAAGGCATTCATGTTGCTACCTGCTACAGATCTCCACTCTTACAGAGATCAGAAATCTTCGCTGACTTTGAAATATTGCAGACAACTGTGTATAACACTCTTTTGTCTCCCTGCTCCATTTTCATCTCAAAAGGAAAAGAAAAACAAAACAGCAGCCAGGCATTTTCAAAGTTTCCCAAGTAAAAGTTATGTTGCATTGTGCATTGTTATGTAATCACGGTTGAAATTAATGTTTTTTTTCCTTGGGTTACTAAATCCATGCTTTGAACTCCAAGTGTTGGTATGCATTAAAGTCAGAAAAATATCAAAAGTTCAATGCTCGAAGGCATGTCTCCCTTTTTAGGCAGTGCTCAGGTCTTGAACTTTGGAAGAAAAAATCTCTATTTTTCTAATATTGCTGTGACTACATCTGCAGCTGTTGGGAGATCTATATCCAATAGCCCAAAAGGCATTTTCAGATAAGTTAGATTTAATTCTTAATGTGAAAAAAATATCTTAGTCCATTTTATTAATTCCATTTAACCTCCATACACACTCTCCTTTTCTCTTACATTACCAAAAAGACTGTCAGCACTACCTCTAACATAATTTCTGACACAGAATATGGACTCCTGTTATAGAAACATGTGTGGAATATATTTTCTTTATATTTCATATGCCAGAGCTCACTAAAATGATTCAAAAACATCTACTAAGGCAACACATACTGGAACAACGAAATATTTACAGGCTGCTTTACTCAATGCTAGATGATAGGAAAATGTTAAAAAAAGAAAATCAGTAGCTATAAGTCAGTTAATGCTTTGATCCAAACATTATTTTTTCTTGGATGTGGGTGAAATAACTGCTTTTGCAAAAAGTACCATGTGTTGGTACTTTAACAATATATAATTTTTCTGTATACTGCACCTGCTCATTCCAGAAGACAGCTATAGGTAGCCACTGGGGTTTTTTTAGAATAATCTTTGTCAAGGAAACTTTTTTTTAACACAAAAACCTATTTTAAGACGAAATCTGTTGTGTTTTTCCTCTATTTTTCTGCCTTTTTATAAAAAGATATGTTGTCAAGGAATCCTCAGTTATCACAAGTGATGAGTACATGAGTTTTATACCTTACATGAAAAAGGGGTCCTCTAAGAATGTAAAGCACTGTAATACTGAGGGAGGGGGTTAAGTCATTCTTGAAGTAAAGTGCTGTTCACAGAGGGGTCACTGTCAAATGTTTTGCAGTCATTTATTTTTTCCTGATGTCACCCGTCTTTATATTAAACTAATAAATGCTTATTTGGTGGTGATACGTGATCTCAGCACAACGTGGCTGGATACAGACCAGCTGCTTTGCTTGCTAACAGAATTGTCATGTGAATGTGGCTTGGCCACGTGCAGTTGCTGATTGAATGGTTGGATGCTCTGATAGCATGGCCACCAGATCTGATCCATCCTTTTTGACTGAAACCTTCGGTTAAAAAAGTCGTGGCCATTAGTGAAATTTTTCATTAGATAGATTTTTATCTTTCCAGAAATATTTAGATTTTTTATCTCATATTTAATTTCGATATCATATTTTTAAATCCAATGTAGACTTTCATTTAACTTTTAACAATAGGTGAAACTATGCCTTGAGTTGTGTTTTACACTTCAATTATCTTTGCAAAACCCAAACATTATTCTAAAAGAAATAAAACATAGAAGTGAAATGTACAGATAATCTTTATTTCCTAAAACTCTCAATGAAGTATTTTAATTGGGATATGAGAACTAGAATAGAGAATTAGTCCACTTTGAGTTGCAATAAAAAATGAAAGCTAATTTTATCACCCAAAAGAGTCACGGCACTGGTTTTTCTTAAATTAATGGGGCTGTATTTAATCACAAGGCCAGGAGAACAGGAAAGGTTGTTAAGGCTTGGTGGTGCTGATGGGGTCCAAGAAAAGGTACTGTCAAATTATAGCTTTAAGTCATCCCTCGTACAAGAAAACTTAGCTAATTAGGTATTTCAGCTAACTCTGTAGTCAAAATAGTCAAATTTTCAAAGTAATAAGTGAGAGCTCTGAAGAAATCTCACTGAAGTGAGCCAGAATTTCCTTTTGACCATCGGTGTAGTTTTTAAAAATCAGTGTTGTTTTTGAACATCGGTGTTGGAGTCAGCATGAATAGCACTTCACTCAAAGAATGATTTTACCCTCTCTGTCATAAAGCTGCACGCGCTGGGCAGCGCAGCAGCCCCGGAAAGCACAGCCCATTGCAGCTTCCTGATACTTTGTGTGATGATTTCAAGAACAAGTTGAAGGCATGGAATTGCAATTGTAGTGAAATCCTCTTTGATGCATACTGGGGTAGTTCCTTCCCAACTGACAGACCATTTTCATTGTTGTATCCATATTATGAATGTATTCTTTTTGTTTTTCTAAAACTGGCTTCCCCAAAAAAAGGTGACTGAGCAAATTGTGTTGCAATGACTGACCTACGTCAGGAAATATAAATAAGATCTTTTAGCTTCAAAGACCTAAAGTCTTTTTAAATTGCTCTGCTGAAGAAATTAGATTTGTATGTATCTCATGTTCCTCAGGCTTCTAATTGAATTAGTAAATGAGAACAATCTTCCCATTTCATCCAAGTGAAACTATCTTGGGTAACATTGCCCTAGTGTATAGCTGCATTTAGGTTAGGTAGTGGCTGAATATTTTTTCATGGTAACTAAATCCTTTAGCCAGCAGACATTACTGTGGGATTTAAGAAAGATTAAACTTCTAGGATCCTGCCAAAAGCAATAATTAAAGTAACTAGGATCTGCTTATATAAACAACTGTCATTTTATTTTAACTGGGACTTTTGCCTTTTACTAGTGTCAAACAGAATAAGCTTCCAAGAGACTCAATTTTCAAGAGGTTCCCTTTAGTAACTATCTTCTCTGAAATGTTAGTACATAACTTCATTTGCATACCCTGCCCCTGCTAAGACAAAGCTATAAACTCTGGAGAATGAATTACTGAATGATAAAACAAGTTTTGAACAGAAAAAATCCCAAAATTTCCATGGAGTAATAGGTTTTCAATGTAATAAAAAGATCAGAAACATGAGAAGGAAAAGGAACAGCTATAATGACAAAGAAAATAGTCCACTGGGGAAGAGCAAGAAAAAGCAGTAAGTCTAACCTGTGCCTGAGCTGCCTGGGTCCAAAGTGCTCAGGACACCCAACATCTTGCCCTGTAAGTAGGTATAAGTAATCTGGTCACAGTTGCTTATGAACTTCAGTGAACTGTGAGACAAATGCTCATTTCTCCAGGATGAAGCCCAGGGTATGGGCAGGTTGGGCAGCAGAAAGCTTGGTCCATGCTAGGAGACTCCTGGGAAGTGCATGCTCCCTCCCCTCTTCTCCTCTTGATCTCCCTTCCATGCCACACACACACACACTCCCTGGATCTGCCCTAAGCCAGCCCTGAATTTCCCTCATCAGGAAAGAGAGGAGGGCAGCCAGGGAAACGGTGCCCACCCCTGCCTCAGAGTCCGGGCAGGGGAACAAGGCTCCCAAAACTCAGAGCGTGTGTCCAGGTATCAGGAGCTCCTCAGCTACTACACAATAAGGACAGACATGACACAAACCCCCTTCCTTGGCTTCTGTGGAGACCTGAGTTATGGTTTCATTGATGGTGGGCCCCTCGTGCTCGTTTTTCCCTGCTCTGGAGCCCCAAACCCTGCCTGTGACTTCCTGTAGGTTGCAGTGAGCTCCTATCCAAGTGCTCCATGACCGCAGCTCCCAGTTTTATGAAGTTATTGGGTACTAATAGGAATTCTAGGATGTGGCCCATGACCTGTTACTTTTAGCATGTGTTTCATTTATGTTTCTACTTTTCATTGCATTATTTTGGCAGGAAAAGAAGGAAAATTTTGTGTCAGGCTGATGAAAATCCATTCTTTGCCACCCAGGACTTATTTTTCATTCTCCCCTAAGTCCTGCTTGGAGGACAATGGTTTTAACTCTATTTTCCTATCCTTTAAGTAAATTAAAAACATTGTATTAAAAACAATGCCAGCAAAGTTTTCCCTAATAGACAGATAGACATACAGACTTTATTGGCATAATTAAAGGCAGACTGGTCTTTAAAAGCTAACAATTTCCACAGAGTCTGAGAGTCTGTCATTGAATTAAGAGGAAGCAGTAGATGTATTTCATGATCTCTTTGTTGAGGACCTGTCCTCAAAACTCAGTGCCAAGTTCCTAGGTAAGCCTAAAAGAGTCTTAAACCTCCCTCCAACTCTCAGCATGCACATTATCCCAAGCAATTTTAAATCTGAACTAGTTAGTTAAAAATCTGGCTGGTGAAAATCACACTCTGAGGAACTAGAAGAGAAAGGTGCACAGGAAAAACTACCAGCAGGAGGGTGGAAGAAATTTTCAATTAAAGAGACCACCAACTACTTTTACACAGATTATGTTCTGGCTTCTTGCCAGTTAAATTAGCAAGATTTTAGACACCCATATAAGAGATGCTTTACAGTCTTAGAGAGATTTTCAAATGCAAAACATGCAGTACAGGGAATTCCAGATATCTTCTGTGTGTCTTTTTATAGAGTTAATTACTCTTTCTTTATAATCAATTATGTATAGAGTAATTGCTGATTATTGACCCCAGATGCACAAATACAGTGGTCAGGAACATCATCTCATCTCCTTTAACCTGCATCCAATGTGACACTAGCATATCGCCCTGTCAGAGACAGAGACTTGAAGACTGGTTTCCCAATAGAGAGGATATGTGAGAACTGGACTATACTTAAAGTTTTGTTGATTCTGGCATTCAGTGACCACATCTGTCTGTCACCAGTTCTCACAGCTATACGAGTACACAGAAGTGGGTTGAGCAGATAAGTTTATTTGGGAAGCGTAGGCATTTCTGTGGACTGGGCTGACAACCCTGCAGTGTTGATGTAGCATAGTGTTAACCGGGTTTGTGTCTCCTTCCCTCCTACCAGTACTTCTCTGTACCTAAAGTGTCTGACTCTGCTATTCCCTCTCTTATTCGTCTATGCTTCAAAAGCTTTATATCGTTAGACTCAGTGTTTAGTCTTTATTTTCCATATGCACCATCCCAGACAGCCTGTGCGCAGTTACTCTCGTGATGCCTTGCTCAAACTGATCTTCTAAAAATAAAACAGTGAAAAAGAATGATCAAACCCACGGTGTAGTTGGCCTTTACTAACCTGCAGCTGACCAGGAGCACTACGTTGACTGATACATGACAGCCAGAACCTTGTGAGTAGTTTCTTGAAGAAAAGTCAGGGTAGGGAATGCACTCTCAGCTGATAAGTTCTTTCTACCATATTTGTTACTGGCATAGTGGAAAGAGGATTATAAACAGGGAAGAATTTGCTGGGCTACAGCCAGAGCTGTTACTGTAACAGAGAAATTTGTTGTTCCCTGGAGCATGTTTAGTTTCTTTTAGGGACAGAGAACAAACGGTACATTTCCGTAGCCCATTGCCCCCATCTTCTTTCGAAAATAATGAAAAAAAGTTGTTTTAAACATGCAGACATTGCCTGCCTCTTAGGACTGCTTTTGCAGATTTAAAGACAACTGAAGGCCCACATGCCTTGCAAGCATAAGCAGATGTTTTCAGAAATTTGCTTTTGGTGGCAGGATTACACCACACAATAGTGGTCACTTAGCCCTCACTAGATAGCAAAGCATGGGTAAAGCACATGTCATTTCTTCAGTGCCCAGGTTTATATGCTATAGGCGCCAGGGGTGGTCACTAATCACCAGCATTTTTCATGTTGAAACTACCTGATGGAGAGCATCTGAGCAGAAGGAAGATAGAGCACGGTTTTACAAAAGTGCTCTTAACCTTCTTTACTACAGGTCTGCATGACTTCACGTATATTTTGGTACTGGGACAGTCAAGCCAGATGACTGTGGACGTACTGCTTCTATCACACAGTCATAGTGCCTCTGTGATCTCATTTAATATCTTCATATAGAGTGGCACTGTGCAATATAGGCATGTACAATTTAGCTAATTAGCATGATAGATGTTAAGAAACTTTCAGAGCAAGTGGAGTTTCTTGTGATGATAGGATAAAATCTCCTCCTGCCTTGGGCCACAGCAAAAAACCATCCTACAATATATGCCTAGAAAAAATAACAGTATGTGGGAAGGTGTTAGCTTGTAGCTTCCTACCTATCAGCACTAAAAGCTGTGAAAACACAGCAAAATGTTGGGATGACAGGAGGCAGGCTTACCTAGGTCATGTTCAACAAGCTGTTGTTGTAGTCAGTATGTGAAATACAAGCTTATGAAATACTAGCTATGGAAAAGAAACCGTCAAACGTCTATCCATTCCCTCTTTCAGAAATGTCAGGACAACACAAGTGCCTAGTCTTTATAGATCCATCTCCATCTAGAAACCAAGTGTGAGGAGCAGTCATCTTTGCTGACAACTGGAAATAACCACCGTAGCATTCAGAATCTTACTCAACAAAACTGAAAACATGACATGTCATCACAACACAAAGCGTTAGGTACTGATGATCATGCCACTGTAGGAATGTTAAAGGAACTTGTACAGACAAGCAAAGTAACACAACTTCAGGATATAACAAATACTTCTGGGAACAAGAAGAATCATTCAGCCAGTGCTCCACTGACCTGAGAATTTTGTTGCCAAGAACACAGCAGCCTAACTGCAAAAGACGACCCAGGAAATTCTATTGTTTCAGCCTCAACAGGTGAACATTTATTTATGTATTCCCTGAAGCTGGAGGAGTTATATCTCCAAGGGGCACTGATAGTTTGATTTATAAAAATACAGTGTTATTGTATAATAATAGTGTAACCATACGGGTAGCAGTGCCTTTAGTTAGCACAGTCCTCACCTTCCATTTCAGGGAGCAAACAAATTGACGGCTGCGTTCATTTGTCAGAAGATGACCAAGCTGAGGAGGACTGTGAAGTAAAATTATCAGAGAATTCGTAACACAGGCAAAGAAAGCCCAGCAAGTGAGCCAAACGAACGGCAGTTTAAAATTACAAAAAGCACCAAAGAAAGGTATTTCCATTTTGAAAGAAAGCTATTTCCTTTTTGAAAGAAAGGTATTTCCATTTCACGTCAAACAGTCTTTATATCAGGAGTTCATGTTATTTCTTTGTAGAGGAGATCTTATAACTATAGAAAATGTCAGTCTCGCTTAATGTAGGCTTTTTTTAGTTTGGTGCTGTTCTTACTAACTTCTTGTAGAATGTGCTGGGGGTCTTGTGGCGTAGCTGTATCGTGGATCTCTCTCTACAGCCTGTTTTGGCTGTAGATTTCCTTAAGTGCATGTAGAACATGACCAGTAAAAGGCTGGGAAGTCACCTCGCTTGCCTATCTCTAGTTACACTTTAATAAAGCTGGCTGGGAACCAGCTTGCCCATTTCATTGGCAAACTCCTCTTCTGTTGCTTTCTGAAAAAGAACATAAACGGGAAGTGCTGGAATGCCCCACAAAAAAAAAAAAAAAAAAANAACAATCCAAAGAACAAAACCTGACTTTAAATTAATTCATTTCCAAAAAATTAGAGCACCATGTTCCAGTTTTGAACATTTTAAACATTTTAAAGGTTTCCACTTTCAATATTAAAAATTGAATTTTCTTAGTTGAAAAAGTCATTTTAATGGAAATAAGGATCATTCCATGAAGGTGTCAGAGAAGGCTTTTTCTGATATTGCGAAAAAAAAAAGGCTTTTTGGTCTCTTTCAAATTCCCTGACTTATGGCTTTTAAAGCAAACTGAATTTTCATCCAAATCAGTGCAGCCTTCCAGACTTTTGACTTATTTTTTTTTTTAAGCAGCAGTTTCCCTTAAAGTGTACGATACTTGTAGAAGGCAAATGGGAACGTGTATGTACATTAATCCTGTGCAAAGATAGGAAAGTTTACCTCTAAGTGACCTTCAGCCTTTCATGTAATCACCACATTCTGGATGGACAAACTTATTCTAGAGGAACTGACATCAACTAAACTTGAAATAAAATAATCACAGTACTTTAATCACTTAAGATGTATGCCTTATTTATCAGTGCCATTTAGAATCTGATAAGATTACGAATATTGAATGAACGCTGACCCCGCTCACTTTCTTATGATCAATGTGAAAAAAAAGAAATTCTGTCAAGAGAAAGCAGAGAGGACTTGCTGAGTGACAGAGAGCCTTTGTTGGCCACTACAGGCTGTAGCAGTTGTCTATACGATGGCATCATGGGGGAAAACGTAAGCTTTGTAAAGTCAAATTGCCATTGATTTTGCAACCTGGGGCCATTTTATAGTTGCATTTGATGGAGGATAATCAATCCTGACTGCATAAATGTACCTCAATTTCTTTTAATGTTGAAAGACAGTAATACATCTGTATGCTAGATGTAAGGAGTATATTTTAGGATTAGGAACTCTTTGTTTTTGCAGCAGTTTCAGAGCACCTTTTAATAATTTGGAAGAATATTTTTAATGCTAACTATGTCTGGCACCATGACACTGCCAGGTCTCATATTTCAAGTATTTCATGACTGCCAAACACATGTGCAAACTAGGGACGCCAGCAGGGAATTTAAGGTTAACTTGTTCTTTTTTTTTTTTTTTTTTTTCACATTAATGCTGTTTGTTTATTGCCTCCACCTAATCCCCAAGATCCAAACATTATCATCTTTAATTTTAATTTCTTATATGTTTACATTGAATTGGAATAAGTAATACCTTCTTTAAACTGCTCAACCTATTTTCGCTAGTATAATAAGGTCCATTCTTTTTGCACAGGGAATGTACAATCTACACAAGCTAGACCAGAAGTTTGCATAAATGTCATGGAAATTTATTCTTGTTCTATGAATATGTAATGTAAACACTGTTTATGTTGTACTTAAGGTGCTCTGAAAAGTAACTCAGTCATCAGATTTGAACCAATAGGGAGGGAATGGAGTGCTAACAGACATAGCATTTGCAGAAAGATTTTCAGAAGGAGCAATTGGTTTAGCAAAAAGAGCAGTAGCAAAATACTCACAGAGGGCCAAGCCCTGAGTTCCTTTCCTTGTCTTAATCGGTGGGACTAACGTAGGGGCCATGGGTGCCTTGAGCTTTCCTAAACGTGTGCCAGCTGCCACAAAAATAAGTTTGTCTGAATGAAAACAGAGCAACAAATATTGGGTGCATCAGTTTCAGCGGGAGTTTCACTGAGATTTCAGCCTGTAAGAACACTCCAATTTTGGCTCTGAAGAAAGAGCTGTAGTGGGAAAAAATTTAAGGAAAATTAAATAACAGTAAGCTGAGTATCATGGCCTGGAAGTAATATTTAATGAAGAGGTGCAATATGAAGATTATGAGGCATAGAAGGGAAAATGATGCCATTTAAATACCAAAACCTCAGGGATATACTAGCTATTAAATGAAGATGAACAGCTCTACATCTGTGCTGGACTTGAAACAAACCAGGGTTTATAGGGATCTGCTTAAACTCTCATGTTTAACTGCTGATCCACAGCTTACTCCACAACACAGATGCCTAATGAGCAGATATCTATGTTGGACAACAACATAACTGAACATATTTAAATCATTTGCTAAGAAAAATAAAATTTTATGAGAAAGGAGAGGTGCAGAGGCAGCTGATGGGCCAAATTCTGTTCTCAGTTACACATACGTAATTCCACTGATTTCAAATTCATGTACTTACATGTAAACTGAGAGCAGATGCGGGAAGAAAAACAGATTTGGTCTGAATTTGATCAGTCTGCCTCAGCCTGAGAGGAACGTTGAGAGCTGGATTTCTAAAATTTGGTTTTGTGTTTGTTTCATTGAGTGAGATCAACCTGCACATTTAAGGTACCGTGAATCAAACAATCACTCATGAATGCTATTAATTAACTTTAGCTTCATTAAATATTTTCTTCAATACTGAGTAATTTTGGATCAAATGGAGAGGGATTACAGTGTATCTAAAACACAGTGGGTCAATTTCTGCTTTAATCTGCACTAGCAGAAACCAAATTATTTCTCCAGATGGGCACAGGGTTTGATATACTGTTAGACACTCGGAGATAAGCAAGAGACATGTTGGCCCTTTATTATCACAGATTCCAGGTGACACTTTGAGTCTCAAATGACACCACTAGTATAGGTCAGTACCTATTTATTGAAAATGAAGTGAGAATTTTACCCTGATATAATTTCACCAAGTTTGGTACTAACTGTTTAGGATAAGTGCTTTTCATTATCTTTGATATAGTGTACACTGAGGTAAACAGTTTTCTCACCTTTGATAACACTGTGAGCTCAACTGTTTCGTAGGTGCTGCACTGTGTAGGTTGTAGCTCAAAAATAGGATAAATTATACTTTCCGTGTAGGAGAAAGGAGACTCTTGTGGGTGGTATAAAGACCTATTTATATGCATCAGTCCCTAAATGAAAAGCAATCCACTTATGTAAAGAACTTTACGTATCACTAGATCACTAGAGTAGCCAGCCTGCGATGTTTGCATTCCCCTACAGTATTCTGTAGCCATAGTGTTCACAAATGTTCACATCAAAATTCATTTTGCAAGGAATTATTTCCTTCTTTCCTTGGAAGAATCAAGTTTTAAGTTGTTTGCTCAACAATGCTGACATCTTTTACAGCCTAGGTTATTATTTCTCAGTGTAAAACATATATAAACTTTATGTAGTTTATGCTTCCATCCATATCCAAATTCACATTATGTTTTTTTATTCTTAACAACTGGGGAATACCTTCAAAGAACACAAGGTAGTTGTGGAAGGGAGTGTTTAGTTTTAAATGATTTTGGCATGAGCCAGATGTTTCAAAAGATACATATCAAAAAAAATAAGACACGGAAGTGTGCACCTTCAATAAATTTACATCAAGCCTGGTTGTTCATTGCCTTCTCCTATTTTAATGCAATAGTCAGACTAATAATGCTACAGTGAGAAGCAAAATTATCCCTGTATTAGAAAAGGAGGCTGGAAATTTAGGAGTCTGAATTTTGTCTTCTGTGGCATTAACATTCCTGTGGAAGGTTCAAAAACAATTAAAGAGAAAAAAAATCCCTAAATGTGACCTAACCTTATGACCCAAATCCACATCAGACATACTGTTTTGGTGTGCAGGTCTGGGATGTTGAGTTTCTTTCCTTTTCAGCCTTTGCTGAAGATACCACATGCTCCAACATGAGTTGGACTAGAGAACTTTTTATATAGACTATGTCATTCAGTTTTGCCTATTACGATAAAGTACAATGCCTGCTGGATTTTCAAACCTGACACTTTTCCCTTTCATACACTCCTGAGTAATATCATTTGCTACTGATCACAACAGGAAAGAACATGTTCAGCTGCAGAACCTCAGATCTAACCTACTGCCGTTGTTCTTAGGTTCTAATACAACATTCATTAAGACTGCTATTCTTAAAGATAGAATAACAGCACTTTTAACTGGCTTGTAGGCATACTTAACTTGCAGATATGAATTAATTTATTTCTCTGTTATCCGCAGACACCAC
Organism: Anarhynchus alexandrinus; assembly: GCA_008711295.1. Classification (NCBI taxonomy): domain Eukaryota; kingdom Metazoa; phylum Chordata; class Aves; order Charadriiformes; family Charadriidae; genus Anarhynchus; species Anarhynchus alexandrinus. Next base: position 1,964,657 of record VUYV01000104.1, read on the forward strand.
AGATCAGTCCTTTAAAGAGAGCATTTTCTCCGACTCTTTGTTCCATGAGAATGCTTACCACAGGGCATAGGAAATACCTCGGTAACAGGGAATAGGCACCCAAAAGCATCCTCAGTATTAGTGGGTTGCCAGGAAAAGAGAGAAACAATTATGCAGGGGGTTATGATTCAGAGCCACTGACTCCATTGTAACAATGTCTCCTTTATCATTTCAACATAGATCATAGTCGCATGCCAAGAGAAATTGCCAAAAACAATCAGAAAATATCCAAGCAGGCATTTGGAGCAACAACATTAAAGCATATTCAGAGAGTGTGTAATGCGTGCTCGCACCCATTTGTTGTGTCGTCTGGGACTTGGTGACCTTTTTTAAGTCATTGCAAGTCCTCCTGACTGGGCTGAGCCTATTTGCCACACTTTAGTAACTTGTAGTTCTGACCAGTTATATTTGTTTTGGGAGAGAAAAACTTTTTCTCCAATAAATGTCTGTGCGATATAAGCAGTACTGTTTCTTCCCGTACTCACCATGATTCTGAGTATAAATTTGACAATTTTGGTTATTGTGACAACCTCAGAGCAGCGATGGGCTCAGAAGCCACACTCTCTCAACAGTGTGGGACTGCGGGAGTGAACAGCTGCGGACAAAATGCAAGTGCAGCCCTGTGAAAAATGAAAAGCTCTTTCAACAGTGTACATGTCCTCAGAAGAAGAAATTACTTATTTCTGCACCCTTTGCAGCTCCTAAGCAGTATTTGCTATAGAGCTCACTGTATCCCCACCATTAAAAAGACATGCATGTTATTTACTATAATTAGCCACTCATGAGGTTTCCTCCTTATCTGCCTTCTCCAATTAACATAATTAGTCAGTAACAATTTCTGAATAATAACTGCTTACTAATATAATAATAGATACCAGGAATGGAATTTTCAAAGGAGAGTAAGGAAGTCAACTCCCATTGAGGGTTGTGTTTTTAAAGGAAAGAGTTCACACGCAATTGCTTTTATGCAGTATTACTCACTAATTAGTAGCAAACTACATAGCAGATTCCGCAATTTATGGAACTGGCTGGTAGCTGAAGCACGATTTTCATCAGAGTAATAGATTATTGATTTTAGGGGAGAATATTACTTCCCTTTTTCATTAACAAAGACTCAGATGATTGGAGAAAAAAATAATTTCTAACTGTAATTGTAGTTTGTGTTCTGCTCTACTCAAAACTTAAGCTGAACAGCAGGATTGTTAGACTCTCCCTGCTATCTTTAAATTCCTTCCATAGGGCTGTAAAAATGGGGTTTCAAAATGTTGAACACTGATGCAAAGATGAATCCTCAGTTTCTACAGACCTGGTATGATCAGGCATCAAAGCTGATTCACAACCTCCTGCTAGTCCTAGATCACCAAATATATCAAGAAGGTTCCAGGCGCTTAAGTATAGGCATCATTTTAGACATCCCTGAGTGTCTGACACATCAACCCAGGGCTTACAATATGACAAAGGACAACTTGGGAGATCTACAGCCTTCAGGAAAAGATGGGATGTGATGAAGAGTCTAAAATGGCACCAGACCCTTAGGATTAAGCCCAGTAATCTGTACTGAAAAACAGAAAGAGAAAATAGCTTCCCATTTTAGCAAAAGTGAGAATGGAGACTTTGCTTAGGACCAGAAGATGAAACCTCAAGTCAGAAAATAAAGATAGTTTGCTGTACTGTGCAACTTACAGTTTAGTCACTTCTGTATATTTTCTGAAGGTGTCTGAAAATTCTGTCTTCCCAAGAAGTTCAAAATGTCTGTGCAAGTTTCCTGGGAGTAAAAAAAATTATTTAACAACATGTCTCCCAAATTCCTATTATGTAGTTCTTATGTTTGATCTAAAATGGCTTACAAGGGCTCAGACACCTTCAAGCCAATGGGTTTATGATTTCAATTAGAGTAAAATATGTACCACTTCAAATTATATTCTGCTTCTCGTAGGCTTCAGATGGCATGTGAGAAATGGAGAATAACCGTAACTCAGCCATGTCATGTCCTTGTCCCTCAGCCATGCCTTTTCATCTGGTAAGAGTATACTCTTCATGCCTTTCAAATCTTTAGCACTTCCAAAGGTGGTCTTTTCTGTGTTTCCATAAAACTACTTATTACAAGATTAAATTAATTTATCAGCAAGCTATTTCACTTCTATTTTTAAGACAAAAATAAAATGTTTTTAATAAGCTAGCCACCTTAATTACTCTGTGTATCTGCAGCCCACTGAGATAGGACGGTTCATAAAGCAATAATTGCCTGCAGTTGGGGTTAAAGAAGTGTGTAAAACATGTGCCTCACTTCTCACTGCTTGAGAATTCCTTTCAGAACAACCTCAAGTGTTGGGGGCCAGGCCCTAAAACTAAGATTGTTTTAAAAAGCACAAGAAGTTACATAAGTGTATTCTTTTGCAAGGAGTCAATAATTAAATCAAGTAATTATCTAACTACATCTCTCTTTCAACAAAAGTATCTGATGTAGGAAAAAACATTTCTTTTTTTACCCAAGCAGCAAACAAATGCCTTGAAAAGGTGCTAGTTGGTATTTTGTAGAAATATGTGTCCAAAAGTCTTATCTCCCTCCAAAGAGTCAAGCTTTTGCAAGGAACATCTGCTATGAATTTTCTGTGCCTAAATTGTGGACTGCTGACTGAAACTGTTGATTTTTTTCTTCTGCCAACAGCAAAGTCCTTAAACCTAGATAATTACTGTGTTGTATAAGCTACAGTCATGCTCACACACCTGCACACCTTCATATGCGCAATGCTTTTGGGACATCACATAAAAATACATCCATGACAACAGAACTTCTGCCTCTGTTTACTGGCTGGTTGCTCTTTCCCTCATTTGAAGTTTCCCAACAAGCCTGGCCTGAAATGGAGTTTATTCCAGAGGGAAGAGCGTAAAAAACGTTAATGATGAATAATTATGTTGTTTGGAATCTGATGTTCCCAAACTAATAAAGTCTTTAGAACAAGAGGTAGCAAATATTCCAGTTTTCAGTGTCTTTACAACATCATTGAAATGATATGTAATATCAAAAAAATTGCTTTCAGTAAATTGGCAATGGCACCCAGTGAAACTTATATAACTGTCTGGGTTCAGAAGAATACTTGTTTGAATGCCAGTGCTTTCCCAGATTGTGTCAGACACTCCTTTCATGGCTGTAAAAAAAAATACCCAGAGCCTTTCCCATCAAATGAAAATAAGCTGATATTCTTAATCTTTTCATTAATGCTAGATAACAGGGAGCTACAGAGAAGATTAGCTGAGCTTCTTCATGTTATCTGTTGAAAGAGTCCGCTGTTCCAGTCCCAGAGCTTAACAAGATCCATAAAGTAGAATCTGAAACAAGGAGGAGCCCAGCATGTCAAGAGTCATCTATCGTACAATTCATTTAATGCAATCCTTTCAACAGCTATGCTGCTAAAGACAGGCCAGCCATGTTCCTTTTTAAAAGGGCTATTTTTGTAGAACAATGTTGCCCAAAGCGTTTCCTGTTCTTATCGCTCCTACAGCAATATGTCTGGAGCTCATTACCAGTAGCTCCTACTTTCAATAGTCAATCTTTTGCAAAAGATGTTCATTCATGTTTTCTCCCCTTCCCCACCAATTTGCCTTGTGAATTATCTGATAATATATCACTGTTGCACTGATTCACTTAGGAAAACACAGACCTATTCACATCTCAAGAAAAAATGTTGAAAAAAGGCAAATTCTTAGACCACCCACTCACCAAAAATCTTCTGTACCTTGCAGCTAAAAGAATTCAAAATCTTGAAGGAATTCATTTGCATGTTATTATTCAATGTTTGTCAAGTAAGTAATTAAGTGGCCATGTTGAGAAGTCAGACTATGCATGTTTTTTGTTTCTCCTTTATTGAGAAGTATATACTAAGCACATTTGGTAACAATTTTGTGTGTATTTGTTCTGTGCTGATGGCCCCTACATGCTGGTTGCTATGAGCGCATGGAATTATCTTGCTTAAATATAGTATCAAAAGAATAAAACAATATAAATGTAACTCATTTTGGAAGCTTCAAGAATAAAACTAAATTTATAGAAAATGTCTTGGATGTGTGGTTGAGGATAAACTAATGAAAGGGACTCTGTGATGTGGTGGGAGAAGGGAGTTTATGAACCAGGATGTCTCTTTCAGGACCACATTCTCAGTGTCTCATTATCCTCAAGTGGTTATGGAAAACTTGAAGCAAAGTACAGTGGAAAAACCTGCTTTTATTGAAGCTGCTGCTCAGCAAGTGGTGCAAGCATGTGCCTATCTTTAAGTATAAAGTTAGTCCTATTGAGGGAAATCCTGCCTTCACTGAGGTTACATTTCTCAGAGATTCCCCAGGGTTCAAATCTCTGGTCTCAGCCATTACTGTCAGAAGCCTTCATAAGCTGCACCCATGTCCAAGCTGGCAGACATTGCCAGCAAAATTTTTCAAGGAAAATTTTCACAGAGGAGTCTTGCAAGCTGGTGGGAATTACATGCCTGCCTCCCTGCTCCTTGGGCGAGCTAGGTGTTCGAAACAAGGAAGTGGTGTTCACACAGGCTCTGTGAGACTTATAGTTTTCATGCCAAAATCAATGGAGAGGGACAGATTTCTTAGTTACTTGATTAAAATTAACATCCGTGGGACAGTCTCCGTTGACTTTACAGGGATCACAGACTTCAAGTTCATCCAGTGACTTTGATAGCTCCACCGAGGCCTGAGACAGACAGCATGCTGGCCACCACGCAACCACCCCATGCCAGCCCCCGGAGGAGCGATCACACCAGACCCTCTGCCACACCATTTCAGCAAGCTAAAATAGGAGCAAACAAACCACTTTTTTGACAGTGGAGTTTTCAGATGGCTTAAGGAGATGAGCCTAATTGCAGTGCAGAGGCTGCGAGCGTCAGGCAGAAATGACCTGGATGAGAGGTAAGGTGGCAGCACAGCAACCACTGGCTGGATTGGCTTGGACATGGGCTTCAAACCCTGAGTGAATGACTTCGGTGCTAAAACAATGAATGCAGCATTGAATTCAAGTCTGAAACACAGAAACTTGATCTCAACTTTTGGATATACTATCAGGAAAAAAAATGCAGAAAACACAACACACTGTAAAAAATGTGAATTGTAAGACCTCAGTGCCACAAAGACTTATCCACAGGCTTATGTGTCTCTCTGTATTTTAAGTGACACTCCTGGGAGCATATTGCCTGGTAAGAGAAATACAGCCATCAAAGCCAGATATGCCACATAAGAACATGTGAGTTACCAGGATATATTTCTAAGTGATGATCAAAGAGTGGGTAAAAATAGCACATTATCTAATTTTGAGGATTTAAGTTTTACAGTGCAAGACCTTTTAAGTGTTGCCAATAATTAAAAACAAAGGAAAAGCTCATAAACAAATGGAAGTCGTGTAGACATTAAGTGTACAGTGTGCAGAAGTGACAGGTCTCCTGTGTACCAGTTACTGCAGGGTTAAGAACACAATAATTACTTCCTAAAATAATTTAACTAAATGCATGTTTTTTCAGTAATGGGCAGGCTGTTACTGGAAGTAGGCATAAATGCACCACTATTTGACTGCCTTATAAAATCTGGAGAAGTGTTATATTCAGGAATTCCCCGGTACTGGCTCTGCAATCTGAACCTCTGAGTCAGATTCTGACTTCTTTTGTACTCATTCAGCACTTATATAAACCCACTCAACTTAACTGAAACACCTGATTTTTACACTCTGGGATTGCTTTATTCTCGCTAGGGTGTTTTCAAGGTAGGGAAGTTAACGTACTGTAAACCAGAAGGCTGGTATACAGCCCAGTAGTTGCTTCCATCCTCATCCTCACAGTGACAATCTAAAAGCCAAGCGGCCTGCTGTGCCTTCGGCACATGTTGGCAGGAGCTTGGAAGAAAAGAAAGGGAAAGCAAGAAGCTAAGATGTCCAAGCTAAGAAACTGTTTTCCCAAGACTTTATATATTAACAAAGGGTAAGCTCTAAGGGCAGAGCCCTCCCTTTCCCTCCTCACCCACCATAGCCTAACACTCACTGCGCCAGCCAAAAAGAAATGGACCTCCCTCCTTCTTGCCAGTTCAGTTTCAACTCAGGTCGGTTCCTGGATCTACTTTAACACGTGGCCATACACATGTTGATGTTGGCACAAGGCAGGGAGAGGTGGAGAGGAGCAGGAGGGCAGGATTGCCTTTTCCAGGGGCATTGTGTTGTACTCCTAGTTTTATTCGCACTGATTTTCCTGTGTGAACAAGCCTTGGCCCTGAATTTCCTCTCCTCCTGGCTATTGTTATTGACCCACCCAGTCACACAAGTGAGAAAAGGATTAGATGTACCTTGTCTGTGACCACTCAAAGCAGTGGAAAAATCCATGCAAGTTTTATTATTAGAGAATTAGGAATATTTTATATTGTTATAGATTATTGGAGCTGGACCATGATACAAAAATCGTATTTTTCATGCAAACACATTAGCTTATGTCACACTTGAAGCAGAAAAGTTATGATATGTCAAGAAATGTGGGGGGTTTTGTGCTATTTCTACCTCAAACCAGAGGTTGCCAAATATCTTACAAGAAAATTATTTCTTAGCAATAGGAGTTTGAAAAGTTTTTGTAGAAGCATTACATTTTTTTAGAGCTTATTCCAAACCAAATGTTTAACACTGACACCACTGAAGGATTAAAAAAAGAAAAGCTAAAAAACTGTCTTAAACTTACACACTTCAAAGTAATCTAGATTTAAATTGTTATAGCCTGAAACAACTCTGCTGCTCTCAATGTGAGAGGAGTTATGTCCTGCATATTCAGACATGTTACAGGACATCTACATTATGAGACAGTCTTCAAACCAGTGCTTTCTCTTCTTAAGAATGCATGACCTGAAATTCATGCTTTAACTTTTGCCCAAACCACTGTTTTTTTTTACATTATTTGTATCCCATACCACTAATGAACTAAGGATGCATGAAAATCTTCCAGGTTTTGAACCTCAACAAACTTTGCCATAAACGAGGCAGAAGTTCAAAATTTGTAACAGAAGCCCAAACAGGGCAAATTTGGGCCTGCTTTCTCTCCAAAATTTTTGATGCAGGTTTGGTCGAAAAATTATTTTCAGTCAAAGTCCTGTTTCTGCCTGCTCATCGCTTTCTCTGGATTATTAATACATAGCCATGGTCTCACATAGTGGGCTCATCATGTTGGTGATTTTTTTAAGCCCGTGTTTGTTCTGAAAACTTTGAAACAAAACCATTCTGCTGTCAAATTTAGACAATCATTCATCTTTTGCTGCATTGCATCATTTTAATTTGCTACAATGTGAGAATTGCTGGCAGGATACGTCACATGGTATATAGAAATTTCTTTTGTTTAATTAGTTCATACCGAGTACATTTTCCTCCCATGAGCCATTTGATTAGCTCATTTAAAACCCAGTCTACAAGACCATGTGACGTGACTAATACAAAAGGTAAACTTGCATTTAAGAAAAACAACACACTAGGAATGTACAGAAGAAAAATTCCCACTGGCAGAGGTCTCTTGTATTTGGAAGCCGATTTTCCCATTTCTGTCTGGGAACAGTGTTGGAAATCAGGTTCAAAGTAGCAAGATGAGTACATAATGTTAAAAAGCATTAGTTTATACAGCAATTCTTACTGGGCTTTGCCCTTCAGTCGTGCCTCTGAGAAAACAAATTGAATTTCCTGATTTCAAATGGCAAACTCTGCTATTACATACTTTGTGATTTCAAAGAGCATCTGTCATCACACAAAGACAAATACATTTCTTGGAGAAACATCTGGTGCTTTTTTAAACAAGCCTCAGGCCAGGTCTGCGCAATGAATGAAATATGTACTATAGATAGAGTGTTATTTAGTGTTGTTTTTCATTTAATCAACTGTGTGTGGAATGTTTGTATTGCGTTAACTATCTCTAAAATATTGTCTCTCCTACCACTTTGGNATTACAAAAAAACCCCAACAAAAACAAAACCAAAAAACCCCAACAAAGAGCAGTAAATCGACTCTACTTGATTTCCTAGTTCCTTGCAGGATAACTGTGGGAAAGGCAGTAGATGTTCACACACTTCTTTTTAAAAAAAAGCAAGTGTTTAGTCTTTGTGCTTCACAAAAACCTGCAATAAGCTCTGTTCTTTTGGCTGTCTGAATTTGCAATAGAAAAATGAACATGAATCCAACAGCACCCCTCAACCGAGCTAGTGTCAAAAATCTGTATCGTAGTTCAGAAAAGAACACACAGGAAGCTAACCAGCATAGCGGTACCCCTGATGCCCCATTTCTCATATTTTGATCATTTTCTTGGGCACTTCTTGCTGTGATGACCCAGCTCGTAGCAGGGTCCTCACCTTCTGATGAGGTGTCACAAGCTCATTTGTAATATTGCTCCCATGCTGAAAATCAGAGCAGTGGGGCCTGTTGAAGCGCTCCTCGATAGCTCTTTGTGGTTAGGCTTTGTCTCATGTCTGACCATTTCTTTCACAATAAATTTATAAGCGGAGTGAATGGACAGGGGCAGTGTCACACACATGAGTAAAGAAGCTGCTGCCAAACTGATATATGGCATACTGAAAGTTAATATGAAAAACAAAAAGAGAAGGGGAGCACAGGGATGGAAAGGAGGTGAAGTGTCTCTTCCAGATCAAGTGGAATGACCATAAAGAGAAATTCATACCTGGGACAACACTTCCTAATTTGCTTGAAATGAAGGGGTTGTGCTCTGGTTTTGACTTACTGTATTGCCCCTGTTGGTGGCCCCCAATGCTGGTCCAAATATTTTCAAAAAGTGATTTCTAGATAATGATGCAGGCATATCTCACTGTCCCCTTACACTACCCTGGAATAGCACAGGTTCAACGAACAGAATTGTCTGATCCATTTACGTTGCCCTTCTTTCACAGTAGGGAGAAGGGCAGTATTTCATCTGCGTCCTCTACATTCACATCCTGCTCTTAGGTGAATGGTTCAGCAGTCAAAAATGCGACTAGTACACTAGTGTAAATATACTGCATGTTTTTGGAGGACAAGGAACCAAAATAGCAAGTATGCATAAATAGATAAGTCATAAGGCACTAAAAAAACACTGAATGGCAGGATCAAGCTTAGTGTATGTCTACATTCAAAACAAAACAAAACAAAAAGGACAAACAAGTCCTCAGAACGCATAAACAAATAATTGGAACTCAGATAGAAAGACCTATTGCAAGGCGATGTAACATCCTTCCCATTGAAGTGTCTTTTGCAATACTGTCTGTGAATTAAATCTTCTATGCCAACCCTTGTTCTCATTTAAGGGTGACTGTCAACTAAAAAAAGTAATTTTGGAATGAATGAGAACTATCATGCTTAAAGGCATAAAATAATCTCAGACTAACAGAGGTCAGTAAGAAACTTCCATGAATAGAAAATTGTTCCATACGAGCTCCTGTACAGCTTTATCTGAATTCTTCTGAAGTAAGTGAAATGTGTCACCGTTGGGCTGAAAATTGAGCATGGAGAATAGTGATCTAATTTGGGCAGTTTAAGAGCTTTCTTCTCCTCTATAAATGGGAAAAGAAGTGCAGTAGACATCAAATATTTCTTTTGAGCTAAATTCTTTGTGTAAGCATAGAATTTTAGGAAGAAAAATATTCCTTTCGGAGGACAATGGCAGCCCAGCTCGCAGTATGTATAGCACAGACATTCAACAGGCAGCTCAAATTACAAAGAGCATTTCCATTGTCTAAGCCAACGATTGCAAAGTGTTTGTACCGATGCCAAGTTTTGCACTGACAGATTTGGGGTGGGCCTTAGTGGCAGTGAGCTATGGTACTTTTTAAAGTATATTTGGCACCAGATGCAGAAAAGGTTTGCCATCACCGATCCAAGCTACTTCATTGCAAATTTAAGGACCACTAGTCCAGGAATGTGCGATAACAGGTCTAAGATGAAACCATTATTCTCTGCTCTCAGAAACCATGTGAACATTTTAAGATGGCAAAAAGCAGTGGCCACAGAAGACTGCTTGCCCTGAGCATGGAGCACCAGTTGGTGTTGGCATCAAAGCTAATCCACCAGCCTTCCCCCTGCCCCGTGCACGCTCCCTGCTTGCACGCCCTGGCTCCTACCCTTTGTAGGGCCATCGCTAGAAAAGCTGCGGTCTTGCCCTACACTTGCCTATTGGATCCTCCGTGAGGCAGACACGTAGCCTGGGGATGCGCAGGAGGGTTTGTCCTTTCAGGAACGTCCGTTCCTTGTCCCTCCGAGCAAGCAGGGTCTGGTGCCTCCTCTCAGCACTGACTCACACCACCGCTTTTCTCTGCTGCTGCACCCGTCATCCTCTGGGCAGCAGCTGCCTCAAGTTTCCATGATCTTTTCTTTTATGACCGTCGTCTTCGCCCAGTAGTCTTGGTGTAAAACTAACCTATGATCCAAAAAATATTCCTTCTCACGCTAAATCTGCAAGCATAGATCAGTCCCCCGTACTCAAGTTTGGATTCCGGTTCAGCTATAGTTCAGACAAATTCAATTATACAAATGAAATAACAAAATTACTTAATTTCCTTGATGTTGTCCCCATAATATAAAGTTATCAAACTGAGAGAAACAAAAGGTTAAATAGGCTGAATTATCAGCCAGAATTGTGGGTGGCTACATGATACGGATTCAAACAAAGGTGATGGGGGAATTTAAAATACACAGAACTACAATTATTTTGCTTTTAACTAATGCAAAGGTAAGAAAAATCACAGAGTAGAGAAAATAACTCCAGTCTGACTATAAAGTAAATGTCAAAAATATACCACAAGTGTGTAGTTCTAGGTATTAAAAATGCATATATATATATTTGCACGCATGTATGTATTTGAACACCGAACACTGTCTGATTTCTGCATTATTTCCACAGATACCAGGTTACTATGAGGGACTGAGCAAAACAAACAACATCCCAAGATGAGCAGGGGAAACTCTGATGTAATCAGGGAGATTGCGTGAGACCAAACAAAAACTTGCACTTGTATTGCATTTATATTGATTTAAAATTGATTTTAAAACCTTTCTTCCAAACAGCTTCCTCTTGTGAGATGTTTCCATGTATCAGCTGCACATATCACTGCACTCCGGTGTCTGTGAGCCCCCCGATTGTAGTGGCCCGCAGCGCCTCTTGAGTGGGGCAATTTATTAATGCTGACTCGTTAATTAATGTATTTGCTCCAGCTTACCCTTGACAAGTTACAAGATTTTGTTTGCTGTAGAAGAAAGATGACAGAAAAAAAATGGGAAAGAAGGAAAACAGGGCAGTTAGACTCTTCCTGAAGCCAAAGAAGTGGGGAAAAGAGTTTGATGTGGTAAGCGCCAGCAAGTCAATGGGATGGTCCTCGGAGGCAGTGTGATGTGGTGACAGAGCAGTTGGAGAATAAGCAAATTTGCAGTGGGATTTTCAGCAAAGAAGAAAGACATGGGGAGATTACGGGAATCAAACTAAGACATGGATATTTTCTTATACTAAGGTTTGGGATTTTATTTTAAATCCCTTTAATTTCCTCATTCTTTATTACTGGCAGAGTGTGGGCTTACACAAATTTTTATACAGTTCAATGACTAATATGTGGTAGGTATGTTGAAAGATATTTCTTTTGTCTTTTTAACCAGAAAATGACCTCATGGGAGTATTCCCCATAATGCCTACCAATAAAAATGAGAAGTTATGGACATGTTGCAACAAAACATGATTGTCACTGAAAAAAATTACTATGGCAAGAAAATAACAAAATACGCTGATAGTCACTTCACACATATTTATAACTCCAACTTAAATAAAATAAAAACTATCAACCATACTTTCCTCCATGTCCAAGTCTCTATTTTGACAAAAATGTTCCGTTGTTAAAACCAGTCACGGTACTGCTTTCCTTTGAGAATATTTCCATTAAAACCATTTTATCCCATAAAATGTATTTCCATCAAGTCTTATTGAAAACAAAATATTTTTGTCAGAAAGTGCTTCCATTAAAAAAAATGTTATTTTACAGTAGCTTTTCATATTCAATGGAAGGAAAACCCATTATTGAAAAAAATTATTAACCTCACTCGATTTTTAACTGGAACAAATAATCAAGCAACACAGCAGTCATCTTCTAAAGGATCGAGATGTTAAGAAGCCACTTGTAGAGAATGATTTCCAAATTGAAATACAACAACCTAAGGCCAAGGAAGAGTGACAAAATACCAAGACGTTGCAAATAAAACTGAAATTTACATTAAATTAATCCCACATTTAAAATCTGTTGTTCAACTGTTTATGTTAATTTGTTTTAGCTTGATAAGATCAACAGTTTAAAATGGATTAATATAATCATGGAAAGAGACATACAACATGCAGAGATGACGTAATAAAGTTAACTCTAAAAAGCAAATTACTTTATTGCTTCTTTCTTGAACATACAGTAACAGACGCAGAAACCACTATTTTGTGGAAAATTAAAAAATGTCCTAGAAGGACAAAGGAAATTAGGGAACATACCTGACACACATTAATAATTGAAGTGCAGATGACATATAAGCTTAAGTTCTGTTACTAGTCAAGAATTAGGAGATAAAGGGTGTATAATAAAATCCTCAAATGCTCTTGTAAGCTAAGACAGAAACCTTAGCTTGTGGGCATTCTGCTATATACTGTAACAGCGACACTCAATAAGTACCATTTCTGTCCTTGTATTTATGCTGTTATGCAAACATCTCTACCCTCATTGTAAACCCGGGGAAGTGAAGCACAGCACAGTGGGGATGGGAAGGCAAGTGAGCCAAATTTTCCTTTCTTCAGATAGCAGCTTTGAAATGCTTTTCGTGCTGGGTTATGCTGTGACTCCCTGTGAACCCAGAGGCAGTCCCAGTGCTGACGGAGGGGCTGCACAGTAATCTCAGAACATCCCATCCCAAGCTCCGTGTTGTTAGTCAGTCTTGTGGTTAGATGTGCTCCTGAGCATCCGCTGTCCTCCTAGGATCTCCCTTTCAAATCAGGGAGTGTATGAGTTTGTCTGCTTACATCTCTCTTTTTTTTTCTCCATTCCACATAAACTTCCTTTGACCTCAGATGGTCCAGCAGCTAAATGTGTCTCTTCTGCTATATAAGCACATCTTTTTGATTCTCCTTTTAGTCCATCACTTTTTATTCTTGCAAAAGACCTAAATCCTTTTTATTCTTTTTGAGAATTTCTCACTTTGTCAGTTATGACCTTTTGATCTGGTCATAGATTTTCAACTCTCCAACTCTCCTTTTTTTTTTTGGTTTTATATATATAGTTGGAGGAATCATTTATCTCGGCTTCAGCCAATACTACTCACCATTCACATTTAAAGACCCAACATGACTGGGGCTCTCTCTTGCTTTAGCAGATACTTCATAAAGCCCTAATAAAATCACAGCTGTCTCTCAGCACATTGAAACAGTTTATAATTTTATCATGTCAGCCAAAACTTACTAGCTGGCAATAGAAATCTTTTGCAAAGCAACATCCATGAAATCCTAATGAAAAAAAACAGAAATAATTTATATCATATACACTCTTACTTAATACATTGAACTACTGCTGTTGGTTACTATTGAAAATAATTGTTCCCAGAACATAAGTATTATTAAGCTATGTATCAGATATCATATTTGTAGGTAATATATATCACGGAACTAAAAAAAAATAATTCGTAAAACTTCAGCTTTATATGATAGTTTGGAAACTTGTAAATTCTTCTGAAAAAGATAAAATTCTGCTTTGTTTTGTTTCAGTTAGATCAGGTAGATCTTTTTTTCCATACTTGTTTCTCTTAACACAAACATGTTACCGATATCAAACCATGTAAGAAATCTCAGTTCATTTTAGGTAAGAACAATTTTAGCACAAAGTCGTGACTGAGAAACTTCTGGTTTTGTATTATTCAAAACTTAACTATATGTACTTCATTAGCGAGCCAAAAAAGTAAATCAAACTTCAGAACACAATCACTTCAGTACTGTAAAATGTACCGGGTACTTTCTGAGCAGTTATACAGTACTGACCTGATTGCAACGGTGAAGTGTACCACAGTTATCTGGTCATCTAGTTCAAGAGTAGCAAAGGAAACATAGTTACTTAACGGAATTGTGTTCTTCTCTTTATTCTACCCAAAAATCTTTTCACCAGATCAGAAAGATACCATCATGATCAACCAGCCCCTGGCCTCTTCCACGGCCCTGTTGTGCTGTTTTAGCTTTGCTCCTTCGAAAAGGCCAGAACTGCTGGTCGAGCTAGAACTTCTTTTTTTTTTTTTAGAAAGATGCAGGTTATAGAGTTTCTTCTAAAGACCTATACAAACAAGCTCAAGGAGAAAGCAGAATGCAGATATTCGTTTAAAAATGCGAATAAGCAATAGTTACAACTTCCACTGTCGTCTTCGTGAAGCTGGACTTGGGAGGCACTACCAATCTGGAGAGTAGGAACAGCAAAAAGCAAACTAATGTCTGTGAATAAAGTGATCATCAGCTGGTCATTGATGCTAAATTCCCTTAATTTACATGGGGAGAAGGAATGTTACGAAGCTTCCTGTGATTAAATGAAAAAATACGTTTCTGTAGCAGCAGACATGGTTTTGGCAGGATACCAGATAAATAATTCTGTATGAAATCATGTGTGTTTAAGGTATTTCAAGCAGTGGATTTATAGCAAGATGAAGAAGCTCCAAGCCACACAAAGCATGACACAGAGGTAATCTTGACAATGTGAATATGTTAACACCTCTATCACCTGCTACTGCTATTGCAATGAGCACTATCCTGCTACTCTGTCATACAGGTACAGGCAAGAGTTTTAGTCTTTGTAACAATAAAGACTGTGTAGTAGCACTCAATTTTTAATGCAGACAACACCATAGATATAAGGATGTCAACAGATTTCTTTTTTTCTGCTATTTATTTGTCTATGGTGTTACCTGCATTAAAGACAGGTGAACATTGCAATAAAAGCTCTGTCAAAGATGTTCACTAAATAACTTCCCCATGTAGAGGTATACATATGTGTTTCCCCTTCATATACCTTCATAATTTAAACAAAGTTTAACCTATATGACCAAGTACATTGTATATTAAGAAGTAGATCCCTGAATCTCTATCACTACATCCTTTGCTGGTGTAACTGTTTGTCGTTCCAATAAAGAAATGGCTCAGCTTAGAAAGAAATGGAGGAGAGCCTATTCTTCTTCCTTCGCCAGGTCCTGAATTCCAGTACACCCTGCTGAAATATGTCTTTGTACTTTCAACCCTCGTGACTGTTGCCAAAACAATCAGTGGTCTTAAAAAGGGTAATTAAGCTCCATAGTATCAGTCACAAAGCTGACACATGTCAAGCGGCCCAATCCTAAAGGCTTTTGAGAGCTGCAAATAAGTGTTCAAAATTTCAGTTGAAAACCAAAAATTAAGTGTATCTCTCATGCAATTTCATGACCTTTCTTAATTTTGAATGTTAACTTAGCTAAATTTTGGCTAATGCAGTTGGAAATAATTAATGGTTTGTGCTTTTAGGTAGTTATGTGTGTGTATGTATATACACATATATATATAAAATATGTATGCGTGCATGTCAACTGCACAATAATCCCTCATTTATATTATGTATGACATTACAGATGTAAGGTTGGGAAATGTTTTCTTATGAGGGTTGTATGTAGAAATAGAATTGGCAAAAAAATTTAGATTCTTTTAAAATGCCATAGGTGTGTTAGACACAGAACTGTGCTGAGGAGGAATCACTCGTATCCATTAGACGTTGCAAGGCTAAAGACTGGTACCAGAATCTCACCAAGCTGAACACCCAAGCTAAAACCAAGTTCCTTTCAACTTTGATCAGAATCAAGATCCAAACCTTTCCAAGAAGTTCCAGAGTCTGGATTTGATGTTCTCATACTATTATTTAGTAAGATAATTATATTGGAAGTGCGGTTTTCTATGTAGGAGTATATCCTGAACAAGGAAGATTGATAATAAATGGGAATACCAGAATGCTAAAACGAAATACATAGCAATTACATCTTTTACCAGCACAGTTTGATACCTCGGAAGATTCATGCTTTGCTTTAAATTTAGAACCAATGTCACTAATAACTGAAAAAATAACATGTTCTGTTCTCTTCAAAGAACCCCAGCTGAATCCCCAAATTAATTAACTTAAAAGGTGCCTTATGTCAAACTGTTGACTCCAGAGTGTTAGAGATTTAAGCATCACCAGATGTGTCGTCCAGCTACTACTACATGCTGCAATGATGTCACATGCAGTTATTGAGTCTTTCCAAGCTAAGCGTCCCTACTCTTTGTCATAAATTGCTGCAATCGCTTACAGGGATTTTATACAGTAACTTACTGTCCAAAGGACATGAAAATACAAAGGAAAATAAAGGACAGATCAATCCCAGGAAAAGTTCACATTCCTCGTTACAATTAGCATTGAATATTAAATATAATGTCAATGTGCAGGTTTTAAAGAAAAACAATCCAATATATGCCTTGTGTTCTATAACATGTGCTAGACTAACGCCACAGGACAAAATTGATAAGGTCTTACAAAATGTCACTTCATTCTGAATTTTATTTACTGTTGTTGGCAATTATGCATGTAAAAATAGGCTATTTGGACAATAAGGATTTCTAAAGATGTGTCATATGTTCATGGTTAAATATGCTAAATGTCACATTAGAGCTGACATGGCTACAGCTCAAGGCAAAAACACTGTCAAGCTGCCTATGACCCAGATGTGGTATATGTCATCAAGCTGATTGTTTCTGTTTGACTGTAGTTTATAGTGCATAATATTGCGTATCAAATGTCCTGCAAAAGTGCTGCTTGCCATGAGAGAATTTTTCCTCCCCTTTTGGTATTCGGTTGTAGTTAAGTCTTGTTACAGCTGCTGACAGACGTTGAGGATATGTTTCAGTTAGTGCTAGCTTCCCTTTCATTGGGAAATATGTATATATACATGCATATATTTATATATATATATGAGAAAAATAGACGTAAATAAACTGGAATAAATTGAAATTACTGTGGAGGCATAGTCCTCGGGGAAATCAGTAGCACTACACCGTGTAACCTTACTATAGCAGGCAGACTTTCTGGAGAAATTGTGAATGTGTGGGAAAGCTAAGATTTTTCCACTAAAGTCTTGTTACACTGCTTATGGATCAGCTGAAAGCTCTCCTTTGATGGCATTTTTCACCCCCAGGCATTGGCTTTGTTCTTTTATTAGTGGAGAGAATCAGTGCTTTTAAGAAATAAGTGTAAAGAAATTGATTCTTCTCAAAAGTAATTATTTGGATTCTTCGATTTCAACCTTTTATTTTGGCCTTCTAGTTTCCTCCCAAGCTTCAGTAGCAGTTGACTCAGAAGACTACCTCTGGAGTAAACCATTTTGAGTGATGATTTATAATATTTTAATTATCCTTAATATATGGCTTTTTAACACAGCTGGACCGGCATTGCAGTTGTACTGGGAATCTGTACTTGCTGGCAGATAGCATATTATTTTCTGCCAGACAGATTTCTATCACCACTCATAACTTTTTTTTTCCATTAAGTGGGATATTTATAAACACTATTTCAAGCATGCTTTAGCAGCATAAGTTATCACCAATTAAATCCTCTAGGAGCCATTCCAGTTCATCCCAGAAAATAGGCATTTTTCATGTTTTTTATTGTAGCTCTAGAAATTAATGATAAAAATAGTAAAAAAAAAAAAAAAAGCCTGATTTGGACTGGAGAGAGCCTTTGAGTAATGGTTGGTGTTACTCCCAGAGAAGACCCAAGAAGGATTTTTAATATTATGTCATAAAATGCCTTTCTGGTTTCCACAGAGAGCAAGCTAATGTGATTCTTAACTAGATTGAGAACATTTATCTTCTTGTAGCAGATCAGCTCTAATTATGGCACTTCAAAGAGGGCAGAACAGAACCAGGTCTCTGTCCCTTTCCTCTCCTAATGGGGAGGCCCTTTTGCTTGTTTGGGTGAAGACCCTCTGTGACCCACCCGGTTCATACTGCTGTAACGATTCTGAAGGATCTTTATGGGTTTTTTGCACCATTTCATTGTTGTTTTAGGCTGAGCCACAGTCTATTTCCTCCCGCCTAGGACAATAACAAGACTACCAAGTGATATAACCAACACTCATTGAGAAAGCCTTGATGGAGCCATTTGGCATCAGAAGACAACTGCTTCCTGTAATCATGACCACTCCAACCATAATTTCTTTCACTAAAACAGAAATGGGCCCTGACAAATATCAAAATGAATGCACTACAGTTATAGAATGAAATGTTTGACATTAAACGCCTGTTTGCCTAAGTAGGAGGTAGAGGTAATTACCCATATTATGCATTGTAATGGAAACTATCTTTTATTTGTTTGGCTTCCCCTGCCCCCACCACTTGAGGAATTTCAAATTTTGGAGTGTTTGTTCCAAACTGGAACCAAAAAGAAATGTTGAAATCCAATGGTCTTTCACAAAACAGATTTTCCATCCTGAATACATGGAGTGCTCTGCAGAGAGCTGGGAATTATAGCTCAGTTCTGTTTCTTCTCTTCAGCTGACAAAGCAGAAAGGGGAAGCACAAGCTCTATTTCGTCCACTGGGGAGTGTATTTAGAGCTCAGAGGTTGCCATGATGGCCTGTGAGGAGAGCAGAAGGAGATGGCTGTCAGCCTGGGGCACTCGCAGTGCTGGTGTCACAAGCCTGACAGCCTTCTGTGCTAGGTAAGCATTAAGACCAGACTAATCTCTCCATACGGATGTGGGGGAATGGAGATATTACTTGTGTATTTTTGTGCCATTGGGATTAGACAGAATTTGACAACATGTAGTAAACAACATTTTTAGTCGTGTCTTGGGTACTTCTGACGCACATCACTTCTTGTCTAAGAATAAATGAGATGCACTGCTCCGTTTAGTATCTGGGTGTCCCATGCAGCTCTATGGCCAGAGAAAAGCCCAAAATTTCCAACATATTCCCTGCCAGATCTGTACTGAGTAACTCACTTGTTCCATACAGTTCAGGTGCCTCAGCAGCTCCATATTCCCTGGAGAACTCTAAAGACAGGTAGGTGGGAGGAAGCTTCTCCACTTCTGAGCCCATCCCACTATTAGTACCCCCCCAAACATATACAGAGACAGACAAAAAGAGCACACTCCCACACATTTTTAGCGCATTACCAAGTTTTACAACACAGAGTATGCAAGTCCAAACTTGCTAAACACATGTTTTATAATTGCCTGTGAAGACGTGTCTTACACTGTCTTCACGCTCTTTTTACATTTTCAGAGGCAGTGGAAGATAAAGAGTCATTCTGATGTTACTCCTCTTCTTTGAAGTGCAACGCGAGCCACAGATCTAATGCCTCCATAAGGAAGGCATTTAAATAAGAAAATGATGTAAATCATAAATTTGGAAACTGCTTTTCTGACAAAACGAGCAGGGCTCTAAAGTCAGGCTGTTACTAATGACTTCATGTGAATTATATGGTTATAGCTGAGGTTAGGATTTGGCACTTCTGGGGCTGAAATTCATGAGTAAAACTAACAGAAGATCTTGCATAATAAACAAGAAACCAGCAGACTTTACTTCTGTATAGGTTTCCCAACTCTGCAAAAATAGTTCATCTGACATAATTGTATGATTTTTTGCATTGTGTAAAAATCACAGAAGAGGTTAGCTGGTTTTGATAAAATAGAATATGCCTCCTAGGGGGAACTTAAATTATACCTGACAGCTGAGAATTATCAGCATAACAAAAAAAAAAAAAAAAAACAAAACCCAAGAATCAAAGTTACAGGATTCCAGATCTCTTCCAAAAGCATTTTTGTATGATTCATACCAAGCAGAGGTTGAAATCCTGGCTTGTTTCTGAACATCTACTATAACCTGTCTCTATATAGACTGCCCCAACCCACTGCTGCCCCTTCTCCCTTAAGCCAAGCATCTGTGCATGTGCTTATGCCAACAGGTCACTTCTTCATCTCTTTTTTGATCTCTGAGCATGACCGAGCTCAGACCAACTGTGCAGGTTCAGTCCTTGATGGGTCCTCATTTTGTGTTGTGACTTGGTGCTCCCTGTCGCTTTCCCTGACATAGATAAAATCAAAGTGTCTTTGCATGTCTCTGTCAGATTTTAATCACAAAGTTAGCAGTGTTCACTGTGATGATAGGTAAGAAGACTTAGAAGACAGAGAAGGAAATAAAGGTACGGCATTGGCAGAGAATAGAACTAGTGGCCAAGAATAGAACTAAAGGCCAAGAAGCAGCAAATGTATACATTGAAGTCCCATCCTTACAGTGTCTGCCCAGACAGAGCATTGACAAGATATACATATATAGACATATTTATTATTTGTTGCTAGTGTTGAAATCTGGGTTACTGAATTAAGCACTGCATAAATGGAGCAACAAATTTCTCATAAAAAAAAGGAAGATTATTCTGTAGTTAGAAATTATAGACAGAAAGCAGAGATGAAAACAAGAAACAAAGAAAACAAGTGACAAAGTTGAAGTGATGGGCTCAAAGGATAACATCAATATAAAAGCTGAGGGAACCCAAATGTTTTTCTTCTAATTTTTTTTTTTTTTTACAGGATGCAACTGTTCGGTTCTGTAGATCTAATCTGAAATTTACTGTTGTCAGTGGAAGTAGACCCACTGAGGTTGGCCTTGGAAAGAGACATTTTGATTTTGGTTCTTCTGTTAAGATAACTTCTTGTTCCATTTTCACAGATTGCGTTGTGTTTAAAGCAAAGCTGGTTGAGAGGTCTTCTATAGTGTGTTCTTGATGGAAAATGCCATTTCTTCTAAATGAGCTCTTTTTATGAGAATGAACAAGCTTCAACTTGACACTAGGCTCTTGGCTATACTATTCTTGAAGGCATTTCATGTTTTATTAATAGTAATTCATACAGACTGGGGAGAGAACACTGATTGGAGCAATTGGCTCATGTTCACCTCCCTGGTCTGCTGCTGTCAGCGCCGAGGTGAATGGTCTGACCAGCCAGCAATACTGGGAAAGGCTCTCTCCATCTCTGTTCCAGAATAAACATCCTCTCATTAATTTTTTCAAAATCTTTGAAAAGTCTTGACGGTGTCCCAAAGTTTGTATGCCTATTATTCTAGTTACACTCTCTCTAAGATGAAAAGAAAACCAAAATGGAAAGATGCTTTCCATGCCACCTGTGCTCTCCCTTGCTGGCAGACTGCTGTCTATGGCACACTCCTCCACAAGATTTGCTCCTATCCCTCCAAGTTCCCATTGTTTCCAATAGCTAATTGTGGAACTCAGGCTGCCACAATTTTAGCCTTTTGGGAAATCTCTGAGTGAGGTTTCACGTCCAAGTCCTGCTCCTTACATACATTTTGAGATGAGCTATTTTACACACAAAGCCATGACAGTATGTAAAACT
The DNA here is from genome assembly GCA_008711295.1 of Anarhynchus alexandrinus. Lineage (NCBI taxonomy): Eukaryota > Metazoa > Chordata > Aves > Charadriiformes > Charadriidae > Anarhynchus > Anarhynchus alexandrinus. Next base: position 1,986,143 of record VUYV01000104.1, read on the forward strand.
TCCCTAACAATCCAAATCAGAGATGATGTGTATTTTCTGTCCTTCAGTCACTACCATGTTAATGCAATATTCTGGTATTAGACTGACCAAGCAATTTCACTTTGCAATCGTACCTAGCACAACTTAAACATAAATAGGGAGATGTTTATGTCACAGAAATTCAAAAGGTTTCTCTTTAAATCTTATTTTTAATAATAATAATACACCACCACATAAAGGTTACAAAAGTTAACGCGTTTGAACAGAAATTCTCATAGCACTTCCCTGTTGATTGTTTTCTTAAATTTACCCAAGATATTGCACTTGTTGAATGGCTTCCTGTATGAAGTATAAACTAGGAAAAATAATTCCAGGTTTTAACAAGAACTGTTAGACGGCCCTCTGCACTCTGCTCATCTTGTTGCAGAACAAGGTTCTCACCTTCCTCTGAATGCAGCTTATATCCACCATAAGAAGGCTAGCCCACACCAATTCAACTTCTATTCAGTATTTAGTCTGTCCATTCTTCCCATCAAAAGTACAGATAGGATATTTGAGGAGAACTAGCCTCTTCTGATAGCACCAGGTCATCTGTCCAGGTTACAGCAGTGATTTTAGGAGATTTTACATAGGAGTTTTCACCAACTGATTCTAACCGTAAAACTGAGAAGTTTAAATGGTGTTTTATGGTTTGGAACCTAAGCCAGAGCAGCCCATTTATTTAACTGGATGAACAGACCTTTTTTTCACACTTTTTGAATTACGTGTAAAAGTAAGAAATGATAAAATGTTTATGAATGATGGTTTGAAACACTTTGCCCCCAAAACAGATCTTCTTTTACTCTAGTATTTCCTCTCCATCCATGCTTTGATGTCCTCTTAATCTTATAGACTCTAAAGGAAACGGTTTGTGGGAAAAATATTTCCCAGCAGTGATGATGGGCTATACAACAGAAGCCTTTTACGAACTGCCTTGAGGGAAGATAAAGTAAGAGAAACATATGTAAATTTGCATAATCTTAAAAAAAAATCAGGTAACTTGAAAGTAAGCCAGTGTGGGGTTTGACTCTGATTCTGTTGTGTATATGTAAATAGGTCTTTACGTTTCCTGCTGGTTGCTAAATGTAATCTAAATGCACAGGTGTTTTTCTCTTTTTATTCTTTTTTTTTTCCATTCTTAAGAGAAATGATGTGGTACAGACCGCAAAAAAAATGTACAAAACCCCAATAGGAAGGCCATTTCTTCAGAAATGCCAGTAATTGCAGAGTAGATAGCATAACATGCAAATGATTCTGTGAATTTCAGCCACTTGGCAGCCTTTGGGGCCTTTCCAAGAGAAATTAGCAGCCCTTCAAACCTTGTAGATAAGGCTTTGCTTCTCAGATGGTAACAGAGGTTCTTTTCTTCCAGTTGATCTTGTCCAGATCTTGGTGCATAACCTCACCATCGCCTGTTTCTGGTGGATTCCTTCCTTTTCTAAAAAATACATGACAGCTATTAGGTTGTACACCATAACAGCTTCAAGCAAGCACTGCTTATAAATCACAAATCCCAGCCTGTAGCAAATGGAAGTGTTGGTTTTGCAGTCATTAAGTTTGGGTAAGCAATTCAGAAGTCTGCTGCATGAAAGAAAAACATGATTTCCTTCTCTTCTCCTCCTCCCCAACATCTGTTCTAGCCATAGAAGATTTTCAGAGGTAGAATGGTTAGCTTTCAGAGCAGAGTAAGGCCTCAATTTTTTTTATAACGATCTCTGTGGAGACCAGTCAGACAGGGACTGGAGGTTGTAAAGCTACCACAAGACTCAGCTGGCATAGAGAACTTCCAGGAAATTTTTGGTTTAGATGCCAGGAGTGGAATTTCATTTATCAGTTCTAGAAGAAAAAATAAAGCTGAAATTGAAAACCAGAGGAACGGGAGACATCAACCCAATGGAGGATGATGTCAACATCTTCAGCTTGGAAGACAAGCCAGCAGAGTGGAGGCAGGCTAACCTGTAAAGGCTATCGTGTCCCCCGTCAGGTAGAGCTTCCCTTGAGACTAGTAGGAATTGCCAGGTTTTTGAGCACAGCAGCCTATATTTCATTTAGTGATAAAGGGAAAGGCGAGCTCTCTGTGCAGATGCAAGTTGTTGTGTGACCTTAAGACAAGTTCTGCTAACATCGTATGGAGTTGGTGGCTGTTGTGAATAACAAGAGGCACAAAGGGTGAATGTGTGAAACACCAGCCTTTGGGAAATGCTGCTGCAGATCCTTTGTGCGCAGAACTGAGGAGAGTCAACTCATCAGTTTCAGCTCATTGTTGTCTCCTGACATGCACGAGCAACTGCCACCAGTTTCAATAGCACTTGCATGCATATAACTGTAGGGGAAACCTGTCCCCTTCCTGCTATGCTACCGCTCTGGGCTGGGTAGGAGACAGGGTCATAAGGAAAGGCTGTCTGAAATCTGCAGCCTAACTTTAGGGCTGGTATCAAAACTAATATCCATCTTTGTTAAGAAATAGCTATCCAGCCCTTTTTACTGAGAAATCAGCCTGTAAGGCTATCCGTTTGATCCTGAAAGACATGTTTTGATCCCACCTCCTTCCTCCCATCTGGTCTTTATGCTCCTGATAGCCACTGTCATGTTATATTTTCCAGGTACCAGTCGCAGGTTACAGCTATGCTTCAGTGACTGTGGACTACAAGAACTGGCAGTACTGAGCATAACCAGCTCCCCCCTGGCTACTAACCATCTATCTGCAGCCGAGCAGCTTCTGTGATCATCAGCCAACGGCCTCGTGATGTTTGGCCATGAAACCAGGCTAAGCTAGAAGCATATTCCATATTACTACCTGCAGAAAACTTAAGGCTTGGCTGAAGGCATCTAGGCTTGCAGGAAGATTTCTGCTGACATAATATTTTGACAAGAGTGAAAACAAAACAAGGAGGCATCAGACACCAGGCACAGTGCGTCTGCTCTGCCAACTGCAGGTCAAGATCCGTGCTAAATGAAGCATGGTTTCTGCTTTGAAAGCAGTGCAGACCCAGCCAAAGAGGCAGGAAAGCCATGGAGAGAAAATAAGATCTTGTTGAATGAACTCAAATCAAAAGGGAATGCCAGACTGTGAGGTCTGTGTCTTTCTCGTTACTCCCTAAAATAAGGCATCAAAATGGACAGAAAGGGAACACCAGATTGAATATATAAAGAGAAGGAGCTTAAACTGTAAAACGGTCATGGTGCAGCCTATTCAAAGCAAGGGGGCGATGCTTTTTACCTCCTCTAAAGTAAACATAATTCCAGTCAGGTAAATTGACCTATCCTGTCTTAGAGCAGAGTGAAAAACGGGAGAATTAGGCTTAAGTCTTTTTGTCATGGTACTATGCATTCATTTTCTCTCTGTTTTTTCTTTTTCTTTTTTATTTTTCCTTTTTAATTTCTATTGGTTTGAAAGGGGAAACTTACAGATAAGGAAGCCATGGAATCTTTTTCTTTTAACTTTACAAAGTTTCCAATACAAACAAAACTCCATTTACTGCAGAAATATTATTTCCGGAAAGACATTTGCTGTGAATTTCCATAACTTAATTTTATACTGTTGTATACTTTTCTGTCTCTGAGTTCTCTTTAGGAAAAAAAAAAAAAAGAGTTTGGGATGCTGAGTGAATTCCAAGAGAAAGGGTTTTATTTGTTTGCTGCTTATTATGCTGATGACTGTTTTTCAGAAATAACTCTCTCTTCTCAATTCTATTGAAAATTCCAACTTACAATTTTTTTTTCTTTGAAAGAAAAAAATCATAATCTCTGTTACTGCTTATTATTGGATTTGGATTGTGTTTACCTGGATCTTACAAGCCACCAAAACAGCCACTGAGCAGAGCTGACATTTTCTTCCTCTAGCTTTTCTATAGGTATGACGTCCTCAAGAGGTCACAATGTTAATGACTTAATTTTCCCAGCACTGTGTAGGAGAATAAGCATTTCTTTAAATTGCATTATAGGAAACTGAATTTTAAAGAGCTGACATGAATTTTGGAGTCAACTTACAGACAATCTGATTTCCAAAGCTACTGACAAAGGGAGTTTGGGATACTGAGCACCACAGCAAAGCTATTCTATGTTGTTTTAAGGGAACACTCAAAATTGATATAAATTTTTAAAAGCTGAGACCATTTGGGCTACCATCTGTAAGTACTTTGGCCTGGCTGTCAGACTCGTGCTATAACTGGTACCTTCACCGTTGGTTTTTTTTACAGCATATTTCTAATAGACATTTACCAGACACCTCACTCCAAAACACTGCAGCAAATATTGACCTAATTTTACTTCCAAATGTAATCGTGTGTGATGGCCAGAGAAAAGAGACAGTCCTGAAGAAGCTACAGTTGTTTAACTATGGCTGCTTCAGCTTTTTTCCCCTACTTCACGCTTCCTTTTTTAAGGTAGGAAACAAGGCTGTATGAACACTGTATAAGTAACTGTAAAACTGCTCTCAGATAATGAAGGACAGTGACTGTAGTGTGGGAAGTGCTAATTGAAAGACAGTTCAAGAATTTCCAAGCTTTGATATTTATTTAATTTTTTTTTACTTCTGGATTTTTATCCAAAGCCCACTGCGCTCAGAGTAGCCCAGCCTGGCCTTTTAGCCTGAAGGACAACAGGGAAGTTTAGATGCCTGTACGGGATGGGCTCAGTGGTACCCTTTGAAGTCTCTCTAACACAGCATGTGCATCTTCCCCCATATTGCCATCTGCATAGCGCTGCGGATTGCAATGGTGGCAGGTGAATATCAAAGGCAAAATTCACAAACCACTGCAGCAGCAGGTTGGGCAGCCCTTGGCCCCATCAGCCTGCTCCCTCCCCGCCAGGGAAATACGATGTGTGCGTAGCTCTTCCACCATTGAACAGAACCAGGGTGAAAAACAACCCACCCCAGAACCAGTGTTTGCTCTGAGCACAGTTCAGTGTCCCAGTTTGGTGCGAGGTGGGAACCTGTGCTGGGAGCCACACATACCACGGGCTCGCACTAGAAAAAAAGGGGGTGAAATGAGAGCCTCAGACAGATAAATACCAAACAGGTGCTTGCTCGCATCCAGTCGGGATCATCCCCAACCTGTCATACTGCCAGTTTCAGGCTGCAAAGCACGTGGCATCCTCACACAGTGTCTGGTTAAGCGCCTTGTGCTGCGCTCATCGCGTTCTCACAGCCCCCGGTGCCAACAGCACCTCCGGCACTGCAGGCTGCCTTCGCTGCGGGAGACACCGGAACCAAGGTGAAGAGATAACGTGAGGACCGCAGCCAGGCACCCGGAGAGCGAGAGAGGAGAATAGTTGGGGTTGGTACCACGGGGCAGTTACATCTATGAAACGCTACGTGAGTAAAGAGGGAGTTAAGATACAGCTCAAATAAAATGATCGTGTTTTAGCATTCTTTGGTGGACCTATCACACTGGTGATAGTGATAGTAACAATTTAATATAATTACTAGAGTTTTGATATTTTTTCATTTTGTTAAAAGCTCAAAAAAGATAGAATACATTACATCACTTTGAAGGAAAAATAGTATGCTAAAATTATACTTTTAGTAATCTGTCCTAACTAAGAAAAAATACCAATAAGGTTTTTTTTTTTATCTGCAGTTAGATAAAAACAGATTCAAGACAAGGCAAGCAAAAGTGGGCCAAATGAACTCTTCCAATACAAGCAACTACACCTGCTAATCCGAGTCGCCCTTCCCACTCCTTCTCTCTATTTTGTCTTACTGCACTCTGAAGCTTTGCGAGGCAGCCCAGTTCGGAAGATGGANACAGATTCTGAACAGATGGTTCGGAATCTCCCAGTCTTTTCCTGTCCTGTAAGCTCTGTGAATTTATATCGATATTTGGATGATCTATAAACCCTTCAGACACACTTTTCAGTTGGGCTGAAAACTAAGCGGAGGGCAAGCCGTACTCTTCTGCTGAGTGAAATCCTTGAAATGAGGTGTTGACTACTTTTGCAACTAAGTATTTATTAGGCCGTAGCATGACTGGCTTCTCAAAGCGAAAGTTTCATTAGCCACTAAGACCCGGGCTGCCAAAGAGCCCCTCATAGGCACTTGCTCTATCTGCTGCACCATTCAAAGAAAAAATGTTCAAATATGTCCATTCTGGTAAGCATCATTTTTTATGACCTCCTCACAATGACAAAAGAGAAGAAATGCAATATGTCCCAAAGTTTGCTGACAAATATAAGAGGGAATATGTTTTGAACTAGTGACAGATCTGAAAGGACAGCATATTCCAGGTGAATGAGGAGCAGGCAAGATGTCTGTTCCTTTCAGATATGTTCCTACAAGTTCTTTTTTTTTTTTTTTAAATTCATGCTGACAAGCATACAGTGAATCTAGCAGATAAATATTTTACTCAGATTTTATGCTGTCACTGACATGTTTGCACAGCAAGAATCACGTCTGCTCCTCGTTTTCAGGGGCATGCCAAAGCAAGTGCCAGCCCACACAGCCCTGCTCTTCGGAGGGCAGGCTTTCCTCTGATGGCTATCCCTGGCAGGGCTGCCACAAATACCTAATGACTTGTCAATTCTGTAGTCTAACAAGTCAAATGCAACCGGCACAAAGGGGCAGCTGCCTGTATGATAGCTGCATTTGGGTATTCAGCAGCCTGCCAAGTGGGAAAATGGCTCCGGCTGTGGGAACTGGGTAAGTAGGTTCCTCCTGCCCAGAGCCATCGCTGCCTCAGCAGGGCGGGGAGCAGGCAGCGCCGGCGCCGGGCTCGCAGGATTTTTACCAGTTGTGTTATTAACCATAGCTGCACTTTACCAAGCCAAAAAAGAGGATTTGCATGAATTATTACTCAATGCTGAATAATTTTCTGAATCGATCGCATGTTTCAGGGCTTTATATAGCAGTTGCTACTTACCGGGTAGCATTTTAAAACATGTGCTAGGCTGCTGTTCAGGTGAGATTTTACATCAATTTGATCTAGAAATGTGATACCGCGAGTTGAATACCAAATGTACAAATAAGAGATTAGGGTACAGGGACTCCTCACTTATCTAAAGTTACTCTTTACCATTTTACTATAGGAAGACACAAACTGGTAACCTGCAGTGAGTTTTGTTCACATGACCAGCTGATTCAACAACAGTAGGAAAAGATATTTTGTAAGTGCCACTGGGTAGTGCTGCCAGCAGAACATTTGTGCTTTTCTGTTTAGAATAGCAGCACCTTCAGCTATAGGTGCCAGGTACTTTTTATCCCTTTATTAGCTGTTCTCTCCTCCCCTCAGCTTCTTTCACACACCCTTGGTAACTGAACACAAGAAGTGCGGTTCCCAAGAGACCGGTGGCATGATAATAATCAGCTCTTTTTTTAAGTTGAGACAAAGCTGGAAGATGGAGTCAGTTACTGGCACTAAGCTGTTAGTACAAAGCACTGCTAAACCACATCTGCTTAATACAGCGAGCTTCCAGTCAAATAAAAAGCAGGTTCGTGTGCTGCTGATGCAGAAAGATGAATCGCAAACTTTGCTGACAAGCTTTCCTTTACCTTGGCATGGCCCAAGTTATGTACAAATTATGAAATAATTGGAACTCATTTTCTTAGAAGAAAAGAAAATCCTCGGGGGGGTGTTGCACTGGAGAATGGAAGTAACACGGTGCTTTGCTTCAGGAGTTATGCACGCAGTCGGTGCTGCGCCTTCCTCAGAGCGCTGGAGAATGACAAATTCACCAGGCAATAATCAGCGAGGCCATAATAACTGGTGTGTTGAGTGGATGGGATCAAGGGAAATGCTGATTGCTCCACTATGGTGGGCAGTGGGGAACTCTCTAGTAACAACAGACTATTGTCCAGCCTATTGATAGTCCAGCAACAGCCATTCCCAGGGAGGTCAAGCCCTGTGCAGGATTAGCACGAACAGGATAAACTCCGACACTGCAAATGAACAGATAAATACGCCTGTACCTTACCTGCACTGCAATGGTAATGTTTTTCATTCTACTCTCACTGATTTTCTTCCTCAGATTTGTTTTGGTTCTAGCTCGACATCAGGATCTTTCAAACCATTTTTTTAGGCACTTGGTATGGGAGGTTCTGTCAAAGGATTTTGCATTTAAAACTTGAAATCAATGGGAAACAAATATTTGTAATACCAACCAGACTCAAATTCAAATGCTTTGATATAGCACTGGAAATTCCAAAGAGCTGCTGCACTTTCACAAAACATTTTGTGGGGGTTTTAAAACTAATTTTGATGAATAAAAAACCTCTGCCATCTATTGTAAGTGTCACTTTCAACATCTGTACCTTTATTGATATTTTCCATGAAGAAAAGCATTTTTTCCATTTTTTTGACTGACACAAACTGCCAGATAGATATCATACTGGTGTATGTATCTCTAGGGCTGGCATCTAAAAATGATTTATATGTATTTATGTGTGAATTTATATGCACAAGAGAAAAGAGCTACTTTAAAATGCCACTCACAAGAAGAATGGTGGACACTTTGGCAAAGTTTGTGAATCATTTTGGCATCTTAACAAAATTGTTCCAAGAAATTGAAATAACCTAATAAGTCAAAAGGCTCTCTCTCAAACAGTATGTGTACATATACATATATTTAACATGGGATTTTTTCCGGTTTGTTTTATCACCACACATTTTCCTCCTCCTCTTTGGAATTACCTTTTTTTCTAATTTGGGATCCCAAGCAGCTATCCCTCAGCAACAAAAGTCACTCCCAATACATCAGGTCTTGCACCAGTTTACTTACTTTACTTACCAACATTATATAATAGCTTCCATAAAATTTCAAGGAACATATTTACCTGTGAATTGCTCAATAAACTGTGTCTCGACACAAAAATCTTTCTTTGAGTCCCCATCATTATGCAGCTGTATCAAACATAGTGATGACGGTGGCTCTAGAGGATACAGTGAACCAAAGTTTGAGCGAGTTAAGGAAGAGGTAGTGGTAAGAGGTAAATAAGTAAATTAAAAGAAGTTCTTGGTGAGATTTCCACACACATTTATTCTGGTTGCTACCAGCACAACAGGAGCTGTGTTTCTGCTCAAGAATTGTCTCTCCCCTTGTTTGACCAGGGAGAGACAGTTCACAACTCATATCAGAGGCCTCTGACGCTCCCTCCTTCTTACCTCAATAGCTCCAGGAGACTGTCATGGTACAGCTCCAGTAAACTTGGCTCTGGCAGGAACTCAAATGTAAAGATGTGATTCTTTATGCTCCAATTTTCAGTTAAAATGTTTAACAAAGATAACTCTTTTCCAATTTTTGTTTCTCATTCTGCAAAAGATTGGGGGCCAAACAAACCTTTGTTAACTCTAAATAAATGTTCTTTCCTTCTGGAGCTGACATGACAATATATTATTAGTGTACTTGCATTTTCTTTATGCTAGCTGTTGATTTGAAGGCATGAGGGAAAACGTGCTATGCAGAGAAGCAACAGAGATTTGTTTTTTCTCCTCCTTTTTTAGACTTATACAGAACACGCATCTGTCTGCTGCAGAATTTGATCCCTTCACATAATGCAGAGACTTTCAGGAACTCTTTACCAGATTGGGTTGCTGATAAAAGCATGTCAATACCACAGCCCACAGGACTCTGCACTGGTACAGTCTGCTCTTTCACTGTCATTTTCGCCTACGCCTAACACATGATGGGGAGATACAGAGAAAGTGACTGAAGTTTTCAAGAGGGACCTAGATTGCTGTTACATCAAAGGCTCAGTAATGCAGGCTGGGGGAAAGTTTATAATAAGCTAATTCAGGAGCCTTAGTCTCTGAACATTGCCTCCTGGGATCTCAACAAAGATAATTTTCCTTGTTGTATTCCAGCCATTTTGCTCACTGTTGATTAAATAATATCCATATTAAGCAGCAATACAGCCATCCCTGACCAACCATAACTCTTTCCATTGACCTTGGAAAAAAATCTTGAATGTTCAACCTTTCTGCTCTCAAACTTCATTCACACCAATGCTTTGCTCATTGGTGATGAAGTCTCCATACTACAATCTCCAGCCAACCTCCAAAGATCAGCAGCATCAGAGGGAATCACTAGACCACAAACTACAGAAGAAACTGTGGAGTTAGTCCTGATTTAGTGGTTCCATTCCCTGCACATAAAAGGGAATTAAAAAAAAAAAAAAAAGGTATTGCCATACAGTTCTGTCAACTAACAGTAAAAGATTAAAAGCTAGTCTTTCCTCCCTCACTGAAGACAAAAAGCTTAGAAATTTGTCCAAAAAACCCACCAAATAAGCAAAAGGTCAAACATATTTAAAAAAAATCTGAATTCTAACCCATGTGTCCTGTGTGATGAAGCTCAAGAGATTGTTTTAACATGTGTCGGACATTGCTGAGCTTCTGGAGAGGTGACCATCCCATCCCATCCCATCTCATCCCATCCCATCCCACCCTTCAGCTATCTATGCCTTAACCACGGCTGCAAGAAAAGATCACCTTTTATTTGTTAGGTTCTTTATGCCAGCTACCTGTACCAGCTGGAATCTTCCCGGGGAAATTACAATTTCTCTTTTATGTCACCTGTAACAAGTAGGGGATACAGATGTACAGGATACTAGAGGACTCTCAGGCCTCGATCCAGCCAGGCACTTGGTATTGCAGTGGACTTTTGAGTTTAATCAGGAAAGTTAAGCAAGTTCTGGCTTGCAGCGAGTAAAAATTCCACCAGTAGCTTGTATTGACACATGCTAGCCCTAGCACATCAAAAATTGAGACATTTCTGCAATATCATTTGTGCCAACATGTTTCAAACCAGCCTGGCAGAAAAATGCCACAACAACAGGAAAAGAAAGCCCCCTGCCTACCTTTCCCCATTATATCTACAATGAAGCAAACTGGCTGCTCAGTACCCTTTGCCAGATGTGCCAAACACAAAGCATTTCCAAATACACAGTTTAGTTTATCAACACAAGAACCGTAAAATAATTTAATGTGGGACTTTAAGCTGCCAGCAAGAAATAAGTGGTAAGAAAGCTTGATTCAAAATACCATGAATCTGCCCCAGATTGTAATTGAAACAGCTGCTTTGGCAGTTTTCAGTAAAGCTGCGCAGACGGCTTATTCCTCTTTTTGTTCTCCTGTAACACGAGCAGCCACAGCATTGCTAGCACCTTTGCTTTTCCTTCTTCTTCTTCTGTTGTTACTGTGCTCTGTAGAAAAGATGACCAGGATGTGATCCATCAGCCTCGGAGGCGAGCAGTAAATCCACTGAATCAAACATATTGTCCTGGTTTGTGTGACACAGGACTAATTTCTCTTCTGATACTTGGGAAGAGTGCACTTTTAGAAGACTCTAGTGTCTGAATTTGTGAAAATATTTACTTTATAGCCAGCTATGGTATGTGGGTTTCAAGGTCTCAGTGTTTTCAAGCATGCCAGGTGCAGGGATGAGGAGGAGCGAGACCTGAGCACTTGACCCAAGTTGGCCAACAGGATTATTTCGTACCATGAACATCACATTCACTATAAATTAAAAAGTTTGCTGTGAAGTGGCTCACTCCCTTGCTGCCTGCTGTCCTGAGAACTTCTTGCCCCAGTGCCAGACCCCTGAGGCCTTCCCTTCCTCCCAAAGCCGTAGAGCTTGCAGTGTTCAACGTTTACTGTCCACTGCTGGGAGTGCACAGCTTCCTACTGATATAGTTGGCTGAGTATAATCTTTGTATACTTTGTATTGGCGTTGGGATTAATATTGGTTCTTTAGTGCTATTAATGTTAATTATCTAATCTTATTCTAGTAAATCTGTTTATATTTCCTTGGTTTTTCCCAATTCCCCTTCCTAGGTGGGGAGGTGTCATCGGGTGATAGAATGATTGTCTAAACAACAATAAATTGTTATGGGTTACTCAAACCATAACACGTATCTTAAATCAGATCTTTAATGAACAAACGCAGCGGAGAAAAGGCTTAGAAATGGGATACAATTGTATAAAAGATACTACAGCAGCATTTTTTTCTTCCTTTCTTTTTTCTTGCTTGGACAGAGACTGAGCTGTGTGCCAAAGGCCCCTCTCTGTGCAGAAGCCCCCAAGATGATCTGGCTGTAAGCTAACAAGCTGATCACAAAGGAAAGTTTTAGATTCCCCCTTTGACTAAATTGAAAGACTACACACATTTTCCATCATGGTTTGTTTATGATGTAATGATGGCATAAACATTGTTCTTCATTGAAAATAGTCCAGCTGCCCATAATCTGGCATTGATTTTCAGTGCGTATTTTGCAGCTTTTAAATACATTCTTGGCGAGAAAGTTAGAAATTTTATCCTATGATATTAAAATCTGCAACTGGACTTGTGCGTGGAAACATTTTTCCAGGTCTTCAGTCTGCTCCATTTTAGAAAGCCCCACTTTGGTCCTGGATGCATGAGAATGTTGCATTTGAGCCATCAGTGGGTGGAAAGTGCACCATGGCTCCAGCAACATCGTTTTTATGAAGCCATTTCTGAACAACAGGAGAGCCTGCGGCTTGCTGTGGCATCATGCGTCTTTGGATTTTCTCTGTCAGTTTATGAATGAATTATCACATCACGTAGTTTTGGAATTCTGGATGATTCCTCCTTAGCACACTGTAAAATGTTTGTAATTCCTAAAGTATCTAACCCTCAATTCTACCATTCAGTGCAATCTTTTCATACTAGTGCCTATTCAATAACATTAAAACACAAAAGCAAAAAGAAAAGCCCTTTTCTGATAACGATGACTAAAGTTGCTAATACTCTGAATGCAAGTGTACAGTTTAGACTCCTCTAAACTACAACCATTAAGATTTTAAGTGGCAGACTTATCTTTTCACTGATGTCGAAGTCAGCATTGGTTTCAGACATTCTGTGTAAATTATGGCTTATTTAAACAGTATCCTTCACTTATAGCTGTGAATAATAAAGATCCAGAAACACACCCACTGCTACACCAAATTATGTTGCTATGAGAAAAATAAACTGAAAATATATCTGAAAATCATTATGCTATAGTACTAGTCCATTTCCTTCCCTCACTTAAAATGCCAGGCTGAATTCTACTAGAATGAATTTGTTTACAAAGAGTTTGGACATAATAACGTTCAAAGATCCAACAACAGAGTACTGGAAAATCTCAAAGAAGGTATTGTATTTCTGGTTTAAACACAATGCTGGTGTGATGTGTCAGTCTTTTCGTAAAAAACTCTATTTGTACATGTCTTATTAAAAAGCCGCTACACTGTAATACCAAAAAGAGAGTAGCTATTAAATCTGCTACTTTTACAAGTGTTGTATGGCAGTTATGATGGAAATAACCATTAAATTCTGGCCCAATAGCTGCAATATTTTTACTCTTTTGAAGCAGCAAATAAAGTAGCTACTAAAGGCAGCCTGCCCTGACAGCAGTAGAAGGGGAAGAGGCAAGGTTTACCCATTAGCACATAATTAATTTGATTTTTTTTTAGTCTGTAAATACACATTCCTGTATTTTTCTGATTCAGAAGTGGTTGATATTAACTGAAAGATTTCAGTTGACATCATTAAGCTTTACATTTAGCCCTTAAGAAAGAGCAAGTTTTGCCAGAAGTTGAAAACCTTGTTGGATTTTTCCTCTCTTTTGCGCTTTCTGTAAGGTTCAGCTCTGCAACAGCTGACTGAAATAGACTGAAAGCCTAAGTTCAATTTCCAGTTGATGCAATTTTTGGTTCGAGTGGATTTCCACCAACAGATCTCTTTGTCCCACCATTTCTTTCTACAATAGCTTTGACTCAGTATTGCTTCATTTGATCTCACAGTCAAAGTGCATATGGCTTCATTCAGAAAATGCAAACCATCAGGGATGGAGGACATAGAATCATAGAATCATTTAGGTTGGAAGATACCTTTAAGATCATCAAGTCCAAGTATAAACCTAACACTGCCAAGTCCACAACTAAATCGTGTCCCTAAGCACCACATCTACACCTCTTTTAAATACCTCCAGCGATGGTGACTCAACCACTTCCCGGGGCAGCCTGTTCCAATGCTTGATAACCCTTTCAGTGAAGAAATTTCTCCTAATACCCAATCTAAACCTCCCCTGGCGCAACTTGAGGCCCTTTTCTCTAATCCTATCACTTGTTACTTGGGAGAAGAGACCAACCCCCACGTCGCTACAACCTCCTTTCAGGGAGCTGTGGAGAGTGATAAGGTCTCCCCTCAGCTTCCTTTTCTCCAGACTAAACAACCCCTGTTCTCTCAGCTGCTCCTCATAAGATTTGTGCTCCAGACCTCTCACCAGCTTTGCTGCCCTTCTCTGGACACGCTCCAGCACCTCAATGCCTTTCTTGCAGTGAGGGGCCCAAAACTGAACACAGTATTCAAGGTGCGGCCTCACTAGTGCTGAGTACAGGGGGATGATCACTTGCCTAGTCCTGCTGGCCACACTATTCCTGATACAGGCCAGGGTGCTATTGGCCTTCTTGGCTACCTGGGCACACTGCTGGCTCATATTCAGATGGCTGTCAACCAACACTCCCACTTCCTTTTCCACCTAGCAGCTTTCCAGCCACTCTTCCCCAAGTCTGTAGCAATGCATGGGGTTGTTGTGACCCAAGTGCAGGACCTGGCACTTGGCCTTGTTGAACCTCATACCATTGGCCTCAGCCCATTGATCCAGCCTGTCCAGATCCCTCCGTAGAGCCATCCTACCCTCAGGCAGATCAACATTCCTGCCCAACTTGGTGTCATCTGCAGACTTTCTGAGGGTGCACTTGATCTTCTCATCCAGGTCATTGAGAAAGATAGTAAACAGAACTGGCCCCAGTACTGAGCCCTGGGAAGCACCACTTGTGACCAGTTGCCAACTGAATTTAACTCCATTCACCACGATTCTTTGAGGTTGGCCATCCAGACAGGTTTTTGCCCAGCGAAGCATATACTCACCCAAGCCATGAGCAGCCAATTTCTCCAGGAGAATGCTGTGGGAAACAGTGTCAAAGGCTTTACTAAAGTCCAGGTAGACAATATCTACAGCCTTTCCATCAACCACTAAGAGGGTCATCTTGTCATAGAAGGAGATCAGGTTAGTCAAGCAGAACCTGACTTTCATAAACCCTTGCTGACTGGGCCTGATTGCCTGGTTGTCCTGTACATGCCATGTGAGGATGCTCAAAATGATCTGGTCCATAACCTTCCCCAGCTCCAAGGTCATACTGATAGGCTTGTAGTTCGCCAGATCCTCCTTCCAGCCCTTCGTGTAGATAGGCATTACATTTGCTAACCTCCAGTCAATTGGGACCTCCCTGGTTAGCCAGGACTGCTGATAAATGGTGGAAAGTGGCTTGGTGAGCACTTCGACAGCTCCCTTGTTACCATCGGGTGTCTCACATCTGGCCCCACAAACTTGTGCATGTCTAAGTGTTGTAGCAGGTCTCTAACCATTTCCCCTTGGATTATGGGGGCTTCATGCTGCTCCCCAGCCCTGTCTTCCAGCTCAGCAGGCTGGGTACCCAGAGAACAACTGGTCTTACTCTTAAAGACTGAGGCAAAGAAGGCATTAATTACCTCATCTTTTTCCTCATCTTTCATCACTATGGTCCCCCCCCATGTATCCAATAAAGGATGGAGAGTCGTCTTAGCTCTCCTAGCCATCTTTAGATACTTCCTGGTGTCAAACCAGAGCAGTGCTCAGACCAGCACTCTGTTCATAAGCACTACCTGCATGTTGACTCACACACTGGCATGGACCTGGAGTGGGGCAGCTGGCTCATGAGGCAAAAAGCTCAGGCACAGGAAGACTTGGAAGCTCTCACTCCTTCTCCTGCTCCCAAAGATGCTATAAAGGGGCCTGAGCATCCTGGCCCAGGAGGCTTGGCCCCACGTTTGAATACTCTTGCCAAAAGCATTGTCTCACCACACAAAGGACTGAAATTTGTGCTGGGTGGATGATACCAACAAAGCAGGCTTTTCTCCACCACAGACTAATGTCAAGAAATATGTCTCCTTTAATCAAAGATGACCTCAAAAGATTGTAGCTTAATTTTACTTCCATCATGAGATGGACTGGAAATTTAGGTTATGAAATGTTCAAGATGTTAAATGAGGTTTCAGTTTGGGTTATCCACATAATGGGAAAACAAGGACAATTTAGCATTTACAAAAAAGCTTGTCAAGTTTTGTTTCCTTCTACCAACATTAGCCAGGGAGGTTTGGATCTTGTGTGCACGCAGAGTCTGGGGAGAAAGGAGGATGGAAAGGTTCCGCTTTTGGCCTCTCTTTCTCACCATTCTGAAAAACAGTAACAGATCACTCAGACAATTTCCTTCTCTTTGAAACTTTGGTACTCTGCCAGGCAGATGTACGATACTAGTGCAAGCACCAAGAAATACGATAATAACCCTACGGGATTCTATATATTCCATGAGCTTTATGGATGCTTTCCCATAAATACCAGATAGACAGTTGAATTCTAAACTGATCGCGTGCATTGGTTTTAATTTACTCCCTCCTACTTCACTCCATTCATCTCCTGCTCCTGCTGCTCTCTAAAGTCTGTTTGACAACTTCTGTTCTATCTCTGTACTTCTCCTCTACACTTTTTGTGCATAATTGGATTACAATTTTTTCAAGCATTTGCATAGTTTTCCTGTTCTTTTTTCTCATCCTGTTATAATTCCTTAGATTTGGTTTCATTCTCATAGTTGGGGCAGCATTTGATTTCCTAGTTAGAAATTTTATTTGTGTCTCTCTGTTCTTTTGCCCACACTCATTCAACACTGCATGTTCCTCCAAAGGCTGATCCCTTATTCTGAGTTTTATTTCAATATCTTTCCTCCTTTATCACTTCCCTATCACTGTGTGTGTGATAGTTTCCAAGCAACTCTCAGAAGTTGTAAAGAGGTACTCTTCCTTCAAAATCATATCACATTTATATTTGAACTTCCACAGAGTGCCACCTCTTCTACTAACAGGGAAAAATAAAGGATAACAGTTTGTTTTGAATGGAAACTATACTATTTTAACTGCACCAGATTTCTTGGAAAGTATAACCGGCTAATATCTGTGAAATGCTTCCAGCATTAAGAAAGCATGCCAAAATTGAAAAGTGCGAGTTGAACATGAACAGATTTGGAGCTGCCCTGTAATAATTATGAATGCTGAACGCTGACCTGCTTATTGGAACAGTTGCTGTGCAGATAGATTGGTTTTGTTCATTAGTGGGAAAAAACAGCTAGGACAGGAAAATATAGGGACAAATAAGTTACGTCTCTCTGGACAAGTGAAGATTGTTCAGAGACAATAGCAGGACAATAAAAAGCCTAGGTAACAAGGGAGAGGAGTAGTTTTAAGAGCGGCATGTTCTCAAGTAAGAGAATTATCCTGGGAACCAGACTAAAGAAAAGGCACCCTTCAGTTGTCTGAAGAAGCCAAACTGGACTGCCAGCCTGGATCTGGTCGGGACTCCGCTGTGATTACAAAGAGCTAAAACTTTAACCAAGTGAGTGAGCCATTGAATTAAAGTTAAGCACATGTGTCTCTCAGGACCAGGGGGTTATTTTGCAGTGACTATTGTGATTTTTGTCTGAGCCAATTCAAGAGCAGAATCTCATAGCTTCAGTTGACTTACTCCTCTGAATGTTTCAAATAGTCTGAAGTTCCCTAAAGTAGTTTTAATATTCCTTTAAAGCCTTCTTATTAGCGTAGAGTGGCCAGTGTCTTTCCCTTAAACATTCAAACTCAGGCAGAGAATTTCTGTGTTCATGCCAGTAGTCCCTCTCCATGGACAGAGCAAGAAGACAAGAACAAAAGGAAATCAGCCCTTGGAAAAAAACCTTTTGCAAAATTATTGTTAAAGAATAGTTAACAGAGCACACAAAAAAAAAGCCATGTGAGCATACTCTAGCCAGAGAATTATGCATATTTCTTAGATTTTTAATGCCTTCTCTGATGAACCTTAAAAATCTTGGTTCTCCATTAACATCCAGCCTTTGAGTCAGCAATCAAGAGGGAATAATTCAGAACTGACATCACAGGCAACTTCACAGTTTAATGTCAGCGGATGACAGGGAAAGGAGAGACTTGCATCAGGTTTTCATCAAACTGTGTTTAGAACTTATCATGGGTTTCTAAACATAGGTCTGACCAGTCCCGCATTTGGCACCAAGTGCAGCCTTTCACAGCTTGCCCTGGAAGAGATTTTTGTGACTTGATTTCTTCCTTGTCAGATGCCGTAACCATTTTTAGGTGACTAATGAATATTTTAATCTGACCTTCTAATTTTCAAGGGTGTTACATGCCAAAGAATAATAAGATAGGGGAGAGTATGTTACAAAATAGATGATTTCATTGAAAATCAGAATCCTTTGCCAAATTTCACTGTAGTTAATGTTCTGCAATATGCCAAAAATATCAGACAAGCAGGCGTCAGTATGATTAATTTCACCGCTATTTCCTTTTCTCCCTCAAATTGACCACTGAGGCCGCTAAACTGGCATGCATAAGCATACACTTTGCACATGTTAACTGAAGTGTTTGTCAACAAATTACATTCCTTTCTCCATTAGCTGGTCTTTGGTCAGCCATCTTGAGCTATTATACAAGAATTAGTATCAGATGAGTGGTTTGCTTTTGCATCCCATCCATGCCAAATTGAAATGGGTAAAGAAGATTGACAATAGAAAGGGGGGTTTGTTTTTTAAGATCTAGTGTACAGATTTTAGTTCACTGGATCAAAACCCCCTTGAGTATATCTTGAATCCAGAACCATTTTGAATGCTTCTAGGTTTTGGATCCTTTCTCATCTAGGATTTTACTTGTAAGTTATGACTAATCATTCATAAAACAAGAGGTTTTCATATCCAGTTTCTGCCCACTGGTATACAGTTTTGAATGTCACTGATGCCAGCTGAAGTTTCACCTACATTCCAAAGAATAGAGTGTAAGCTCTGTCCATTGACATCTCACGACAAGTTTAAGCAATAGCGTTGAACTGGTAGACAGCTCAGGTCCAGAATAAAGGTTTGAAGCATGTATGGAACTGCCTTTTCTTCCACAGTACAAAGAACATCTTTTTTTTCCAGAGCAGTAAGTATAAATCCTATCTTCTATTTAAAGCATGCAGTTTATTATTCCAGTTTTTCACTTGCGTTTTTCTATAAGGTCTCTTAATCCATTTCACTGAAAAGGGGATTTAGCAAGTGTAGCACATATCAGATTTCCTGATAGACAGACAGATTTCCTGTGTTTTTTTCTTTCATTAGTGAATGCAAAGCTATTTCTTTTTGAAACTGTTCGTAAGTGGGAGCTGAATGAAAAGGAGATTTCCTTTTTTTTCCAACTACTGTACAAGAACCCTGTGTCTACAAGTGTGTTGGAGAAAGATCAGAGGAATATTCAGGTAGTGTCATGCATATGTACAAAATTTCTAATTGATTAATCATACATTATGCAAACCTGTCAAACATCATGTTAAAATGTATACCAGAGTTTCAAAAATGATGAATTATTATTAATCCTCCTGAGATTCCCAAAGCAGGTAAAAGATGACTGAATTAATCCTTATGATGATTATGTAAGACAAGCAGTATCTCACTTTGAAAGACAAGAATCATTATTTTCTATAAGGACTTCTCAGGCTGAACCTTCAGTAATAAACTTCCTGATATGGATTCTTAAGAGGTATCAAGAATTTAGAGATTGCAGTGTGTTAGATAGAGCTGTATGTGTCATCCCCTTCCGAACAAGCAAGGAAAGAAACAGCCTTGGTGACTACAGGAACAGGCACACAGAAAACTGACAGAATTAAAGTTCTGAAGGAAAATACTGACCTAAGTGGTTTTCCAACATCAGGCAAGGACTCTGACACAGCCCAGCTGAGAAGTCAGGCCTCCCAACTCCCCAACTTAACTGGGAAAACATCATTTAGACTCTCCTATGCTATCTTCCAGGGCTCAGAAACTTCCATATTGATCACAGCTTCTTTGCAATAGTCCCTCCAAATACTACGTGGTGGTTTACTGCAAAATATTATTTTTTCCCATGTACCTGCATTTTTTCCCCTTTCTTTACACATGGTCTTCTCGATTCTTAGAATAGCTGTGCTGCAACTTCATTACCTGGTGGCTCACTGAAAACTTTTCTGTTCCATACTCCAAGAAACACATGAACGAAACCCCCTTATCTTTGGCCTCCGGGTGCTGCCTCTGCGCACGTGGAAGTAGGAAATGGAAACAGCAGTCTCCAGAGAAATCTTGTCAATCTGACTCTGCCTCCTGCAGAGGACAAGCCTGTAACGATGTGAAAATTTCAGCTGTCAGGTTACCAAGGTAGAGGGAGGAGGAAGGAAGGTGGAAGAATTTATTTCATTTCTCCTTGAAAATTTCCTGTGACAAGACTCGGGGACTTAGCCATTTAAGCTACAAATCTAGAGTTGATAAATCCTCGGCCACACTCGCTGGGGACTCCCATAATCTTGAAAACTTCAGAATCATCACCAAACAGCAGCACATCTGACAGCTTTGGTAGCAGAAACCCATCCTTCAGTCCCTCCACAAAATAATTTCAGAGGCAGTGAGACTAGAACTAAGTTCTGTGCAACTCCACAGCAAATCGTCTGCCATTTGGCCACAGTTGGGAAGTATCTGCATTCAGTGCTCTCTAAACGCCAGGATGGTCAGCTGTCCCAGGGCTGCAACTCGTACCAAAAATTTTCAGAAGGTCAAAAAGCTGAAAGCCCCTGGGTGCATACTACATACCTTAAAAAGCTCAAAATGGGGGAACTCTGGGGGAATTTAATTGGCAAGAAGTGAAAGTGGTTCTCCAGGTGTCCTCCACAGCTCACTGAGCAGACGTCTGCGTCCCAGCGCAGTTTGGGAACTGTGTTTCAGCTGCCTTTTAGGCTTGCTTCCTCCCCCAGCACTGCTTCCAGGAACACAAGGGGCCCCCCCAGGAGGAACCGCTCAGGAACAGCTCAAGTGCAACGCGCAAGTTTCAAGAGCTAGAATTTAGCTACATCTGCTCTTGTGGGCAGTGCACAAAAAAGGATTTCTGATGATACGGATGGAGTGGCTGAATGCAAATGATGAAGGCTGCTGCTTTCTTCATCACGAGGCCTCACGTTCAGTCACCCAGATGACCCAACCAGGGGGGCCTCCTCGCAGCAGCTGAAGTTTTGCAGCATCTTCTAAGAGAAGGGCTGCTGCGCTGCAGGCACTGAGCAGCTTCTCTGTGTGGTAGTCCACAGAGAAAGTATTTCCACCTTCAGCTCTAGTCAGCGCAGCAGCTGAGCTGGAAGAGAGCCATGCTCCTGCAGATGGGCAGGAAAAAAAAAATCAAAAATCAAAAGAAAGGCCAAAAGCAACTTTTATTTTTTGATGATACTGTGCTTGTGGAGTATCTGATTAATGACCTTAGAAGTTTCAGAGCAGACGGAGTTCAGGGCAAGCTTAATTTAAATGTAGTTCACAGTTCAACATAATTAGTAGTAAACAACAAAGATACTCCTGGTCTGAAATTCAGGGACTTGGACTCTTTTTGCATTGTATCACTAGATCACCTGCTTATAATTTGAAGTATAACAACCTGATGACATTTTGATGTCTCTGTAGTTATGTGGGGACTTTTTATAGCTCGCAGGAATTCTGACTAACCTTTTTCTCTAGTATATAGAAAGATATTCTGCTATGATACATTCTTGAACCTCTATTTCAGCAACGGCTTTAACACTTGCTTCAAAATAAGCCAATACTGAAAAGCTTTGCCTTACAACTTGCAGATTAGCTCATATCGGAGAAACAAAGTGAGTTTTCAGATCACTTTTCAGATTACTTCAGATGATACACACTGCCCAGTGTTGGTTTACTCTAAAAATCTCTAAACATTTTTATCTGGAAGGGATTTTCTGCTCAAGAATGGGAGTTTGGACTTGTTGAGCCTATTCTTTCTTTCTTTGTTTCTATTTTTTTAATTTTAACTCTTTGATGACTTGGAAAACTGACACCTGGAAATTTTTCCACAGCTTTTGTGGAAGGAAATAGAAAGAAGAAACCCACACTGGTTTAGACCTTGGAGCCTGTGTGACCCAGTTTTAACTTTTAGCATATTCATTATCAAATTACAATGCCTATAAAGCAAAGTTTGAGAGCGCCATAGCAGACTAGCATTTAACAGGATGGAGACAAAATGTACAGCTCTAAAAAACCACTGAACTAAAGCTGTGTGACAAACCGAGCTGCACAAAGACTTTCACTGCTTACACGGTTTCTTTGTTTTAACTCTAGGGTTACTAACTTAGCTTTGGCTTCCAAATAATTAAAACATATTATAATTATCCTCATTAACTATACCCTCTAATATAAAAAATGTTGGGCTTCAGAAGACAGTGATATAATGAGGGTAACGTGTGATGGACACATATTACTTTGCTTCCAGGCACTTTGGAGGAGCTAATATATGTTTATACTCATTTTTTGCCCTGTTTGGGTCTTATTCCACTTCCTCTGTGGTTGCCTTGCTCTGGGCCTATGACGACAATCAATGATAAAGGCAGACTACATGCAATTCAGCTGCAGTCTTACAGAGTAAAAAATAGACAGAAAGCAGTAACTCACACCATAAAACCAGTTTCTGGGGAGGGTGTTCATGTAATCCTATCCCTGTCTTTTTCTCCTCTCCTCATTTCCCCAGGGAACAATTACATTTAAGAATAATCCCCTGTCTTAGCATATTTGAACAAGTAAAAATTAAATTAGTTGCTTTCCTGGCTACAGTTCATAACATTATTGGGAAATGCTTAATGAAGGCTCCTCAGAGCCCCTTCACACATCTTGTTAACTAAAAGCCCGTGGTTTACGGCTCCTAGTCACAATAGCCAAGAAATGCCAATTACCAAAAATGCCTCATTCAGAGAACATAAACAACTGAAATATTAGGCACAGGTAATGACTATAGTGGCTTATATTGGGATGGAGGCTTCCCTTGTTACAGTTGTGCAAACTGGCTAATACTCATTGCTCCTCATGGCCTTTTGCCTTGGCACAACTCTAGCTTATGAGGGGATGGGATGGATGGATGGATGGATGGATGGATGGATGGAGGCTTACAAAAGCCCTAAGCAATGGAACCAGTGGCCTGAACAAGAGTGTATTGTCATGAGATAGATAGCTTTTCATGAGTCCTGATCCATATTATGCAGAAAGGAACCTCAGGCAAGAATTGTACTTTTTCTCCTTAAGATTTAAAAAAAAAAAAAAATAGTTTGGGCAGATTTTAACCACCAGAAAGTCAAGAACATTGAAGAACAAATATAGAAATCATGGATGCTAGGAAAAAAAATTGCAGGGCCCTTGAGAGTGCTAGGCTGTATGCCAGCATTAAGCCAGCCTGTGTCATAAGTGGAACAAGAAATGGGGACAGACCCAAAGACCACTGAAGTCACAGGGAAACATTCTGCTGATTTCAAAGTAATAGGGCTAATGTAAAAGTGCCCTTCTTAACCAAATTTTAGTTTTGTTTGCACACCAGCCTTTTAGCACTAATTAAACCACCCACATTTATTTTAAATAAAATATAATTATATTGTCCAATATTGCCTGTTAACAAATACTAAAAGGAAACAAAATCTGTAGTTTTCCTGTATCTTATTCTAAACTTACAATGCAAATAACTGAGAATACTTTTCAAACCTGCATTTTCCACACATGCGTTGCCACACCAGTTGTTGTTATATGATTTTACTCACAGACGAAGAAACAGACACTAGCAGCCATGAAAGTGCAGTACAACTAGCACTTTTAGCAGCACGGCATGTCACTTAATTCTGAGCTGCTGTTAAGGATTCTGCACTGCTTAACCTGAAGGTATCTTAGGATTTCCAAGCAGCGTGGAGCTTTTCCCAAGATAGCGGAAATATGCTAGAGATATAGCTGCAATTTTGTTAGCTGCACAAAAAAACAGGACCTATAATCTAATATTACCCACTGGAAGGTGAAACAAAGTACCGTGACTCCTAGGTCTGAGCGACCTTGAGTAGTGCCTGTAATCTAGTGCTGGAGTCGTTTAGGAGAGCTCAGGGATTTCTGTACGCCATAGATGCGGGCTCTTCTTTAAGGTGTTTAAGAATTACCTTAGTGTGTTTAAGCATTCAAAACAACCAGAAAAAAAGCATAGCCAAAGATTTTACTTTGATTCTAGTTTTTCATGGGTGCCTTAGTCTGATCTCATTTGATTCACCAGTAATTAGACATGAAAAATGTCAAGATAAATTAAACAAAAGTAAAATCCTATCTGTACCATTCTTCTTGGACTTGCAATTTATATTCATAGACTAAGTTGAAAATCACCTAAATAAACACATCTGTTAAGCTAACATTTTCCAGTGATAGCAGTTTTAATGTTATGAAATGTGTTTGATGTGTTCATGTTACAAAGACCAGTTTCCAAAATGTTACTTTCCAACTTTTTTTTTTTTTAAGTGTAAACTGACCTTTTTCCTGTTGGCTCTGTGCTGGCCAAGATACATTTCATTTAATACTGGCTAAAGTTAGAGGTAAAATATTAAAATACTGTAGCGGTTTTATATGTACATTGGAAAAAAAAATATTGTGAGGGTTGTATGGAGAGTAGGACCAAAAAATTTAGCTCTGTTAAATGTCTTCTCTAGCAGTCACACATTGCAATAGATCGCTTTGGCCAACAGATAGGTAGGAAAGACCATACGTTTTAAGACAAGCATAGTTGGCTTTTTTGTGCTCCAAGAGAAGGTTGTCGATTATATGAGGTGATAATACAGAGTCAGGGCCAGAGTCAGCACTGGCACATAATGCAAAGATATCTGTAAGCACATCTGTAAACATTTGTGCCTGTGTCTATGTAGAGGAATCAAAATGTCCAAACATGTTCCCTTTGAAACTGATGCAAGAAAGTCCTATTTGCCTCCATGGCTCAATATCAGGTTCCTCATGACAATAACAGAAGCATGACTGGTAGGGCGATAAGGGATTTTTAGCTGGACAAGGGGTGACTAGAGAAGGGAGATGGTGCTTGAACTTAGAAAGCCTCTCTTGCAGTGGCTTATCCTGTTGTTTTTCTGGGTATTCACATTGGTGGCCACCCAGCCATGAAGAGCCCATCATCTGCACCATTTAATGATTCACTCCTAGGTTTAGTCCCCTATTGCTGCAAACAGACCAGAATTGAAACCTCAGAAAAATAGCTGAGGCGGCAGCCGTTTATTTTTCACTCCTCCCAGAGAGGCTGACCTGGTGAAGGTCAAACACCCCTTTGCAGGTGGATAAGTGAAGAAATATATTGTTTCCTTTATATTCTTGAGAATGTACATCAACTTTGCTACTTGTGTGAACCAAGAGACTTAAATTATTAGAAATCCTGTGTCCAAGCATCATCCCAGTAATTTCCTTTTAATCAGAAATCAGCTCTAACATGCAATTGGCTTCTTTGCTAAAGAGTCAGCAATTGCACTTTAAATGCTATTTGTTTACAGTCACGACAGCTTGTTTTTCCCCTTAGCCTCTCAAAACTTGTCGAGGTTGAAAGGCTTATACTTGCCAGGCTTTCATCAGGCATTGATATTTATTAAGTCAAAAAGAGGGCACGTGATTAATGACGCGTTGTCATTAAGTACCTAGAATGAGCCCATAAACCCACCAGTCCAGCCATATTAAGAGTTGTAATAAAATACACTCATTAGAGCACAGAGGATAGACAGTAGCCTGACATTAAAATGCTTTAATCCTCTTGCAGTACAGCAACGGCAGCACTTAAGTTTAAGGTCATCGGCTCTTACAAGGCTTGATATAATTTGTATATAAGTAAATAAACGAGAGAGTACTGTTAATACTGATTATACAGAACATTCAATGGGATTTTCCATGCCAAATGCTGAAATGAAGATATATTTGTGTATTCATGGAATACAAGGGAAATATGGACTTGTCCAAAATTCAGCAGAACTCAGCAAGCAAATCACAGTCAGAAACGGCTCTGGTTTGATGTCAGAGAGTGACGCCGAGTGTTTGGGCATTAAAATCTTGCAGGATGAATCAGGATGTCAGATCAATACAAACTTTAAATTGCCATTTGTTCTTCGTCTCTCCCCCACACTTCCCACAAAAAAATGCCCTAATAAATATGGGAGGCACACCTCAGTTCTGACACTGGCAGCACTAACAGTGATGCGTAAATCCTCTTAACAAAGCCCAAAAGCCAGGAGGTAGGACAGATCCCAGGGGGCAAGTGTCACCTTGCTTCAACTGTCCTTCAGGTCCCCCAGCTGAAATGTTGAGGAATGGAGCAACAGAGATGCTGGGGAAGAAGGGCACGAGAAAAGGAGGAAAACTGAGAGCCGCAAGTCTTCACCAGAGAGCAAGTGAGAATGGTGATTGTAGGTCAAGGATGGCTAAGACGACAAATGTGCGAGGGCTGAGACCAAAACAACAAGAACACAGGAAATAGTAAAGGCAGCAAATATATCAGATGAGGCAAAAGCTGGCCGCAGAAGGAACAGGGTATGAGTCACAAACTGGTTCTCTGACACCAAAAAGTAGATAAGAGGGAAAAGATAGACACCCAGACGGTGAGAAAACAATTCCAAAAACAAAGTAGGAAGAAATAAAAGGAGATACATTTTAGATCAGTAATTCAGAGGACATTCAGTTTCTTAAGAAAACAGTTATTTGACAGTTGCAAGTCAAATTCCTTCACTGCAAACATCAGATACAGACATGATGGAAAGCTTTGTGATTGTTCCAGCTTGATAAATTACGTGACTTGCACGTGGTGGAGGTGGGGGAAACAGGCAACAAAGTTTTCCCCAAAAGTCAAAATATTCCACTTCACCACTTCTATGAGATAAATACTTTTTTTTAAATTCAAAATATCTTTTTAAAATGTAGCTCAGTTTTCCTTATTTGACCAGGAGCTATTTTTAACCTAGTTCCCTTAAGAAAATTGAGGACTTCTGTTTTGGATAACACTTGACAGGATGGATTTTACTAACTGTAAAAATAGTTCAGAATTTCTCCTGCCCATGCAGTCAGAGAGTAGCAGAAACCTGCATGAAACTACTTTTCTTTCTTCTTTTAACAGCCAGTGAACCAAAAGAGGGGGGAAAATGAATCATTCATTCAGTTCTAATATAGAAAATTTGAGACTGACGCTCTCTCACCGACTCTTTTGAGCTCCTGGTGGTGTTCTGATTGCATTTGCTCAGCTCTGGAGAAGGCCCACAGATTATAAACTCTTTCTGACAAGGACTCTTATTTATTTACTGCTGCCCGGAGTTGCCTTAGGGCTGTATCACGTGGTATGGGAGGCCTGAAAGATTGCTGAAGCTGCCTTTCCCAGCATTGTCCGTGTTTTGTTACATAATTTAACATAAACACAGATTCCATAACTTCTGAATGTTTGGGGGAATATTTCACTTTGTTCAGAGTACTAAAAAGCCCTCTTTAATTGAGTTCTTCTTGAAAACGTTTCAGCAACATAAACCCAGATATTATGAATGTCCCCCTTCAAAATTAATGTTTGTGATGCTTTTTACTGACGATTAAAGTAATTAGCAACAACTTCATACCATTGCTGGAGGCTTCCAGCCTCGTGTTCCAGGAATATAACCATGCTCTACTGAACCGGGAGCCTCAGGTTCAAAGCCAGAAGCGAGAACTGTGAGCGCTGCTGTAACAGCTCACCTCATGATACATTAGAGAAGGAGTTTCATCAAGACTGGATTTGCAGATTTGACTTGAATGACTTGACAGACTGCAGTCTTGAAGTACGTTAAGAGAAAAACAGTAGCTCACTAAAAGGGGGATGAAACATTTCCCCGTTTATTGGAAGATACCCTGTTTAGATCGGTCTGGTTCTCTCAGGGACCTATGAACTCTGCTCCAAAGCCTAATATTGATAAAATCTCTAGGACTGTGGTTAGTGGTGAGTAGCAATCACCTATGAGAAAAGAAAAGCATAAAATAGAGACTATTGCACTATATTTTTATAAATTAAAAGTTGGCCATAACTTCTATAATGTGAGCTGATTCCCTTGCAGTTAATACAGCTATTCAGATTACTCCCAGAGAATTGGACTTTTTTTACAAGAGCTTAATTTTTTGTGACCAGCTATCTTCTCTGTGGACGATTTCTCTTCCAAAAATGCTGTAGTTGAAAATGACCCTACTGAGAACCATATGTTGAAAATAGGTGCTTTGTTAGAGGAAAAATGGGAATGTTCATGCAGATACAATAGGCTATTATTTAGTGTTCATAAATTAGTGAATGCATTTCTTGGAAAGCTGTTGCTGCCGAAAGGCATGGTAGCAATGTAGGTGGTCTTCTAACTTTATTAGTTGTTATCAACAAATTGTAGTAAACAAAGTACTGTGAAGTAAAAGATGCTGGAAATCAGACAGAATTGGTAACTAAAATGATGTTTTATGGGTAGTAGCTTGCAGCCAGCGTAATTCATACTGTAGTAAAAAGTTGTGTGTCTCAGGAAAACTCAAAAAGAAAACATATACTCGTGACCAGATAGTGACATACTTTTTCAGGCTAGCCAGACTTCCAAATATGCATATATGTATATGTGAGTATATATAGATTCACAAGAAGGAATGATGCAACATTGTCTATTAAGTGGTTTTGTTTTTTTTTGTCATATTTAACAATCTGTATCTGTGATTACACACACTAATTCTGACCCAGATCTTGGAGTGACAGAGATTTGTTCCCACTGATGATACCACTGTCTGTCTAATTTTCTATTCCCTATTCTGAACAATGAAGTTGTACCCATGGTTCATATTTTTACATTTTTCTAATTCCTGTACCCAGGCTGCTTAAGTATAATGCTCTCAGTACCTTTCCAAAACTTCCTTTTAGTTGTGTCTCTAAGCTTCTCTCATCTCCTGTTTTCTTCTAGGTATTCCCTTGGTCCTTTTCTCCGAAAGACTAACAGCCTTCACTCAATTCCTTCTTAACGCACATATTTCCTGGGAATGTCAATGCTAAACTGTTGGAAGCAGAGATCATTTAATGTAATAAGTCTACACAACCTGAGAGATTAGACCCCCGTCTGATCATTCCCCACATTTTATTTATGTGTCTGACCTGCACTGTTTATCTCACTGAAAATGTGTAATCTAATGGAGTGGCCCTTGAGGTTCGAAAAGCATAATAGTCAGTACGAATGCTCTGTAAAATACTGTTATGGTCTACATTTTAAAAAACAGTTTGTGATTTTGTGAGTCCAAGTGGACGCCCAGTTTTCCGTGCAGGTGGTCCAGCCAGCTCCACACCAACATGGATGCTAAAAATGAGGAAATAAAAAGTTGTTAGACACTGAAAATTAGGTCAATATAATCACAGGAACTGTCTTTTAGCACATTAGAAATAAAAAAGAAAAAAATATGTCTCTTGACAGATAAGAATAAATTCTCTGCAGAATATCGGAAAGCATGTTTTAGCTGTAATGGCTGAAGAGGAAAGCCACCAAATAATAAGAAAAAGTACTAAAAAGAAAGAATATCATCTCATGGTATGGCTAACTACTGCATTCTATTATATCTTATACTTAGATTCAAGAACCAAATGAAAATTACTATTTTGCTAACGTTTTGAATCCTAGATTTAACCCTGTATTTTATGCCAGGGGATCATTCAGCTACTGCTAATGAAAGAGTCAAACGAAAAAGCTCACTATTTGATGTGGCTGCATGTTAGGGATATGCACAGGAATCATTTTTTTGTTGCCACAGGCTCATTAGAAGCTAACTTTTTTTGCCTCATTATTTTCTAAACAAGTTATCTCCAGTTTATGGATAACTAAACTTGACCTGCCCCTGTAAGAGGTTTCATTAGATATCCTAGAGTATCCAGTTTCCTCAAGTAATTCTTTTTCTGCCATCACAATACTGTTCCTGTTAAAATCATAGTTCAGATGTAAGAAGACACTGGGAGGTACTATCAAGAGCATCTACCTCTGTGAAAATAAATAAAGACCAGTACCCTGGGAGCCAAGGCTAATAAAAATCAACCCTGGGGACTTTTTCCCTCAGTCACTGGATATGATCAAAGCTGCAAAGTCAGTGGAAAAACTGTTATTCACCACAGTAAATGCAGGCGAGTCCCATGCAACTCTCTGCCCGGTGTCTTGCCACTGTAAATGCTGCTGTTACTGCTGTGCCTCGTGAACATTTGCTGTCCATGGAGAAAGCTCATCCAGCAAACTTGCATGATTTACATTCACTGCAAAATAACAGGCTATAAAAGTAATTCATTGAACAATGTGACAGTGCCGGCTGTGGAATTTAAAAATTATTAATAATGAGGGTGGTTATTTATAGATCACCTCTGGTCCACAGAATATCAAGGCACTCACTACATTTCACAAATTGATTTATGAACTGTATATCAGAGGGATAATATCACTTAGCAATGAAACCTCTGGAACAGCATTTCATAGAAAAGAAGTGCAGAACAGAGTATGAAGAAGAAATAATATGCCTATTTAACAGTACTGTGTCGATATGCGCCGTGCCAACTGGAATTTGCCCAGGACTGGAGCTAACTTCTCTGACCTTGTGAAAGTCCCAGACCATCATAAAAAATCATGCCTGATATTTCATCCAAAACATGAGAAAAAAACTAAAAGTGCAGATTATTGATCACCGTAGGTGACATTCTAAACCTCGTTCTCTTTCTTACCCAGCCAAGTGTCTATTAAAAGCTTTTGCTTGCTACTGTTACAGAGTACGCTGCAGTGACTTAAACGAAGACACGACACTTCAGAACATTGTCTTTCTCTCTGTTTACACACCCCGACACACTCTACCTCAAGACAAAAGCAGGTTTGTTTACTAAACTGGGATGGGAGCAAGAAAATATCCTGTAAACTTTCTTGGATAATTCAGCATGTACTAATACCTCTTGTATAAGATTTTATTATCAGTAACATAAACAACATCACTCATCTCTTGACTTCCACATCCATAAAATGATATAAACAAAAATCATATTTCGCATCTGAGACATGCACAAAAAGCTAAATGATTTAGTGACTTGAAAATACAATGCACAATAACTACTAGTTGAATTCATGAAGCTAAAGAACCAAGAAAAAGACCTCTGTCTTTCTTGTTTAGAAGAACACTTTCTTGTATTCTAATTTTTAAAATCTAGAATACAAAATGCCCTTTATTTCATGGAAAATGAATACACAGCTCAATTCTGGCTCTGTGTATTACATTTTTATAAAAGAAATTAATCACTTGAAGAAAACTGTAAGGTGCTCAAACCTGAGAATAAACACTTTCTAACTGTCAAATGTTTTATTTCTCCCTTAGCATTAAGGGAAGTACAGTGACTAAGCTGAAAACATCTGCTTTGCTCCTTGTAGATGGAAACTATAATGGTCTATGTATAGTGCCAATATCAATATATGGCTTCTTATTTGCCGAGCAGTGCTGGCTATCATCAAAAGCACACCTTTAATGGAGTAGCTGAAAGGCACAGATCCACAACTATACTCAAGTAAGAATGGGATAAGGAGGTGATTGTGTCTAAATCTGTTCCTCATCATTTTACATCCCAAATGAGGTGAAAGACAGAAACCCCATACCTCACTCCCAGCTCGCTCTAACTGGTGACATGTACCATTTCAGCTCTAGTTCCAGCTCCAGCTCCAAGTCTGTCAAAGCCAGTGCTAGTGAAATGTGATCTCTCTACTTCTTCCTGTCTACACAGCTGTTTGATTAGAAGACTTAGTGAGGAAATAGAAACAGATCACAAATACCGAGTGTACTCATCTCTGTAAGGATGCTATTAATATCCTTCAAGCCAGGATCCAGGGGTTTCTTGTTGGTGGCAAAGGAGCCTAGATAAAGTAAATAAGCCAAACAAGCTTTTTTTCATGCGTTGTCTAGTACCAACAACATAAACAAATTTTCAGCAACTCAGGTTCTCCGCTGGTGCAGCTCTTCTCACAGTGATCACCAAAAGTGTTCATTCACCCAGCATCCAGGTGCTGGGACTAGTCTGACTTTCCTCAAAGTCGCATCCTTAGCAGCCCCCGTACCGACAATATGGAGCTGTGGCTTTTCCACCCCGCAGGGTCACAAAGGGTTAACACTGTACCCACAGCAACTCATTAAAAAATGGCATGATGTGCACTGGAAGAAATTAAATTATCTGGTGAGGCTGAAGGTCAGCAAGCAATCTTTTATGCAACTAGACAGTAAACACCACTGACTACACATGGGGGTCATTTAGCACTCACTGCTCGTACTAGCCAATCCCACATACACACAGGAACAATTAACATCTTTTTTCTTTCCAGACTAGATCTTCCCAATCAAAAAGTTATCAAGATGCACTGTGATGCCTCCCTGTGTTTTATTTTATCTTATCCTTAATTAGCCTTCCTTTTCCTCTTGTAGCTAGGTCAAGATTTCTTTTCCATCCTCTTTTCTTCCCCTCTTGCCTTAGGAATGACTTCTTGCTGCATTCCCTCCTTTTTGGAGGAGTCTTTAGTTTTTTCTCTGTTTTGTCTCATGCGGTGGGACTTTTTCACAAGCCTCTGTGTTTTTTCTCAAGTCGGTGAAACTTTTGGCACACTGTTGCCATGACCAGAAGTTAATAACATACAGTAGTCATGGACTGAAAGGATACCAGAGACAACATTTTTGACATATGAAGACAGAATCTGTCAGGAAACACTCGTTACATTGAGCTGTAGGTTGTGCCATTATTCCTTCCTTTCCCAGCTAACCAGTTCTTTGCCATGAAAGACCTCATTCAAGAACCATTTACACCAGCATATATGAAGACTAACCTCTCTAGAGCTGCTGATGCCTAGGAGGAGCTTACTGTCCATCATAGCCCTACCTCCAGCACTGGAATCCCACTGGTGTGCCGTGGTGTGCTCAGGCTATAGCTCCGAGGGCCCTGCGAGGTCTGATGCGGGATTAGTTGCTGGTGTTCTAGAGACAGGCTATAAATTACCCAGCAACTGACATTTTATTACTGCTCAGAATTATTCAAAACAACAAAAAACTGTGTGCATTTTGGAATAAAAAAATAAGACAACATTACTCACTTGAATTAAGAAACAACGCTCAAGATGCCACTGTAAACACTGCAATAATTAGTTACCAACATTTTCAGTGCTGGGTACCACATTTTACTTTATCTTACATAAGTTTCTTACATAATGAAGGCAATAATATCTGCCATGTGGGCAGTAATAATTGTTTGCCAGTTTTGCTACACTGTATGCTAGGGACATTATGATATTCTACCCCCATTCGGATAAAAGCAATTTGTGTTAGCAGCTTTTTTTGCAAAGATCCACACAGAGAGCATGTGCATCCATTGCTCATTAGCACTTGAGTATAAATACCTCTTTCTATGGTTAACAGAAATGGTAGCAGCAATATGCTAAAATGGTTTAAAATGGCAAACTTGTTTACTATCTTTTTTTCATAGCTATCAGCATAGTGACGGAAAGTGCAACATAAAAGTCACAGTTTGAAGCAGTTTTCACAGTTATCACACTAGCATGACAAGCAATTACTCCAAATATTCATATGTTATGAAGATGACAGATAGGCACCCAAAGTTATTTGAGTGAGAGATACTGTCTTTCAGAAACAAGCAATGATTTGAATTTGAAGTGTGGGAAATCTTGGGGGCTTTAAGCTGAACTTCCAAAACCTTACACTGTCTAGGATTGGATATTTTCACAAGCCCTGTGCTGTCATAAGCACCCAGACAAAAGCTCTTCATCTGTAACTTCTGTATTTTAATCTCCTGGGTTTGCAAAATTGTGTTAGAAGTTTTGCAACAGTTGTCTTTCAAATGAAATTTCTGGTACTTCCTTATTTGTATTAAGATGGGGAAAAAAGTTTCAGAGTAACATTTATTTCAGCGCATCAGTATTTTACTTCTGCTTCTGATCAACACCAGAAAATACAAGAGCAGACAAGGATATCTAGTGAGTGACAGGATAGGTATTGAAGAAGAGAGTCCAATCAAATTGACTTGAGCTTCAGAGAAGGTCTAGTTCACATTTTAAGCAGAAGTCTTAAAAGCATTTTTAAAATTGATTTTTTCGCAAATCTTTTTAATATATTTGTTTCCAATGTCATTTTTGTGTGTAAGCTGTGTGAATGCCTACTACTACCATAGGATGCTTTTTACAATCAATCAGGACTTGAAAGCAGCATTCAGAGTTAGAAGCCAGACAGCAAGAATAAGAAGCCAAAAGCTAGAACAAGTTTGAGGTCCACCAGCTTAGCCGTGCTGGTAGGACTCAGCGAAATACAGCCGATGTCCCTTGGGGCAGCATACAACTGAGCCAGTGTATAAACCTCTGCTACACAGAAGCACCATGGTACACGTACTCCACTATTTTTTCCTCTATGAATTGTGGGAGACCTTTTTTCTCTTCTCTCTCAAGAGAACAAAATCACAGGCAAGCGTTTATCAGCTGTATCTTCACCCTACAGTGTAACGTGGGCTCTGACCTACGTGTTCTGAAATGGACTGGTGTGCCTCAGCTGGAAGCACTACCCAACGATATATTGATGGGAAGAAGGTAGAAGAAACTCAGGCAGCTCCTCAGAGAGTGCTAACTATTTAGCCCACCCATAGTAAATGTTTCCATTACTTTCGGGGCTTCTCTGTAAATCTTACCTCCTCAGTTAGTGATTACATTGGAAAACCACAAGCAAACCCAGACCTAAATGACATGCGATAAAGGACCTTCTGACTTGCTGTTTCAGTAAATGTTTGAGATCAGCAAAGTCAATTAGACCAAACTTTGTGCCACAAATTTGGGAAAAAATCCCTCTTGGAAATGTGGTAATCCCTGTGATAAACAGAGGTATGTTTGAAAAAGGCGTCCCAGGCATTTCTATTGATGTGTAACTGGGGCATTTGTATCTTAACAAGAAAAATAGACATCACAAAACTCCTGTTTTGTTTATTTAGAGCTGAGTAGAAAGAACACATTAAAATGAAGGTGAACAGCATGCAGTGGTGACAGGAGCAATTTGCCAAGTGTGATAAACATGCCAATGTTAGTAGGCATAATGGCAGCGTTCAGCAGAGGCTGATGACAAACAGCTTCTTCTTCAGTGCTGGTGCAGCATTTAATGCTCCCAGACTGACAGGAAAAGGGGAGGAAAGGAAATGAAAGGAACTTTCACATTGAGTTTCAGTTAATTAGAAGCAGAAATTTGGGAGAGGAACTCTTACCTTTTGAAATCTCACTTGTCCCTCTTTAGATTATATTATGCCCAAAGGCTGAATAAATATTCTTTTGCTTTTCAGAGCCAAATGATGACTCTGCTCCACAAATATTCCCAGTGCCGTTATATGTACCATAGAAGAAGTTGAACGTATGTGTTTTATTTTTTTTCTCCAGCATCAGCAATGAAAGTAAAACAAGAACTTTTAAGCATTTGTGGTCAATTCATTCTGGAGAGAAAAAAAGTAGATCACAGGAAATCACACTTCTATTCTGCACTTGTAAGATTGCTAGAAGGAGCTGATTGTAAAAAGGAAGCTAAAAATCTGGCGATTTACAAGAAGTGACCACTTCCCCTTTAGGGACTGTCATCATATTCTGATTTACTGAGGGTACATTTTCCTGAATCTTAGACCAGAAATAAGACCTCCACAGTTGTTCCTCTATTTGTTAGAATCACCAATAACAAATAATGATTTACAGTACCCATTCTAGTAGTTATTCATACCTCAGTATTTGAAAATGTTTCATGAGCCAGAAATTCCAGGAATTGTCTCAGAATCTATTTGCATTTCTTATCTTACCATACACCATCGTTCCCCCATTTCACCCTCTCAAAAATAACACTGTGCTCAGTCTGAGATTTCATTTCTTTCACATTACTAAAATGCAAATAAAGACTTTTTTAGAATAATAGATTGGGTATAGTGATTGCTGACTACTGACTTTTAGGGGATAGTTTGCCTGAAGTCTTGAAATCTTGCCTGTAAAATCTTGGAGGCCCTGATCCAGGAAAACATTCCAGTGTTGAAACAATTTCCATCAATGTTATGTATTTTAGTAAGCATTTGCTGGTTTTTATTTAAATTTTATTTTAAAGTTTCCCATCTGCCTAAAAGATATGCTGTTGGTCATGCTTTAAAGCACCTCTGTTTTAAAAGAACCGGTCACCCGACTCTGTTCTTGCACCCAGCACACAAACAGCTGTGGGGTGGGATCGTCCTGGGTTTAGCACATGCACTGCCCATGCAGCTGGTGGAGATCCTCACAAAATGCCAAAAGTGCCACCACTTTCTTATGAACACCTCTCCGCCTATAGAAAGACTGCTGTCACTGCCTCCTTTTAGCGTAAAGCCCAGTTTCAGCAGTGGGGACAGAGTGTATCCTTCACCTACAATAAGGTTTTAGTCCACTTTCTGGGATGTACAGGATGTGTAGGTTAAAACTCCTCAACTGGAAAAATTACTGAATCCCAGGATTTCCACATTTCATCAGGTACTCCAGCCATTACTGTACTGCATAGTCATATCACCTATACTCACCCCACCTTCTCAATCATACTGAAAGAAAAAAGCAAGGCCAGCTTGTTTCCTCAAAAGCAGCAATGTGAGGCCCTTTGAGAGAAGGAAGCTTTGTTTGAGAGAGAAGCCCAGGTTATGGATCACAACTGAAAAAGTCCTTCTCCCTCCAGCCAGGAGTGAAGGGGAGGGCAGATAAGAAGAAAGGGTTCACAATTCATTCTTGTCCTCATGGTTTCTCGATGGTCTCTGCACGCCATGCTTGTGGACTCTCCTAGGCACATCGCTGGTTGTGCAGGCCTTGTTAATCACTACGCTAATGAGGGGACATCCCTGCTCTCTGCTTAGGGAGAGCGGTCACCTGCAGCTTCTCATCATCACTCAGGGACGAGGATGGCTCTTGGTGTTATTTTTTTTCTCAGGTAACTTTCTTCAGCTTACAAACTCTCTCTTGGCAGGGTGACTACCACAGCCTGGCCCTGCTCCTGGTTGTCCTCAATCACTTCCATAATAAGCATGAATAGTTTAAAAAAAAATAGTATGAGAGGAACTGTAAAGTCATTAAAAAGTATGGCTTCCTGGCACAAATATAATTATCAATTCCATCATCTGAGACCACAGCTCCTGTGACTCCAGTGACAAAACAAAACTATTTCTGCACTAACATCTGAGGTCATGTAGAATTTGAAAGGCCTTGTCTTACTTTTTGCTTGCTTCGGTTTCTTAAAATTCAGACCATCAAATCACTGCCTCAACTGGTTTGTTCTGATACAACCGTTTTCTGTTACAACCTCTCAACTGTGCTGTCCAGCCTGTTCTTATAACATGCATCTTCGCTGACTTTTCTTTTTTGTTTATTCATTTTGAACTAGTCCCATACAGACTTACTCGATTTTGAAATTAAATTTGAACTGCCAGCCCTGATAATGAATAAACTTGAATTTAAAATGCGTATCTTTAGTTACTGTGGTCATCCATATAAAAAGTTTTACACTCATGTTTTTAAAAGATTTGCAAACAAAAGTATGTTCTTTTAACAGTTGTGCAAGTTCAGTATTCTCAGATTTTGTCCTTGCATTATTTCAGTGAAAGAACAAACCATTAATTCCCAGTGCTATGTCGTCTCTGCAGGCCAGCAGAAATGGGAGTGACATTTTAGTGTTGTTGGATAGATGTAATTCTGTTAACTTATTACTTGAACAGAAATGTTAATCACATGCTTGCTTTTCCCTGGGAAATTACTCCAATGTTTTGGTCTGATGCAACTTTCACCAGCTATGTCTTTATTAGTAAATAAAAAAAGTCCAGAGCACAAAGTCAAGGTCTGTAGATGTCCCATCCCCAGAAACATCCAAGGTCAGGTTGGACGGGGCTCTGAGCAACCTGATCTAGGTGAAGACGTCCCAGGCCATTGCAGGGGTTCAGACTAGATGACCTTTAATGGTCCCTTCCAACCCAAACCATTCTATGACTCTAAGGTCTAGTCCAGGATCACCCAAACCATAGAACCCTTCACACGGTCCTGGCCACAACTTTGGGCCACGCTAGCTCTCACCAGTGAGGTGCGAGCACAGCTCCCAGCCCAGGGACCCCACGTGCCACAGGAGGTTTCCTGCTGGCGGTTTGGATGCGGTTGCCCTGTCTGGTGCGTGGGGAAGGCACTGAGACCTGGGCACAAGCTGGGCCATGTTACTCAGCTTCAGAGCCAGAGAACAGTCTGAGGTCTCTTGGATGGCACTGACACAGCTGCTGGTGGTCTCCTCATCGACTTCGGTGAAGCTGGGAGAGCCCCATTGTCAGTGAGCCTAACGAGTGGCATTGGTCATTGCCCTGCAATGAGTGACAGACAAATTAGAGCTCTGTAACTCATTGCACTCTATTATTTTATCATAAAAGTGGCATCTATCTATCAGCTAAAAATGTCTTTTGCAATGAAGTAGAAGCACAAACAGGCCAAACAGAAGAGAACATCTTCTTGAACACCAAAGGAGAAATTTCTACCTCAACTTCTCTGCTGAAGGCAGTACTTCTGGAATTACATTTTTAGCTGATTAGAACCCAGCTAACAGTGCCTAGTACCTACTTGTGGGCCTCAATATTCTGTGAATAATGACAGAGGCATAGCATCACCCTGAGCCAAATGCCTATTCCAAATTCAGAATTTTTTTTGTTAATAATAACAAAAATTACAGCTGAATTAAGTCAGGTTGCTTAATGCATCAGCTCTGGTGGGATGGAAGTAGCCTGTTAGATCTTACAGAATATGTATTACACTAATAGATAATGTACTGTACTGTTACAAATCTAATTATATTTGCTTTAGACAACAGGGTTAGGAACTGGGAAAAATACTTCTTCAGGGGTAGCAAACGATCCCATATCTGTAAAAATACCCTTATAAATACACAGACTTACATAAATTCATTTCATATCCCCATTCCACAACATTTGCATATGATCTATATTCAAAATATTTTGCCACAGCGAGCAAGTGACAGCAACACCACTAACACATTATTTAATAAGTAAAACCTGGGCACAAGCAACACAAGGATCTTCCTTAGCATATAGACAGGGAAGGAGAGTAAAAATGATTATTGGTAGATGGTTCATTGCAGTGAATTCCAGTTTTACAGAATTCAAATCTGCTCCCCTTACTCAACCTGAGCAATGCCTACGGGGTCAGCTCTGCTCTTAGAGAAGCAGAAAGACCCAAGTAATTTCCTTCCTCATGCTGAACTTAGATTCATTAAGCTCAGGTGTTCTTCCACAGAGATGAGCATGAAGCCATACGGGTAAGCACAGCTGAGATGACATAAACTACCCTAAGAAAGGTCTGCTCCTTCTCCACTGCTGGGATTATCAGTGAGAGCCCTGACAACAGGATGGGGTCTCAGTAATGCTTAGAGCTGGTACCCATCCACAAGAGACAGGATGGAGAAAGTGGACCTTGCTCATGTCCCTGGGAGTCAGAGTGGGTTGTATAAGCAGACACCACATCTGTGAGAGCAGCAAATTAGTAAAAAAAAAGGGGAATGAGTGTTGTGCTTGCGAGCTACACGGAGCAGTAATTGGAAATAACCCACTCGACTGCGGGGTCAGAGCTCACTTGGTAAGTGGGGACTCACGCCTCAAGCACATCTCAGCACCCCCTGCCGAGCTTCCTACTAAGGACGAGGGCACCTACATCCAACAGTTGTTTTTCTCAATTTGCTTATTTGTCATCAAAGTGGTCTCATGACACGTATGTAGCCCTTTTCATCTCTTCCTGTGCTCATGCTCAGGAAGAGCAGTTTGAGGTCTGACACAACCTGGGGAGAGCTGATCTTTTGTCATCCATGTTTGAAATAAGTACGTGTTACATTGGCAGTATTTCTGCCTGGTCTAGAGATAAATCTGGCCTTGGAAAAGGCTAAAGAGCCTCAAAAAAATATCTGAGATCTCTGTAGGGACCAAAACAAAACAAAACAAAAAAAGGACTGGTGATTTAGATCTGGTTAATTTGTAGAGCACCTTTCACATGTGGCTTGAATTTTCCCAACATATGCTTGTGGTTTTAGCTTGAGAAGTCTAGCGAGCCTGGTGTGCTGCTTCTTCCTTCTGCTAACACAAACCAATAGTGAAGATACATGAGATTACAGGGCAGGCTTCACACTTTTACAGTTTTCAGCGATTCTTTCCTGATTTCTGCATCCTGAAAGGGCCTCACTTAGAGGTGCTGCAGGCAGTAAAGGTGGCCAGAAGGGATGGGGTTCCCCTTTACTCGACTTGTCTGTCTGAAGGACACACATTGAGCCGATCGTCCTCTACAACCACAGGAGAGACCAAGGCACCTCGTACCCATCCAAACCTTACTATAGGCTACACTGTTTTCCTCTCAAGTGCCTCTCCCTCTCTCCTGCTCTCTCCAGCTGTAACAGAGCCCTTCTCTTGCTAACTTTTCCTATGCTCACTTCCCTGTGCTCCCCAGTTCCAAGTGAAATTGAAAGCGGAAGTGTTGAAACAGCAGAGAGCTTTTCTCACAGTATTTCTGGATGAAACGGAAGCACCGAGCACTGGAAATCTTCTGTCCAGTTTTGCACACTCTGAGGACAAGTAAACAGCTTCTCTAGCAACACAGCTGTGACTAGACCAGTTGTGAATATAAGTGTAAACTTGCAGACATCAAGGACTCCGTGATTTATAAACACTGTATTACATTTTACCTCTACCCCACAATTATACAAACCATGTTTGCCTTCTGAGTGAAAAACATTAAAAGGGGATAAATCAAAACCTACAATCACTTCTTGCTTTTTTTTAAAGGAGGAAGAAAATCTGTCAGTTCTTCCTTCCCAAAACATACTTTGACATCCCTGAACTCAGACCTAAAACCTGTGCACTTTTTTTTTTTAACATTTTGATGCAAAAAAGCATAGCCTCTGTCAAATCTTGCTGCTTAAATCTGATGTCTGACAATTTCAGCACCATGGTGGCACCAGAAGTACATGAAAAAAACCCAAAATATTTGAACTAGTTGAGGACCTAAAGATGTATACTTAACAGAGTAAATCCGGCGTATCAGATTGCATAGTAAATAGTAACAGAAGGGGCAAGGGGGTGAAGGTGGAGGGAGAACAGAGAACATTATTTGATATTTGTGACCAAACATAGAAGAGTGTGCTTCACCAGCTAAAGTTTCTGAATGACCTGTATGGACAGCCCTATGCAAAAGGCATTGCAATAATTTAGCTAGCGACTGAAGAATGAATAATTGCCCTGACATTTTCATGTGTTATAAATATCTATTCTTGTGCAGGTGGAAAAAAAAAATCACTTGTGGTTTTCCATACCACCTGAGACAATGAGTTCCTAAAATTAGATCTAGACATACAGATGAATTTGTTCCTAAACGGTTTCAAGGCTTTCTCTGTTTTGTTTAGGTTCTTTATGAGCATTTGTCTTGTTACAGAGAGAGTGACTACAAGGGATCACTTCAAAAAAAGAATGAAAATTCAACCTCTTGTGGCATCAGAGATGAGAAAATTACTTTAAAAGAAATTCGCCCAAGCTATCTGCAAATAGACCTAGAATATCCTTCAAGTGACAGTATAATTTCTTTCTGGACATAGACAAGTAAGAAATACTCAGGACATCCTTAGAAATATGTCTCCAACCAGTTTATAAAAACACCCAATGAAGTTTTCCCAATATTCTTTGGTTACCTGTTTCACCCTTCACTACTTTTATAACAAGGAATTAAAGAAAAATCTATAACAAGTATTTTTTCTAGCTAAAAATGTTGTTGGTTTTTCTTGTTTTATCATACTGGAGAAGAATAACTGACCTTCCTCACAGCACCTTTTATATATCAGAAACTATGTCCTATGCTATCCACCACTGCACCTTAGTCTTCTCTTTTCTAGACTACTCCTCAAACTTAATGTTTTCTAAACTTATTTGGACTGCTTTTCTCTGGGCTACATCTAAGCTGTCTACTTGTTTCATGAAGTCTGGGACCCAGTAATGAACAAAGTGTTCTTGAAAAGGCACAAACAGCACCATGTAAAGAGTTACAAGCTCCAACCTTTTATATATGGTGCTCTTATCTCTGAATTACTTACCCTTTTTTCCAAAAATGCCGTATTACTGATGCTTTTTTCATTTGCAGTCTCAGATCTTCAGTATTCCTTGCCTAATCGCCATTTTTATGAGGAAATATTCAGATCAGGCTGCACTTTCTTTGGCCCTGTGTTACGTTTACCTTGTGTGAAATATATTTTTGTGACCGATGCTAATATCCATATCTTCTTTATTCTGTCAGGAAGATATTTTCCAGCCTTAGCAGTTCCATAGAGTCGTGCCACGCTTTCTTCGCAAGCCATGGCAGCTTTAGTCCTGCAGTCCAGTATTTACAATACAAACCTAATTGTCTTTATTAGCCATTATATTTTTCTTAACAAATTAACATTTGAAAGGCTTGGTAATTCTATTTAGAGGGTCTGTTGTGGGAAAAACAACCTCCAACAAATAACTGAATTCCTCAAGCTCAATGCAATCATAATTGCTTGATACAAGGTACAGATTGCCTTTGTGTTTTCCTAAATGGGATTAATGCTTGGAGGATTCAGTAACTCCTCATTAACAGGCAAAATGATTGAGTGCAACTGACTTCCAAATAATGGCTTTGGTCAGATTATGAGTGTGCCAGAGAAACATATACCCTAAATGACTGAAATAGTCCTTTCAGCTTTCCCTTCTGTGCAGACCATGGATTTGAAGGGATAATAGACTCTCAGCTAGCATAATTGCAAAGTATTTTCTTATTATCTCTGGCTAAATATCTACGTGGGCTAAGCAGAAAGGCAGAATTTGAATACTATTTCCTGCTGCTGCAGAAGCAAACTGTGATATCATGGCAGTTATCACAAAGGAGGGTTCTTAAATGCAGAAGTGCTTTTGTGGACCAAGCAGACCTGTTCATCATGTAATAGCAACAGCCTGTAAAGTAATTCAGAATTTCTATGGCAAGGGAAGAAAAAAGAAAAAAAAAAGCATCATTTGGCACTTAAGAGGACTCATGCTGTCATTTTTTTCTAAGTGCTTGAAGCATTGTGTGTCTCTATGTTGAAGGAAAGGTGAATTCTGTGCTTTGATAAGGCACTACCCACACCCATTATATAAACATCTGATGGAGCCAAACAAGGTTTTGGCACAGTGTCCCTGGTCTCTTTTTTTTCTTTTTTTTTTTTTTTTT
>VUYV01000104.1:2029440-2079677 GCA_008711295.1 Anarhynchus alexandrinus
TTTTTTTTTTTTTTTTTTAACCAGTGATTAATGATGCTACTTGGTGTATGATGCCAGGAATTTTGTTCAGTTTCATACATCTGGCAAACTCTTAGCCTCAACAGTTTGAAAGCTTCCAGAAAGGTAATTGAAGGGCTCTTAAGTGAGCCTCTCAGGGCAAATGACCATGGCATTTGGAGTATGATCCAGCTCACACTGAAGGCAATGAAAATCCTTGCACAGACAACAAAGGGAGCCAGATCGGGCTACTGTCATGTGGCTCCTTCCAGGTAACTTCTTAAGCCATAACAAGCATGCAGAGACCTCTAAAACAATTCTCTTATAGTGCTGTAAATGCCAGGAAAATTCACCTATTATACCTTACAACTAGAAAATACACGTGAAACATACTTCCAGGATTAATAATGTTGCTACTGTTGAGCTAAAGGCTTTTACTTACTTTAGAAATGTGCTGCTGAATTTTACTTTCTTTGCTCAAGATGCCATTATTGTAAATAATAAAGGAAAGGGGGGGTGGGGAGATGGGGGGAAGGGAGAGGTGGATGTATTCTCTGCACATCACACTCTGTATCTAACCAGCACATCACTGCTAGCACTGCGAGAGAGCTCCACGACCTCAACTGCACCAAGAACACACAGGATAACACAGTTCTGGATTACACAAATTTATATTTTAAGTAGTGTTATGCTGTAATTGAAGTGCTTGTTTGTTATGCTCTGGTGATTTCCAGCTGCAGAATGGAAATAAGTCGAGCACTTCAAAGAGCTGAAATTATTTACTCAGCATCTTCTAACTTATTATGCACATCAAAAGACAAGATAACTGAATGATAATATGCAAGGATGTTGCATAAACAGCTTTAAAGCGTTTCTTATGAAAGCATTGTGTGGTTGGACGAGATAGTGTATCTGCTTGCAGGAGGCAGTGTACTCCAGGAAATTTTAATGGGTCAAAAATTAAAAGGCACAAGTAGGAAGCTATAAAAAAAAGCCTAAGCAAGAACACTTCCTATTTTAATAGCAACTTCAACAGAAACCTATAAGACAGATCATCATTCAGATCAGCTGGACAAGCAGAAAAACAGGGGAAAGGAGGAACTGTGTTACAAAAATCAGAAAAAAATTAAAAAAAAACAAATTATCCCCTCCCATCACCTCTGAAAAAGATTTCAGTCTGAGAAATCTTACATGTCCTTACGTCTCACATGACTCAAAAATATTATCTTGATGTCATTCATAGACACGAAAGATAACAGAGTATAAATCTGTAGCACACAAACTGGTTTGTCTCTTGTAAGAGAGAAAAAGGCCTAGAATCTGCAACCGCTGGGTGCTAAAGTCGTTCTAGTTAAATCTGACTCTCAGTTTTGGCTAGGTTCCCATTTTATACTCTATGGTAGAATAAAAAGTAAACTGAGGAAGCAGGGAGCACCATCAAGCGGCACAGAAACTCAG
Organism: Anarhynchus alexandrinus; assembly: GCA_008711295.1. Taxonomy (NCBI): domain Eukaryota; kingdom Metazoa; phylum Chordata; class Aves; order Charadriiformes; family Charadriidae; genus Anarhynchus; species Anarhynchus alexandrinus. The sequence continues at coordinate 2,030,896 of VUYV01000104.1, forward strand.
CACATGGAATTTCTCTTCAATGAGGGGATGGCTCTCTTGGCCCTAGGCTAATCCTAATGTAGGATTTATAATTACCAGCCTCCCTTTGAAGGGGTGGCTTTTCTTCTCCCCCCATGGGGGATACAGGAAAGGTGCATCTCCCCAAAGGGAGTCATGGCAGTGGCCCCAGAGTGTGGAACAAGGGTTTCCAATGGGAGTTGTTCCTCAGAGAGGTGCAGCCCATACTTCCTTGGGTTTTATCAGATTAGGCAAATGAATTAAACACTTTACCCCTGTTTTATAATGGAGAAATACTTTTGTTTAAATGGGAAGTTCATATCTACCAGTGTGTTTTCAAATCTGGTTGACGTGGTTTCTAGCAGTATTTAGACTTAAGTTACTGGATGGATTTTTTTGAATTTTAGAAGCAGATGGAAATTTTCAATTGAACGGTAATTTTTTCTCTCCTTTGTAGATTTTCTCCTTTTCTGGTTTAATTCCAAATGCCAGCTAAGCAGGATAATAGTCCAAACAAAAAGAAGAGAGGAGAAAAAAAAAATGAAAAAGACAAATAACCAGTTAAATATCACACAACATTTATCACTGAGTTGGCAACTTGTGAGTCTTTTCATCAAAATAATCCAGTCTGATGTTATACTCTGTTCTGCTTTTCACATGTGCAAAAAGTCTCTTTCAAGAGCACTTAATATTGTATAGGACATATGCTTAATTACTTTCTGGAATAACAAGAGACTTCATTTAAAGAAAAAACATTTTGTTTTGTTCAATGTCTCACTAATATTTAACAGTGATAAAATAGATTATTAAATTATGACTAGCAGCATAATACTTTTGTACATTCATTGTTCTTTATTTATACTCAAAAGCTAAGGAATTTATATCTTAACCACATACGGTGTTATCTAACACAGGGTTTTCTGGAATATTTTTAATGATGTGGGTGGTAATGATGATTAATGTAAAAGACACAAACAGCCTTCTCAAAGTTTTTTCTCTCACAGATTTAATACTTCCATGTCCAAACATGTCCATTGATGGGAAAACAGAAATTTATGCTAGGCTATACGAGAACACAGCTACACAAATTCTACAAACTTGGGCTTGTTCCTCCAAGTCAGCAATCGTTGGGGGAATCACTGGTGATACCAGATGTGAAGAGTGGGTAGGATTTCCAATGCCTGTTGCAGAAAGCTGCATTAAAGGAGGTTAAACTGTGAACTTATCTGTAGCTCCAGCACTCAGGAACAGCGTGTTGGTCACAGGTAGGGACAAAGGCAGGGCTGGAAAGTACAGTGCATGTGCCAGTCAGTTGTTACCTGCCAGAATGGTCCCTAGAGCTGTAGGGCAGGCATGCACCATCATGTCCTTTGTAATCTTGATCCCTATTGCCTCAAGTGGGACGCCTGGGTCTCGCCACTGCATCTGGGTTCCTTCCTTAAGGAAACCAAGGTGCAGAGCAGGAAGGCTGGTGCACTCACCCATACCTGCAAGCCAACCCTAGACACAGCGTAAGAAACCACCATACTTTTGCAGATGAGAGAAAATGTATTCCCTATTGTCCTGAGCCCGGGGAAGTGAAAAGTGCACGAAAGGTTTACCCATACCTATGCAAAGCATGAGTTTAATGGGAGCTGAAAGCTTTCAGCGTCTTCCCAGAGGCAAGTATAAAATGCTGGTTCAGAATGCTTGGCAGAATTTGCCCACATATAAATAAATGTGACAGTGGAGGTAACTCTGTTTGCCAGTTAAGATAGGCTTGTGCCTAGGCTAGTCAGGCTGAGCCTTGACCTTTGGGCCATTCAGACCGTTAAGCCCTGAGGGCTTCTGCTCCCACTTCTGTGCCTACAAACTCTATTGTGCAGTGCAGAGGCTGAGCTTCCTCCTAAGTGCAGACAGAACAGGGGCCCACCCAGCAGGTCTACCTATTGCAGTCTGAAAAGCACCATGACGGTGAACACCTCTTACTGAGGCCTGAAGTATACGAACACCCCAGGTCTGTTCCCACAGTGCAGCATAAGCCACCGCTTGGCCCCGTAATGCAGTAGAGGAAGAGTACTCATACACCCAGGCTCCAGCCATAGCAGAAAACCAACAACTAGCACGTGTTCCAGCTAAACCCACCAGCTCAGACTTCTGCCCAGCTATAGCCAAGCACAGGAACACTGACAATGAGCCCAGAGACTCACCAGAACTAGTGTCCGGATTTGGGATGGACTATATATGTCTGTGTACATATATATACATGCACAACATGAAATGGGACTTCTTCAAGGATAAATGTCAGAGCTGTGCAGTGGGTATGCAACAGATTTACGTCCTTTGTTGGCTGTGACTGGTAAAGTGCACTGAATTGTACAGAAACCATTCTATTTCCTGGATCCTTTCACACACTTTTACCAAAAAATATTATTCATAGAATCATAGAATGGTTTAGGTTGGAAAGGACCTTGAAGATCATCGAGTTCCAACCCCCCTGCCGTAGGCAGGGACACCTCCCTCTAGACCAGGTTGCCCAAGGCCACGTCCAGCCTGGCCTTGAACACCTCCAGGGATGGGGCCTCAACAACCTCTCTGGGCAACCTGTTCCAGTGCCTCACCACCCTCAAAGTGAAAAACTTCTTCCTAATGTTCAATCTAAACCTGCTCTCTTCCAGTTTGAAGCCATTCCCCCTTGTCCTGTCACTACATGCCCTAGTAAAAAGTCCTTCCCCAGCTCTCCTGTAGGCCCCCTTTAGGTACTGGAAGGCCGCAATAAGATCTCCCCGGAGCCTTCTCTTCTCCAGGCTGAACAGCACCAACTTTATTATTAAAACTATTCAGAGAATTGTGGGGATAATACACTTACTCATCTAATATGACATACTGTATAATAATAAATGAATCAAATTTTACATTGTTATTAACAAGACAGTGACAGTCACCACCCATCCCAGTTTGAGTGAAACAGTCATGATTTTGGTGGAAAATATCTTCAGGGCAGAGACTGAGGGAACAAATATTTAAATGCTGCAAACATGTAAAACACATGATAGTGGGCACCACGTGTACCCCAGCTGGCTATTTAGTGAGACACTCCTTCAGAGGCAATAGACTGAACTTCATTCAGAACCTGTACATTTAAACAAAAGCAAGTAGAAACAGACCCCAAATCATAATTTTCGAACATAAGCCAGGGAGAAAACCACTCAGGATCTTCTGACAAGTATCTGGAGACACCTTTCCCACAACTGACTAGAGAAGGATTTTAGGGAGATGAAAATAGCTTCAGTGTGAGTCCATCTGCAAGAATCACTGGCTCTATCCACACGTTTGAAATCTTCCACCAGGAAGTCACTATGGACAGTACTCTCAAGCCACAATCCTAAATTCCTGCCCTGTCTTCACTGGCATTCGTACTAAATTATTTTCCAAAAGAGAGAATTATTTTTATTGTATGAACCACAGACATCTCTCATGGTACAGACTGGTTTCTGTTTCACCCAAAATCTCATTGTCAATACACCTTATCAGACACTGCCCGACTTTAATGGCATATCTCACGATGAGCATATTATACCCTTTTTCTTCATCCTTCCACCATAACTGCTGGCAATGAAATGCTGCCCACTGTGATCACCATGAAGAAAGCTGCACTTTCCACTCCTTAGGGTGAGAGAGGAGTAAGGGGAGGGATCTTAGTTCTCACCAGAGCAACACAAACCAACACTTGTGCGCTCCTTGGGAGGGTGTCTGGTTTTAATACACTTGTCCTTTTGCATATTTTTGGACTTTTTTTCCCCCTTGCTTACTAGATGACCCCAGAGCTGATGTAGTAAGGACCAATCTAATAAAGGATTTTTAACACCACCACAACAAAAAATCATAGTATTAAAATATTTTTTCTCTCTCTCAAATATTGGTAATGTTATGAAAATATTTAAAAACATATTCTGAAAAGGATTTTGTTACAGAAATACAGTGTATATTGTTCAAAGGGTAGTATTGAACAGACTAACCTGATTATTCCTGCTCATTCTGGAAAGTCTCTAATTTTTGCAGTAATAAGCTGTATAATATAAGAACTTGAAAAATCCATGTCCCTGACCTTCAGAAGACTCAGATAATATTTATCACAACTTCAGATACCAAAAATCTTTTGTAACTACCCAATTCATCTGCAATGATCAATAGTGTAAACTTACAATGTTTTAGTTTAAAGCTGTTAGCCTCTAAATCCCCCCAATTTTTCAAGCTGAATAAAGTTTTAGACCAATCATTTGAAATCTGATTGCTCAGCTAGACCCTGGGCAGCAAACCAAATTTGTTTAAGACTAATTTTATTTCAGGCTTGAGAATTTTGGTCATCAAAGGTTACTTCAGTAATCATGTTAGCTTTACATCAGAACAGATGCTTCTAATTGTAGGACTAGAGTCCTCAATTGAAGTCTTTACTCAGACAAAACTCCAATTTATCCCTTTAAACACAACCCAGCGTACTTTGTGAGAGCACTGAAGGAGGACTAGAGACTGAGCTAGCATCCTGCACTGGAGTTTGTCCTGCTAATCTGTAGATGACATCCGCTTTCTAAACAGAAGATTCAATGATGTTTTTAAAATATCTGAAAAAAAGGTGACAATTTCCAGGGGTGGGATTAATTTTGTACTATAAATTCTGAGAATACCAAGATAGCATGGAAAGTCTGGAGAATAATTTGAACTTCTGCTTTGATTGCCACTTCAGTTGCGTGGCTCACAGTTGCAGAGAAAAAAAATGAAGATTTGGCTGGGGATAATCTAATACCAAATAATGAAAATGTCATTCTAACAAGACAGGTTCTAATTTGCAGAAGGTCAGAAGAAATACCATAAACAGCATCATCTTCTCTAGGTTGCCACCCTTTTTGTGAAAATTAATCAGCAAGTCAACGCTACAAAGTTTTTAACCACTTTTGACTCTTCTTGCTGTGGAAAGGGTTGGTTTCTGTGGTGCACATCTCACAAATAATTGGCACAATAGATTGCTATCACATCAACCTGTATAATACTTTTCTCTCAATTATAAGAATCAGTTTCTTTATCTTATACTTTGATATTATAGTTGAGTTGGATACAGCTGTATATTGTATAGCAAAAGTTAATTTGGATGTAGTTGGAGTTGTCTTGAATACCTGCTGCAACACAGTGCTCCCTGGCACTTTCACGCAGGCACAATCACATCAAAAGATGATAAATACAGCAAAGACAGGTGCTTGGAAATATGGAAAGCTACAGATAACCTTAAAGTGAATTTGGCCCTTTCCTGTGGAACGACTTCATGAACAATAACATAGAAATCCCATGACATAATAAACAATTTGTCTTCCATAAAAAGTTTGCATAGTTTAGAGTGAAAAAGGCAGCTTCATGTGCTGTACAACAAAATGAAATGCTAACAGCGTTCTTCCAAAAGAGGTTCTGTGCGTGTACCAAGGTGAGAACACACTTTGGTGAAGATGAACTCCTGTACGAATAGCAGTGTTTCAGCTAATAGTTGAAACAAATCAAATAACTTCTCTCTTTCAGTGCTCCCTTATCACGAGTTGGATAGAATCTGTTCAGTTTCAGAAATTATGTTGACCAGGATTGTTTGCATAACCCGTATCTGCCTCGAGATGAGTCAATTCTGTTGAATAAAGGTTGTGTTTGGTTTTGTTTTTAACTCAGCAGTGCTACAGCTCTGTTTTCACGTCTGGCTGTATGTTAACTCCCACACTGCACCTCACTAGTTTTATGGTATCCACCCACCATGTACCTTTCATAGATAAAATATTTCTGCAGTTAAGTCTTTTTAGTTTTTCCATTCAGGTATGACAGACCAATACCACAGGATATTGCTTCAAGAAATCATATTAGATGTGAAACAGTATAACAAAAATTTCCTGAGAGATCTTTGGGGAGAAAAAAATATAGGCCTAAATAAACCCAGTCGTTAGATTTAGTTTTTGGCTTCCAGTGAAAAAGAGCTAATTTCCTGAAATCTGTGATGTTCTGTTACAGTCCTTATCTCATCAATCTTGTTGATTTCCAGGAATAGATATTAGACATCATCTGATGTGATAATGTGTTATGTTTATAAGTCTGATATGAATCATCTTCAAGTAAAGCTGTGGCACCAAATTGAGTGCTCTCTGTAGAGGATCTGGCATACAAATTAGTCTGCTGCCATAAATTTAAATAATGGCACAGGAAATACCAAACTTACCCACTTACCCGCTAGTGAAACCAAAATACTTATCTGAATTATTTGCCCTGAAGAGATTGATGCATGACGAGTTTTAATCATGTGTTTTATCCTGGACCTGTTCCACCAAGAAAAGCTAATAGGCAAAAAGCAATTTTGAGGAGCTACATTCTTGAGAAGCTTTAGTGTAAGCCAGTGAGAAACACTTTCTGTCTCATGCAGATGCGAAGCAATGCTTGCAGGTGTGTGTGCATCAGGTCTCCCTCTCAATCTTACGGTCTAACTGACGGTTGACCAACACCTCCTACTACGACTAAATGGGCTATGAAAATGCTGGGAAGCCAGCTGAAACACGGAAATGGTGTGGACATTGGAATAAATCTCAAAGGAAGGCTCCACCTTTTATCGGCTAGCAGCAGGTACCTGCAAAACAGGGAAGAGTCAGAAAGACTCAGAAAGCAACTTTTTGATTACAGCACTGTCTGTCAAGCTAAGTTTTTAACAGATTTCAGTTAACAAGAGAAGGTTAGGGATGAAATTATATTGCAGCAAGTTGAGCACTGTACTCCACGTGAGAACAACTTTTAAAAGATGATGGGGGAAAAAAAATAGAAGCTTTTAGGGAGCTGCTGAATCTGGCAGCCAAAGAAAGACAAGGCTGCCCCTGGCACATCCCCAGGACCACCAAGGCCAGTAGGCATGCATACAGACCCCACATCTACACATACATACATAACCAGCCACACAGACCAACACAGAAAGGCACACTCAACACGCACATGAATGTAAATAGCAGCCTCATCCTGTTTACCTCTCTGGCAAACCAGGATGAAGGTCCGTTGATAAGAATACATATGTGCATATGTACAAGGTGGATCCCTGCAGCAGCTCTCCAACACAAACACTCGGTCTGCCCAGTAGCTATCCATGGATCCCAGTCTCCCCAGCTGCTGGCACCAGGGCATACAAGCCCCCAAGGCTGCAGCTCCAGTGCAGAGCCCTCTTGCTCACCCAACACACACATCTGAGTCAGCCCCAGACACCATGATCTCCCTGGCAGTTGCCCTGGACTACCTGGTCCCCATGGTAGCCAACTCCTCTGGTGGTCTCGCACACAGCAACACACATATCTTATGGCTGCTTTGAAATCTGGCTCCCAAGACAGTTATCCTAGTCCATTTTGATATCTGCTAGCTGTCACACACTAGCATATGTACTCTCACTCAGTGTGGTTGGTGGCACCACCATCATGTGGTCCCCTTGACCATGGCCTGACTCCAGCTGCTGGCACTTAGACCGCAAAAAACATACACACAGAAGGCAGTCCCCTCACACAGGAAAATAGTTAGAAATTGAGTTAATAAGAAGGCAAGACAGACTGTGCTGCTCAGGCACTGGCCATGGCCAGTTAAGTCTACTGACCGTCAGACACAAGGGGACCCTCTTAATCATGCCTAGGAACTGAGGACAAGCACTCACCTAGTTAGACCATGGTGTGCCCCCGAAGTCAGCCTTCAACGAGCAACTGGAATATTATAAGCAAAAAAAGTCACCAGTTCAGACTGAATCTTGAAATGGGTTCTGCCATTGCGAACACAATGAGGAATCAAAAACACCACAAGAGACCTGAGGCAAAAATCTCCAACACCATGTTCACAGCACAAGGATTCCCACAAATTAGAGCAAAAGCAGACAGAAAGATGTCATGTGATGTTTGGAAAAAATATGAGAGGCTCAGTGGTTTATATCTCTTCGTCTGCGTTTGCATTACCATTCATGTGTGCAAAACCTGGGTAAATACAAAAGGCATCAGATTTGCTAGGTCAGGGCAATTACTGCTGTAATGAAGAGCAACACTGCAGCAGGACATTATCAAACTACTCTTTTGCACTGAAAGCAGAAGGGATTGCATTAGTTTTGATAGAGATCTGCAGATCAGTGTAGGAGAGACCTGCAAATCTCGATTAAAACATTGGGCATCGGGGAAACCTCACTACTCTAACGTCCAAATAGCTCAACCACAGCAGCCATTGCAGCTGGTTCCCAGAATATCCCTCTGCTGCCCTAGGCCACTGGGGCAGTAATAACTCTTGGCTCCTCTGCGGCGAGCACCACATGCATCAGATATAACATGCCTCCAGCCACCCACTCCATCCCCTTAATGTGGAGGCAAAAGCAGCAAATGTTTTTGGTTGTTTTGTCCCAGGCTATTTGCAAATGCAGAGGAAGGCACTGACTGTCAGCACCCAACAGCTCTTCCACATCTCCTTGCAATGGCACCCATGGAGTGGTGCTCCCAGCCAGCTCTGCTGGGCCACATTGGTCTGGGTAATACAGATCTTGTCAGTATTTGAAATTCCCTTGCCTGGCGATGTCCACAGTTAGTCAATAACCCTTTTATATTTTTTGAGAAAAATGAAGGTGGAGGAAGGAGTACTATAGGAGGCTCTGATACCAGTTGCTTGGAGCCACTTGTATGATACATCTCAGCCTTTGTTAAACAGTAATGCTTTGACTGTAGACAACGTAAGGCTGTATCTAACCTTCATTCTGGACTACCTCTCTTCCCCATATCCCCATCCTCCAACAGGCTCCTGGGTTGTCCAGACAGCATGTGACATGCCTTGGCACCCTCACAGCCTCTGCCCCCGTGGTTGCACCCCATGGATAAGCAGGCACAGCTTGCTGGGGTGGTGCATGCCCAGGTCTTGCTGCAGAGCTGGGAGACAGCCAAGGCACATACCTGGGAGGAGCTGAATCACAGAGTGAGAGACTCCTTGGCTCCAAGGTGCTGCTGAACAGCACATTAAATGTTGTGACCTTAGCCACCTTTCAAAATGGTCCTCAGCTCTTTTACACTATAAAGGGAACACACTTCCTTTGGTTTTGCCATCCATCCAACTACAAATCTGTCACAGTGAAAGAAATAGGGAAAAGCTCTCAGTTACTTCAGACAGTGAGATATAGTATAAGGAAAATTAATATACCTTCTGTATCCTCTGTTTATTAATCAACTTTATCATTTGTATAGAGCCTCCTCAAGAAGATGAGTTTCCTCCAAATGACAACAGAGGAAAAAGGAAAGAGAAGGAAAAGATAAAACCAGATATTCTTTTTTCTCCCCCAAATATGTGGTTTCAATAAAATTCTTACACAGAATATTTCACTGTCACTAGTGCTCGGGAAAAAAATCTCATCTATTTTCACTGTAGCCTCCAGTTCTGTCATTCTCTTTCTTTTGATGTAAATTATTGTAAAATGCTGCTGCTGTTGTGCATTCACCTTTCCAGCTGCTCTGGGAGATATCACCTTGGGGCCACCAGAGCAGCTCTTCTGTTCAGAGTGCATTACTCTCCAGCTTGCAAAAGGATTTTCCATTATTGTAAGGTACATTTGTGTTATACTTAGAGCATTTCTACCCTGAGGTAGTGTCAGACAGGCATCACCCAGCAATGCAGCCATGACACAGCGATGATCTTGTTAAATGCTGAATAAAAGATGTGAATGTGCCAGAGTGTTGCCCGGTGAAGGGCACAGAACTGCACCATCTTCTACCCACTGTACAATGCACTGTCAGCAAAACCCTCTCCATGCCGTACTGCCCAGATCTGCCTTTGGTTGGGCCTTTGTGTGCCCATAAAATCTTTTAGCCACAAAGTGGAAAAGGGCTGTGCTGATTTAGGCTCAGGATGATATTTTTTCAATGGTCAAAGGTTCCAGGAACATTTTCTTAGAGCATCTAAAAGTATTTTTAAAAGGTGACTCACAGCATGTCTTTTTAGGTTCCCCTTTAGTTAGAATCCTAGAAAGTGCATCCCACATTGCATCCTTTCATGAAACACCCATGAAAAAAATGTAATAATAACCCAAGAAACTTTGCATGCCTGTGTACCTTCTCACTGAGCAGGGAAGGTGAAGTGGTCACCAGGTTTACAGTTTCACAGGCCACTCAGATCCACAAGGAAGGGAATAAGAGATCCACAGGAGGGTTTTCTTTCTCCAGATTGTTGCTTCTTTCTCAGAAAATGAATGCCTGGCTTTATGAGTGATCAGAAATCTTTTAAGTCAGCACAGAAGGCTGTTGCTGTCTCACCCGTCAACTTCACTCCTACAGTCCCAGTCTTACAGCAAAAACAAAAACCCCAGTCACATGATTTAGAGAGCCATGGATACCATGAGCCACTGACCAGAGGTAAGATCTTCTGGGTCTGTGAAGTGGGAAAAACAGCGGCGAATGCGAGTATGTGAAAGCCCCGGGGAGAACCTGCGCTCTGCCGCTGACACTCAGAAGGATGCTGCGCCTGCCTTGAGGAGCCTCTGGCCCCAGAGAGCGGTGATGCTGAACTTCAGCTGCCAAAAAGCAAAGAGAAAGTAAATGCAAGTTTTGCCTTTTGCAAAGCCTTTGATAAACGCTATCTTTCTGCATGAGAGTAAATCACAGGCAATTCAAAATTCTGCACTGCAAGAGATGCAAGAGGACTGCCACAGCTTCATTCAGTGACTCTCTTCCCTCTCTCCCAGTTCGTGGATTGTATTACAGAACAACACTTTCTGTATTTACACTATTTTTTGTATTCTTGCTAAGTATTCCCTGCTAGCCACCTTAGCTCATAAAACACTGAGTTAAACAGATCAGAGGTTTGACTCGCTGTGGCCGTTCTTGTGTTGCCTTCTCACCCATTTCATATCACTTGCTCAATAGAGAAGGGTCACCTCTCCTTGGCTTTTGCGCTTGGCACATTTTTTGCACCTTGGTAGTGGGTATTAACCTGACCTGTCGGTATAGCAGAACTTTGCACTCAAATTTTCACAGAGCAGGACACAGAAAACTAGAGCAAGACCTTGTGAAATCAAGCTGACAGTTCCTGTAAAATCCCAGACACCTCTCAGAAAGCACAGCAGGATTTCCTGACCCTCAGAACCTGGTGACAATGGTATTAAACTAAATATTTTAGCATTACTTCTATTGAATTTCTTTTTCACAGTTTTTCTGTTACTGTACCCGTGGACTCCATTTGGTGATGAATTCCCAGCACAAAGTTTAGCATTTGTTTCCTCTAGTTTTAAGACTACTCTGAGCTGGCAAAACACAAGGCCAAGATGACCTTTTGGGGAGAGGCTTCCTCACCCAATGCGCCGAAATGCAGAGACCCATTTTGTTGCATTCATGCATGTAGAATGACGACTCCCCGCAGACCATCACACTGACTGCAGTCTTACTTCGTCTGCAGCCTTGGGGAAAACATACAGAAAAATCCCTGCGACATCCAGATGGTGCATTGAGAGGCTGGAGCGAAGAGAAGCTCCGGAGTTCCCTGCCTGCGCAGAAACAGCCAGAGCCACTCTCCAAGAGCTGCACAAAAGAGCCTCTGTCTTTGCTGATGAGAGATCCCTTTGAAGCTTGGGAGTCCTGACTGGCAGCATTTCATAACTGGCCATCTTTAGGTTTGGAGCAATGAAGGCTGGGAAAGAAGAAAAAGATGGGAAAGGAGAGAGCAGGGAAGAAAAATGGTAGGATCAGCTCTGAACAGGTCTGGCTAAGAGCCCGGGAAAACAACAACATACATTTTGCATTAGCACACCTATGCCATTTTTTGGTTTAAGGCTTTCTTATCAACACGGAAATTTCCAGGTTCTTCTTGACCTTTTGACCAGAGAGCGGGCAATTGTTCTCAGCTAAGGAGACATGTTATAATTCACTATTAAGAAACACAAAACATCCTCAATGTAAAGGTACATCGTAAAATGCAATAAGCCGAAACCAAGAGCATGCAGTTTCATTTTAAAGAATGCATGCATTACTAGTTTCTCTATCAGATTACGGGGAATTCCTTACATAAATAAATTCCAATTACCTGCAAATAAACTGGTTATGTTTGATCATTAATATTTCCAGATTTAGCAAACTCTAAGTCTCTTCTTAGCTCCATATTGTGGTGTGGTTACCAAACTTTTTTACCCCTCTATGTCTTGCTTTTGCCACTCATAAACTGTAAAACTTCCTTGTTGAAATCTGTAAAAGTGTTGCAGCTGATTCCTATACAGCAGCAAGCATTTGCTCTTTAAAGATGAAAAACATTCTAGAAGTTAAACTTCTAATGTTAACAAATCTGTTCCCTTAAGATGCTTTTTTCATCACTGTCAACTTCATGTTTCCCTAATGTAGAAAACAGAAAAACTTTATTCACCTCTATGATCAACTATTCCTCTGTTTCTTTCATTATTCTACCTTATTCAATTAAATGTCATTTACTGTGGCTGCAGTGGCAGAAAATGGCTTACAAAATAAATTAAGCTTTCCCTCTCAGGTCTTTGAATACAAAAAGAATCAACAATTCATTTCATTTGTGATATTCTATTATTTATTCTGTTATTTTCTGTTCCTCTCTTTAAAATGCATAACCTTGATCTTCTAAGCAAAGAATCCTAATGTTAGATGTTTCAGAGGGAAAGCAAGTGCTAAGCATAAGACCTTTTTGACTGGATATAAAAGGGCTCAAGAAATTATTCTCCACATCTAAAAAAAAAGGATGGGCTGTGATTCCCCAGGGCCAAAGCAAGAATGATAGAGTAAGAGGCAGACTTCAATAATTTGTGATTCTGACACATTTTAAAATGTTACATCTTGGTTTTTTGAAAGTGCTAAACTTTCACTTTCTTCTGAGTATGCTTCCCTATGCTTTCAACACTTGCACTTTTATCATGAACTCGTAGGACTTCAAAATTTTCTTCATTACTTTACTATAGCAGGTTCTCTTATGAAATCTTCAGCACAGGGACTGCCTGGCCATGGTATCTGATCTGTATGCAACTCAAAGGTGATGCCAGATGACCGTCCACAAGGCCCTGCTGGGGCGCTGCCGTGCTTAAATGCCCGTGCTATGAGTCCACGCGGGGCTCAGCTGTCCTCCACCTCATCCACATCCTGCTGGAGGGGCCCCAGGAGGCCACCGCCACACTCCCCCGGCTCCGATCTGCCTCTCTCCCAGCTGCCTGTCCCTTCCATTCCCCAAACAGCTGATACTGGTCTGGCTGTGGAAGAAATGGGCGTGAGGGGAGGAACACTAAGGGAGGTTGGCCATTCCTTGATTAGTGCTTTCATTTTGCTCTAACGTGTGAGCACATTATAAAAAAAGGGGGAAAAAAGAAGAAGAAAAAAAAAAAGATATTTCAGCATTTTCTTCTTCCTCCTACAGTTCAAGACAGGAACGTGAAAGAAAATCCCCTGATGATTAATTTAATGGGTGAGGAGATAGGGATTTTTGTTTTACACACCTAAGTAGATAACAATGAATGCTGACATTTTTCTTTAAGGTCTAAAATCTGTCCTCAAAGGGGTAGGAGTAGTTGGGTGAAAGTCTGTGTTGTGGGAGAGACATAGGAGACTGAATCACTGTCCCCCTTAGGCTCAGAAAAAAAAAATAATAATAAAATATTTAAAGCCTATGAATATAATTTATTTGTGACTTGCCTACAACTATGCTGCTCACTGATTTCACTTAATCTGCGCTGGCGGAGTACGTCAGCCTGGCAGAAGTGCTGCTACATTACAGTGCACTGACTGCATTAAAACACGGTGCAGCAGCTAAACTGGGGCAACCTTCAAATCCTCGTTTGGCCCTGACAACTCAGGAGAGAAGTCAGCCCTAGCAGAGGGAAGTGTAGGCAGGCTGCCCCCCACTGCACACCTGGAAGCCTGCATTTGCTAAAAAGAAGCCCCAGTGAGTCGTCGTCCCCCCATCAGGGGACCCCCGCTGCCCTCCTGGGGACGTTGTCCCCCTGGGAGCAGCGGCCCTTTGCTCTTGAGGGAGCAGACGTAGATCCCTGAGCAGAGGCACTCTGTGACTGCACTTCAGATGCACTGATACGAGCGTAACTACTTGGTTGCATTTTAATGGTCAGACCAGTGAAAAGGCAAAAACCAGCAGCCATTCAGCAAAAAGCTCGTCAGGGTTCAAACACACCCACTACCTCTGCCACGATTCACTTGATGGGGAGCAGAGAGCCATGACTGAAATCTAGCTCATCAACACCAAGTCAAATATTTGCCATCTCCTCAGGTAGATCCCACTTGACGTCCACGCTGGCGCCAGCCGGGCTCCTGGCTGTTGGCTGACGAGACATCATAAAACCTCAGAAGTTACATCATATGCAAATAGGTACTTATTAACGTCTCCTTATTGGGTCTGACACAGAGTAACATGTCCTGTATTCTTTCTGAAATAAGTACGCACAGGCACTGGGAGCTTTAGTTATGGTTATCGTTACTGCTAATAGCCAGGAACATTAGGGCACTTCCCACCAGCTGATTGCTCCCTGCCTGGGAACCCCTGCTGGGAGCACAAGACGGGTGACTCACCCCTGTCTTCCTCTGGGACTTTGCTCTTCCTTGTCCTGAGTATTTCAAGTCCACACCATCATCACAAGGTTTGGCTTTCCATTTTTTTCCCCTTTTAAAAGGAGCGTTTTCTTTCCTGCATGGGGTCTCATGGCATCCTTGCCAGGCTCTGGTAATCTGAATGGTCAGACAGGAATTTCACCAGGACAGTTACAGTTCCCAGCTTTCTGCTGAAATTTTGGGAGGCAAAGATCTATTCATTTCAGTCAAATAGCCCAGGACTTTTCACTCAGACTTACCACAGTCATAAAATAGGTATTTCTTTCTCTCTCTCCTATCCCATCTCAAAATACAGCCTAACTTTCATACAGTTGATTGTAGATAGCACGTCAAATAGGAGGAATCACTAACACCATTTTGCGATGGGAAGCTCAGTACAGAAAAGCCAAGTGATGTATCCCAGATCGCTGAGCAGGTGTGACACATATAGTACTGAAACCCAGGTCTACTGCCCACAGGAGCTTTCCCGTGCAGTATAGCAGAGCTGCAACAGGGTCCCAGTCCTGAAGGGCTGCGTTAGGATCTTCCACAGAATAAATAAATACAATTTCCCACTAACACTCCAGGCATTTCCTGCTATTAAGCTGTTCATTGGTTAACGTAGCAATGTCAAGAGATCAGTTTAAAAATATTTGGCACCTAGAGCCACAATTAGGCTCAAAAAAGCTGTTGCCCAGATTGTCAGAGGCAAATAGCCCTTGCAGCTTTCACTCTCTTGGCACCAACTGCTTGCCCAAGTGCCTAGATATGAGTTACATCCCTAGCAGATGTCACTTAAGTTAAAAAATGTTGTTCTCTACCATAAGTTCACGTTATTTCCAGCATGTTGAATTAATATCTGTGATAAACAGCTTTGCATCTGACTGAAAGAAGCAGCTTTTTTCCTCTGAACTGAGCAACAGCTGACTTCTCTGGCCCTCCCTCTTTTTCGTCCAGGCACCTAATTGTCTTGGGAAAAATGACCTGTTTATCAAGTTAAACAAAACAACTGCTCTCCAGAACAGACCAATAAAACAGGATTTATATGAGGACCCATGGGTTTATTGGCTATTGGTTTAAGCTGTTTGTCCTATTTTAGGGGAGTATCATTTTTATTTGGTTTTTTCCCCCCTGTTGAAAAGGCTATTAATTACATTGTCATAAATAAGGAACTACATTGTTTAATATGGTCATTAAAAAGGGGGTTTATGGATCACATGATCACAAGGGTTCACTTAGGTCTCATAGTAATTAATAGAAATGGATGTATAGCAGCAGTTCACGACATGCTCTTGTTTGACCTTTTCGTCCTACATTTTCGACCACTTGAGATTGTTTTATGTAACCTCTCCAAAAACTGACCTTCATTGCCCTCTGCTGGCTACATCATTTACTCATTGCACAGCATAACTCGCTGTGCACAGACTGGGTTGTTAGCTGGAGAAGTTACCGGGCACCCTAAGAAAGTGCTGGAGGTAGGAGCTGTCTCGGGGACCGCCGGCAGCAGAGCTGTGGTCTAGCTTTGCTGTCTACTGCGTCCGTGTTAATGAGCTTAATGCACGATTACCTATGGGTACATTACAGCAAGCACATTGCTGCTTAGGGCAAAGACATTATGTTAGGAACAATCAGAGTGAATACACCTACCACAACAAAAAAAATATTTTTAAAAAACTCATATTGGTTCAAACCTGTACATCAGAGCCTGCTCTGATAATCTAGCAAAAAGGCAGTTGTACTTTACCAATACATCTTGAAAGCCTTTTCTAATGCCTGCATTTAAAACAATTTTATTTCAGGATCCTTGTAAAAATAGTCAATTTCTGCAATATCATAACATGTCTATTGGCGTTTCAAAGGAACTGGTCAGGAACCACTGCAGAGTGATGGCCAGCCCTACCTTACTGATACTTATGTTGTCTCATGTCAACAGTGAATGGCATTTGTTGGTAATATGGTGATTTATGTGAAATGTGGTTACGGGCACAATCCAGCCTCTCACAGATGCATTTCCCTGAAGCCAGGAAATTTGATAATCAGTTATTTGGTTGGCAGGGGCAACTGAGGGGCCAGAGCTGAAGCGAGCATTGAAGCAGAGCTCATCTCTCCGCCTCAGCAGTGAAGAGCATACACCACAGGTTAAGTGCACTGGAGGAGTAGGGACATTTGCACTGCGGTTGCCTTTACTACACCTATTTTTTGAGTAAGTACAATGTTGTTGTGCGTCCTTTCATGAGCAGCTAATTCACTAAACACTGAAAAACTCTGCCTTCATACGTTCTCCATGTGCTTGGCAGGTGCTGCTCACACATGCTGTAGGAAGCTGGCTTTGAAAGAGTGATGAAAATTCCCCTTCTCACAGAGATTATGTAGCTCATGACTCTCTGGCTCTTTTATTTTTTCAGCCATATCCTTTTCCTTGAAAATAGTTCTGAGAAGATGTTTTTGCCAAATATAAGATGGCATATTTGGCAGAGCACCACGTAGGCATTTTTTCACCAAGTAGGAGGATTATATTACAGGAGTTGAACCGTACAGGTACTTTATGTAGGAAAAAGATATAAAATGAGGAGAACAAAACATTCTGGGCACCTTGAGTTCAGTAGTTAGATCAAAATAAAATCACAGTGTAGTGGACATAGCAAAATGTGGAGTGGAGCTGTCTTTGAGGAAGAATTACCTTAAAAAAAAAAAAAGATTATACATAAAGAGGAGACAGAAAAGAAAATTAGATGAGTCATGGTCTTGGAATGGAGAAGTAGGTATTTCTCTTGTTCTACCTGAGTTCCCCTTCAAAATCAGCAGTGATGATGCCCTGTGGTTTTCTTTGAAAGGGTTTTAAGACACATAGGCCTGCATCCATTTTCCTACAGTTCATCAGTGGACTTTACCAATGCTGTCTGCAACTTTTAGGCTAGTTACTGGAAACTCTCAAGACTCTGCTAGGTCTGCTAGGTAAGACAGGATTTTCACATGAGATCTCCAAGTTCCTTGTGCACAAGAAATTAAGGAAAGTCCCCTCTGTGTAGCTGTTATAGGGCCATTTAACCCTGAATACACCATTTCCTTTAAAGGAAAGAAAAGGGGGGAGATTGCTATTCTATTAAATTCAACTTTCAATAACAAGTTCATACAGGTCCCTAGTTCCTATCCTTTATTTATCATCATTGAGTCTTAGACCATTCTGAACCCATTAGTGGATAATAAGCCATAAGAAGAAAGCTAAGCTTTTCATTGGAGCAAAAGTTGAGACCTGACTGACAGCCTATAGAGAAGATGCTCAGCCTGCAAGGACCTTCCAGGCTTCCCCAAGTGCAACGTGCCTCTAGTCAATGTGCTACACAATCAAGGCCCAAAAGTTTAAACCTTACTTAATTCATCCTCTCTTTCTGGTCTAACTTGGCTGTTAAATCCACACATCTTGAAGAAGAAAACAGCTGTGCTAAGTCCTGTGAGCTGCATGTACCTAGAAATGTGAAGTATTCTTTGCTCTAGCTCAACTGACTCTGTATGGTGACTCCCAGATTTATATGTCTGAGTGAGGGTGAATCAGAAGTGAACAGTGAACAGTGTGGGTACAGGAAGTATCCTCAAACTGAGATAATGCTGAAAGTGGGTACAGTCAAATTCTTCAGTATCACAATGATTTCCCACCCATGACTCATCTGGCTGTCTTGCCACAACTGTGTATCTTCTTTACATAGCCCCAGAAGGGAACGTTTCCCATCGTACACCTCCTGGACTTGAAAACAAACATACAGTGTGACCTAATGCTTCACACCCAGTACAAATTAACCTTAAGAAATTATATCATTAAAACGATGTGCTCCGGGAAGTTGTTATGAAAGGCTAAGGACAGCTAAGCAGCTGTCTAGTTACTTGACATTTTGTCTTTACATAGTTAGGATCTGGATAAGAATTGGAGTTAAAGGCCAAAATAAAGTAAGACACATTTTGGATTTTAAAAAAAATCAAAGCAGCTCGAAAAGTTAAGGTAAAGCATTTGTACTCCCAGGAGATAAGCCAGAGACACCATAAATCCTTCCCTGTCATTAGAACCAAACATTAGAGTATCTGTCCTGTTCCAGAAAACCCACAGAAACGGGAAATGTCATTTATGAATAATTATCCCCTTTTCTGGGCTCCTACTCACTTCACCAAACCATCTGTAAAAATGGCCCCACCTCCATCAGAGCAAAGGGAAAAGAAAATGTATTTTTGACAAGATGACAAAATGTCAGAAGGGGTTCTCAGCAGGATCCTAGGAAATTGATTAAAAAGAAGACGGGTTTCTTTTTAAAATGTTATGAAATCAGTTCTTCTAATGGTATCCCATTGCTTTCTTGTATTCTGCATTAGTCTGGGATGGAAAATGTTCAAAGGATCTTGCCGTGAAAATGCTTCCTATAGAATAATGAAAATCTCTGCTTCCATCTTGAAAGCAACATGAGCCTGCTATACATTAAAACAACAGACAACAAATGAAGTTACCAGGCAAGTTCTGGGAAAGGAAAATGTAAACTCATACTCGTCTCTCCCTTGTCCCTTTTGATGTCATACATACATTCATCAAAGAAATGAAGAAACAAATTGAGTGGAGTATAATGAGTCCGAGGAAAAGTTTCAGAAAGTCCTGGCTTCTCTTTTAACAAACACCAAATCAACAACACATCATTAGCTCATAAGAGACCCCATCCAAAATCAGTGAAATCAGTGGGAAAACTCCCAGTTGGCTTCAGCAGGCTCTGAATCAACAAAAGCACAATTACAGATGCTTAAAATTTTTTTCAGTGAAATGAGTTTTTTAATGAAAAATTGCTTTTTAACAAGTGAAATTCTCTTGGGACCATTTGTTTTCATTTATATACTTTTCTCTCTTTGGTGGAGGAGGCTGAAAATAAATAAATAAAGTGTTTTTCATCTCACCCATCCCCAAAACTTTTAAACTTCAGTTCTTTCTTTTTCATTGGAAAAAGAATATACAAAACAGCATGAAGCAGGGAAGGGTTCAAGAAGGCAACACAGTGGTCAGACCAAAGAGCTGGCCCACCTGGAAAGCTGGATGCCTGCTAAAAGCAGGGGACAAATGACCCCAGGGGTGGGCAGCTTGGCCAATTCTCTTACTTTCTTGGTTGTTCCAGCAAGTAACTTCTTTCTGTTTTGTCTTTTTTGATGTGGCACACAAATTGATTAAAGAAATGCAGAAATGATACTGCATGGAATCTAATAAAAGCATTCAGAAAGCTTTAAAAGATGTTGACAGAACTGATAGATTTCAAGCAAATATTACAGTGGAGCAGAAACAGAAAACATCAGCTGTTTTTTGGTCAGCTGCAGGTTATATGGGGACCACACATGGTCGTCCATGACAGCCCGCAGAGTTCTCCTTCATGATTCTTCCCTCATCTGTCCATTCAGTTTTGTGAAAAACATTTAAATATTCACAGCAAGTCTCCATCTTCCACCACAATACCTGGAAGATCACCTTGTTGAGCTTCTGTGTAATTTTCCCCTTCGATGGAAGGAACCATGCACATAGAATCATAGAATCATTTAGGTTGGAAGAGACCTTTAAGATCATCAAGTCCAAGCATAAACCTAACACTGCCAAGTCTACAAATAAACCATGTCCCTAAGCACCACATCTACACCTCTTTTAAATACCTCCAGCGATGGTGACTCGACCACTTCCCGGGATAGCCTGTTCCAATGCTTGATAACCCTTTCAGTGAAGAAATTTCTCCTAATACCCAATCTAAACCTCCCCTGGCGCAACTTGAGGCCCTTTTCTCTTGTCCTATTGTTTCTTACTTGGGAGAAGAGACCAACCTCCACCTCGCTACAACCTCCTTTCAGGCAGCTGTGGAGAGTGATAAGGTCTCCCCTCAGCCTCCTTTTCTCCAGACTAAACAATCTCGGTTCCATCAGCTGCTCCTCATAAGACTTGTGCTCTAGATTCTTCACCAGCTTTTTTGCTCTTCTTTGGACACGCTCCAGCACCTCAATGCCTTTCTTGTAGTGAGGGGCCCAAAACTGAACACAGTGTTCAAGGTGCGGCCTCACTAGCGCTGAGTACAGGGGGATGATCACTTGCCTAGTCCTGCTGGCCACACTATTCCTGATACAGGCCAGGGTGCTATTGGCCTTCTTGGCTAGCTGGGCACACTGCTGGCTCCTATTCAGATGGCTGTCAACCAACACTCCCACTTCCTTTTCCACCTAGCAGCTTTCCAGCCACTCTTCCTCAGGCCTATATAACACCGATCAGCTGTCAACAAGTGAAACACACCTGCAGTAACATTAAACATACGGTTTCTGCATGGTGTCCAGACAGGTACAGTGGCTACAATCACCTGTGTGCATTTAGACGTGCTCTTATTTAGAAGGAGTGTGTTATCAGTTGGGTTGTTGTATTTGGTGTCAGTGTCAAGGTGTTGGTAGCAGGGGGGCTGCAGGTGTGGCTCCTGTGAGAAGAGGCCAGGGACGCAAATGGTTCCAGCCAGCTCCAACAGGCCCACTGCAGGACACAGCTGAGCCCATCAGCCAAGCTGGTAGCACTTCTGGGAAAATGTATGTAAGAAAGGACAAAGACACCAGACAGACAGAGGAGTCAGAAAAAAGTGAGAAACAGCAGAAAGAAGGTCAAAGGAGGAGAGGGAGGAGGAGCCCCAGGTGCTAAAGAAGATATTTCCCTGCAGCCTGTGGAGAAGACCATGTTGAAGCAGATATCCATGTTGCAGCCTGTGGAAGACCCCACTCCAAAGTTGGCGGGTGTTTCCTGAAGGAACCACAGCCTGTGGAGAGGGGAAAACTGTGAGAAGAAAGGACCAGCAGAAAGGAACTGTTCTGAACTGACCATAACCTACCATTCTCCATCCTCCCTGCACCTCTTGGAACGGGAAGGAGGTTTAAGAGTTAAGAATGAAGGCGTGAAGTTGAGCCTGGGAAAAAATGGGTGAACGGGGGGAAGGCCTTGCTTTAATTTTGTTTTTGCTTTTCACGATCTAATCTATTTTAACTGGCAATAAATTAAATTAATTTTCCCCAAGTCAATTCTGTTTCGCCCATGATGGTATTTGGAAGTTACTTCCCTGTCTTTATCCCAACCAATAGGCTTTTTCATCATATATTCTCCCCCTGTACTGTTGAAGGGAGAAAGTGAGTGAGAAGCTGGGGGGTGTGTCTGGCTGCTGGCCATGGTCAACCCACCATAATTTCATACCTTTCTGTTGCTACTATCAGTTGCATTGCACTACTGTCTCAAAGTTCCAGCTAAAACACGAGTTCCTTTACACAAGATGTTCCAAACATACAGATCTCTTCCCAGTCTCTGCCGGCCACTAAAAGTTAATAAATGTGTAAGCTAAAACACTAAGAAGCCATCTAAATAAATGCATTAATGACATCAGGTTTTCCTTCTTTCTTTTGACTCTTATCAAGTGTTGCACATACTTCACATTATCCTGCCATTCCCTCAAGAACAGTCTCCAGCCTGGTGTCTAGCATTACTAGAATCTGGAGTAACAGTCTCTCTTCTTTTTTTTTCCCCCTTCCAAATGCATTTTAATTAGCAAAATCTTTGAGCTTTGAGAAGAGATTTATTACATGTCAGCACATGAATTGATGTTACTTGAGTCCATAACACTTTCTCTGTTATTCCATAGCTTTAATTTACTGCATTCAAGCACCCTATTTGTTTTGCTGACTACTGATGCATATTGGCCAAACACATTTGCTGAGACCTCTGCTCCATAACAGAACTCCTGAACAGAGCTGAGAGTTGGAGAGCTCTGGTGGTCTGCAGCATCTGAAGACATTATACCCAGAGAAACCAGGAGCAGCAGAACAGGCAGATTCTCTGCTTTCTTATGGCACTCAAGATGTTGCTCTTCTGATTTGCAGTGTTTATAAATCCACTTAGCACAGTAGATCTTGCTGCAAGAACTAAGAGCGTGGGTTAAAGCCTTTGACCATAGTCAACCAAGTTAGAAATGGCTACCTGGTTATTCAGGTTGGAAGATCAGAAGTGATTGTTCTTAATGCCAGCTGCGCCACCCCCTTATGAGCTACAGCCTGCACAAACTAGTCTATTCCAACTACACTAGCCCATAGGATTATGTACGCATAAGGTATAGGCAGAAGCTCAAGTAACGGTTAGACACAAAACAAATCTTACTTTGATTTGTGTCTTTCTATCCAGTATTGTTACACACCATACACAAGTTACACATTTTAATAATGAATTGTCAGGACAAGTATGCAGCTAAGTCCTGTCTATTGCATTATTCATCCCTTCCATCTCTCACTCCTTCAGTCTTTCTCCTCTTTTGCACTCCTTGCACTCCTGAATGGGTCTTATGGGTAATATACCAGTGTAAACTAGAATTTTCCACATTCATCCAACACCGTAACATGTTTCCTGAATACTGCCACGTGGCTTGAAAAAGATGTAAAATGCATTATACTTTCTGTGCATACAGAAGTATGTGAAAAAAAGATGTTTGTTTTCCATATGCAGCAGCTCTATGAACTCTGTTTTTCTCTAAATACATTCAGAGGTCCATGACCACATCTGAAAGTGTTTTCTGTCATCCCTTCATGTTTCCTATAAAAATCCAGTATGCTACCATAAATGTCAAGAATGAGGCCAGATAGTTTCAATTACTTGTTTCAAGAAGATGTCTTTTCAATCACAACTTCTTACTTAAAGGGCAGCTTCTTGGGTCACATTACACGTCAAGAGCCAGACTTCACGATTATTGAAATTTTCTGTATGTGTAAGTCTCAGAAGGCAAGGAAGAGCAGACTGCCTACATAAAACAGCATTTCATAGTGAGAATTTCTTCAGGCACAGAGACTGCCACTGAAAGGATGGAAATCTTGAGAGGAATATGCCTGTACTGGATAGTTTAGTTTCATTTGATGTGAGTCACTGTGGCCAGAGCTGCACAAGATCTACAATTATATCATGCCAACATTCCCAGCAAAGACAGGTGAGTATTAATAGATGTGATTTCATCATGGCCAAAGGCAGCACCTTCTAAAGTCGGTGGAAAGGCTCTCAAGGACAATGAAGAACTTGGATAAGGTTGTTTTTTTTCTGTGATTTAGCCAAGAAGTTAAAGAAAATGTAAGCAGGAATCCTTGCAGATGGCCACATACAAAATGCTAACACTTTTTTTGTTATTTTATCTGTTTCTTCCCTCTGTTTCAACCTAAAAAAATCATTCCTGAAGTCAGAAGGGTCTGGAAGACATGCATCCCATTAGAAACCTGAAACAGCAGTGGTGTAGGGCTAGGAAATCCTGCTGTGGTACATCGTATAAACCAAATCTGCCAGGCAGGTATGGATTTGTATTACTTAACCTAGTGATAGTCCGTTAATTTAAATACCTCCTGCAAAGTTGAAATAATTCAGTTCAGTTCCAAAGTTTGCTGGTGAGGTGCTTTCAAAGGAAGGAAGGCTCCTTTCCCTATCTATAGCCTCTAACACTAGAGGACTGAGGAAGTCCACAAATAAAGACTTTCCTGCTTGCTCAAAAGAATAATCTCTGCAGTCCCACCATGGACTTCACATTACCTGAATAATCCCATGAACAGAACTCCTCATTATCTATTTCCAAAACTGCTTTCCCACCATGTCTTAATGTTAGATGTTTCTGTGAAGCTGAAATCTGTCCCACAGGAGCAGGTACAGACTTACTTATGTAGGTACCTTAAACCTGCTCCTTCTTGCATGCAATGAATAATCCAACAACAGTACCAGGGATCCCCTCCACCTGTGAAAGGATATGGGAGAACTGCCAGTAACTGAGGGCTTTATCAAATCAACTCTTTAATCAACTTTAAACTCTTTTATTAAAAACTATAATGGTCCTTCTTTTTTTTGGAATATGGAATTTTTAAAAACTATCAAAAATTTTACTTTTGCATCACAATACTGCCAAAGTTCTGAAAAGGAAGTCCTGTCTAGACATTTTTCAACATATCTATACTTTATTCATCTCTGAAAAAAGATTTAGGTCCTGTTGTGGTAAATGTAGTTTGGTTGATACAGGTAGTGGTTTATAAGACTTCTCTTGCACATCCTGTTCTCTGAACCAAAGAAGAATGAAGAAAACCTGGTTATAAAAAGCTTCAAACAAGTTAAGTTAATATTTTTGTGGTAGGAAGTGTACCTCGAGCTGGGGAGAGACACAACTGACTGCACATGGAACTTCTAGGTAACACCGTATTTCAGAGGTTTCTTCAAAATATGTTGTTAGTTATTCTCCATCTCACTAATGCAAGAGATTGCACTTCTCTGTCTTCTAATACCATGCTTCACCTACATTGTCTTCTAGAAGCTCATTTTTTTAATACAGTTAATATTTAGGGAATTGGGTTTTTTTCATATTTCACATTTTTCTCATGAAAATACAAAGCAATAATTCAGGATGAAGTTTTCACACGATGAGGAACAATTTAAAATAATTAAACCTTTTACATTAAAAACTACTATTACTGTTCACCTGTTATAAAAACAATCACAGTAAAAACAGTAATAATGAAAATTTTACTGCTGATTTTTACAACTTTCCAGGAGCCATCTCTTTGCCCAACCTGAAACTGGACTACAATAAAATGTGCTATAAAAATTCACATGAACTTTACTCTCTGTGTCAAAACTGTTCAGCTTTCACTGAAAGTGAAAAGTGAAAGCTCTGGTGGACATAACACTATGAGCATGAAATAATCTTAACTAGAACCGGTAGGTAGTAGCATCATAACATACATATTAGAAATGTATTATAAAGCATTTCTCAAGGGCACAAACATACCAAAAATACTGTGATAGCATAATACAGATATGGGTATTTCAAAAATAATTTATGAAAATGACAGTTCAAAAGCAGTGGGAAATGCAACTCCTGAGACTCATCATGAGTATGACCAACAAGCATTGCCATAAAGTCACAGAAAATATAGCTCAGGCAAACATGGAGGCAATTATTCAAGCTAATATTACACAACAGAAAATATACCCAGGGAAATCAATAGGAATTACTATAAAATATTGATTAGTGGTTAAAATGTGGCATAAAATTTGGTACATTTAATTAATACTTTGTAAAGCAAAATATCAAAGTCACAAAGACAGACATAGAGAAGTATTTCCCACATGTCAGACATCAGAAGTATACGAAGTAAATGGTAAATCTGATAAAATATCATTAAATAAATTATGCAAGTGAATAAAATAAGGAGTTACAAGAAAGCTACACAGCTTTTTTTCTTTGGATTTGGGATTTTTTTTATTCATAGAAGTTAGTCAAAAGTAACCTACCTTAGATCTTCACTTTTAAGGTAGAAAAGATGAAGCATTATTAAGATGTTCAAGCATTATGAAGATGTCCATAAAGAAGACGCAGGAATAACTTCATTTTGAAAGAGACTTTCTCGATAATTTCTTCACTGATGTAAATTATCTTTAAGTAATAACGATAATCAAAGGAGGTAGATATATTTCTTCAGTGGCAATAATCATGGAAGAAGTCCACATGTCTGTGTTCACAGCTACAAAGGTATTTTTTAATTTGTTCATCTCATATAGGGTTATGGAGCAATCCTTTAAGATTGAGAATAAAAGAAAATACTCTCCCTCCTAGTCCTGCCCAGAGACAAAGGAAACACTGAGCCTGATCATCTCCTCTTGTGCAATTGACTGCATCTCCTGTGCTTTCCCCGACCCACCAGTTCATTCTGCAGTGGGTTAAACCTACAGTGGTCATGTGATGTGGAACAGACATGCGAGTACTGTATGTACTTCATCAATCACCAACTTAAGGCATCCTCCACATCACAGTTGACTTCACTGGTGCAGGATGAAACTCATACTGAAAGAAACAGGACATGGCTAGAGACTGGGGAACACTAACCTTGTGCTGTGTTTTGGTCTTGTGGTATTACAGGCACCTGTGAGTTAGGAGTGTCGTACATAAAATAATGTGGCAGCTAGGAGAGCATAAAGAAAGCTTTGAACCTTTTGCATTCCAGACTTCTTTTTTTGTGTGCTTTGGATAGACCCAGAGAGCTGGCTTGGATAACCTGAGTCAGATAAACCTAGACCATATTTTTAGAATGAATTACTGCACTTTAGGAAGAAATAGAAGAGTTCTGTTGTTTCAACTCTACATTTAGACACTGTGACTTTGTTTTCTGCATTACGTAGGAGTGTCTGTGACAATCACAGCTTACCAGCAGAGTACTGGCACCCTGGCAATGAAGCACCATGCAATGTGAAATTTGGTTGAGGCATTTGACATTTTTGTTCTCCTTCCCTGCTTTCAAGACCTCCTCCTATTTCTTCTGTTGTTTTCATCACACAATAGCTTTTTCCAGTGTTCCCCTGTTTATTTTTCATTGATCTAATTTCTCAGTGGTTTTGCAAATATTCTTTATTTGCTGTGTGTAATGATTAAGAAATCAGAGATCAAGTTACATTATTGTCACTATTGCACAAATGAATACAATTCAGACACACCACTCACCAAAGACATTGTGCATAGTATTCTGATAAAAAAGCAAAAGTCAGAATGAAAGAATAGTTGAATTGAAGAAAAGATAACAAGAAAGATTAATATAGCTGCATAAACATGTAAACAGGGTACTTAGGATAGTCTGAGATTACGAGTTCTAAATAAAAATCTTTTTTTTTAATCTAATATATACATTTATACATTTGCAATGTCATTTCTCTCAGCACAGTTGGTTTACTAGTTTCAGTTATGTCTGCTGGGATGACTTTTTCCAGGTTTTTCTATTCTTTGGCAGGTTAAAAATGCTTTTGAGATTCACCTGTGGGATAGATTCTGGTGTATATATGTAGACATATACATATATATATATTTCCAAATCTCATTTTGCAGATGTTTCTATGAATATCAGAGACATAAGAATATATCAAAACTAGTTTTAAGAGATGCTTACAGATTGTGCCATGGACAAAACAGAAAACCAGTTTGGTTCTTCTCATACCCAAAAACTTTTCCTTCCTTTAGGGCATGGTTGTGAAAACAGAATGTTTGAGGATGTAAAGTTGTAGGCTTGAGCTTTAAATGTTTAATTTGGAACTGCTAAATCAAACTGAGAGATTGCCTTTAGGTCCCTGCCTGGTTTTAATCGCATAGTCTTATGCTGTGGTTGTCCTGTTCTAACCATTTCTGCTTTAAGATTCATCATAGAATGGTTGGAGTTGGAAGGGACATTAAAGATCATCTAGTTTCAAGCCCCCTGCCATGGGCAGGGACACCTTCCACTAGACCATTTTCCGTTCTAACCATTTCTGCTGATTGGTTGAGTGGGGTGAGGAACAAGATGTGCTTTGTTCTAAGCCCAATTTAATGTGATTATATTTCTCAAGTGTCATGAAATTCCAAAAGAAAAAATGCAAAGTCCTGAGCCTGGGATGAGCTAACCCACTGCTGTGGTGTAGTGTGGAGACTGATGAGCTTTAATAGCATCTCTGCTGAAAAGGACCAGGATCTTGGTCGACAGTATGCTAAACATGAGCCAGCAGTGTGCCCTGGCAGCAAAAAAGGCCAACAGCGTCCTGGACTGAATTCATAAGAGTCCTGCTAGTGATTATTTTCCTTTACTTGGCACTTGTTAGACCACGTGTGTAAACCTGCATCCAATTTTGTACCCCCAAGTACATGAAAGATTAAGAGAGACCTTGGCAAGGCCTTTAGCAAGATGCCACCAAGATGGTCAGGAGCTGGAGCAACTGTCCTGTTAGGAAAAGCTGGAGGATTTGGGCTTGTTCAGCCTAAGGAAGAGATGTTTTAGGGGGGCCTAACAAACCTGCCAGTGCTTACTGGGAGGTTATAAGAAGGAGACAAGATTTCCACTGGGGTGATAATGGCTGTAAACTGGAACAGGCAAGGTTCCAACTGGACTCAAGGAGGAAAAAAAAAAATCTCAATCTCTGGTTACCAGAATTAAACATCTTAATTAAGCATCTTCTCTGGTTACCCAGAGAAGCCACGGAATCCCTTTCCTGGCAGGTTTTCAAGACCCGACTGGACAGAGCCCTGAACAATGTGGTCTGAATTCAGTTTCAAACCTGCCCTGAGCAGGAGATTGGACTAGAGACCTTCCAAGGTCCCTTCCAACTTGAATGTTTCTGTATTTAAACACCATCAATGACTTTGGAGTCACTTAGGAAACAGGAAACAGATTTCTCTTAAAATAATTGAAGGAAACATTGATTTCTCCATTTTCATAAGCATGCTTTGGAAGAAGTCAAAATAGCATGACCTTCTGGCCAAGAGAATTTTATGAAGATTAGAGGAAGATAAATAAGCAGACAAGAAATTACTAAATTTTAGAGCATCATCCTGTTATCCAAATGCCACCTCGGCACTGTAGCTAATTTGGGCCTCATGATGCCTCTCTAAAGTGTTCCTCTGAAATGTACTCAGTGTAGTATAAGCAATAGCTGATTTTTCCTGTTCCTGTCATGACCCATCCTTTGTCTATGCTTGCTTTTTGGTTAGGAGGACGTTGTCAATGTAAAAGACCCCCCTTCGGTAAGAGGCCAGGGTCGGCTTTCTGTCTGTGAGGATAGGTTAGTTTTAGCAGTTCGTTCCTCCAGAGGCTCCTCCACTGTACTTTCGAACTGAAACATATGGGGTAGATTTCCCCACACATAACTTTTCTACAGATGTCTACAGAGCTGACTTCTGTATCTGAGCTAGTCAATGTATCTTCCACGGAAGTCCCTTCTGATCAGTGGAACCACAAAATTTAGAGGTATCTATCAACCTATTTTAAACTTGTACGTTAGAATGAGACTAATCATAGTGCAGGTGTCTGCATTTGCCAGAGAGAAAATCCCCATGGCATTTGCATTATGGTCATATTGGAACTGTGTCTTTCATCTCAGCTAGAATACAGAAGTATGGTAAATTGTGCTATGGCATCCATATAGCACTCTCATGCAACTTATGGCTACTGGTAAGCTAATCTAGAATTAAATCAATGTGCAAGATCAGGGTAAAGTATTTGTAAGCCACCAGCATTCTTCCGAGCAGTCCAGTTCCCACCGATGAGACGCTGTGCCAGTTACCTCTGCAATAACGCTACATTGAGGACGTAGTTCAGAATTCAGTCTAGTTCATGCTCTTATGACAAACAACAGACACTCTTTTCAGCAAGTTTCCACTGATCTTTGCTGTGTCATTTGTGTTGGATTTTCCTGCCATAATTAAATATCGTAATTAAATATTTTCTTTCTTTTTTTTAATTTATTTGAATTTGGTTTTCCTGCAATATGAGAAAATTAACTCAGCCATTGGCAGATGTTCTTTTTCATTCCAGTCTCACCTCTGAAATCTTACAAGTACTGATGAAAACCAGGTAATTTTCCTTCTATATTTACCCCTCAAGGAATGTCCCAGAGCACTGTGCAATTTGTATGCACTTTCCCAAATGACAACCTATGAACAATTTTCTTAGTTTATATGTCAATGTGTCCCCTCACGTTATTCCAGTGGTCCACCCTGTAAACACCTTTTTCTGAAAACTATTCTCCCTTCTCCATCACTTACACTCTTCCCTAAAAAAAATAAAAATTAAAAGAACAGTTCTGCTGTTTTACAGTGACAATAATGCTTTTCAGCCAGCATTAAAATTGTTCTTATATATTACCTGATGATTAAAATAAAACAATTATTAAAATAAAAACAATAACACAATTATTAAAATAAGGATTTTTGACCCCTTAGGAAAACCATGACAGAAAAGAAAATTTAAATCCTTTTTTTTTCTTACTATCAAAACTATTAGAAAATTTTCTGGACAGAATGATATGCTGTCAAAAGAGGGGGCTATGTTTGTTTCAGAAGACATACCGTCGCATTTCCAAAAGAAAAAGACTGTTGGAGGTGACAGCATGGTTCCATTAACATAAAGGAGAAAGATGCCTTTTATTGCAGTGGGATCCAGATTTTGTTCTTATTTGTTGAAATGAAAGAAAAGTATGGAAAATAGTCCCAAAATTTTGGGTAAAGTCATGTACTTGTTTTGGCTGGGATAGAGTTAAATTTCTTCACGGTGGCTTGTATGGGGCTATGTTCTGGATTTGTGCTGAAAATACTGTTGATAACACAGGGATGTTTTAGCTATTGCTGAGCAGTGCTTACACAGCATCAAGGCCTTTTCTGCTCCTCACACTGTCCTGCCAGTGAGTAGGTTGGAGAGGCCCAAAAAGTTGGGAGAGGACACAGCCGGGACCGCCGACGCCAACTAATCAAAGGGATATGCCATACCGTGTGACGTCATGCTCAGCAATAAGCCTAGGGGGGAGGTTGGCGGGGAGGTTGCTGCTCGGGGACTGCCTGGGCATCAGTTGATTGGTGGTGAGCTATTGTTTCCATTTGCATCACTTGTCTTTCTTGGGCTTTATTTTTCTCTCTCTTTGTTATTTTTTTCCTCTTTTCCTTAAAAATTATTATTATTGTTGTTGTTGTTGCTGTTGTTGTTCTTGTTGTCATTGTTGTCATTTCTTTTTAATTATTAAACTGTTTTTATCTCAACTCACAAGTTTTCTCACTTATACCCTTCCAATTCTCTCCCACATCCCACCAGGGGGAAGTGAGTGACCAGCTGTGTGGTGCTTAGTTGCTGCCTGGGGTTAAACCACAAGTTGATATCTCAGATAAATACAAGACCTACATGCCTTCCAGTGATCTATGTTTCCCCATATACTTCAAGATCGTGTTGTTTTCCTGAACATATGTGTTTCTGTTTAGGCAACAGTCCTTGCAGAGTATGGAGGAATCTACGGTTAGGCCGCCCATGGCACCTCACTTCAGAGAAGAGGCCAATATCCTCAGCATCTGCTGAGAGTCAACTAAGAAAGAAGGAATCTCTCAAGACGGTGACTGAGGATAAGAGTCTAGCTTAATCTATCTTAGCCTAGACAAAGTATCTTCCTCACTAGCCACATAAAGTTAAAAAATGTGAATACCACTTCACAACCTTTAATCTGAAAATGTTGGTCTCTCTGTGGGCTGTCTCCAATTTGCAGTGGTGTAACCTGAGAAAGAAATTCATTAATTTCCGCTTCAGCATGGAAATGCGACGTGGCAGAAGCTGAGCAGAACCCCAGGCTAGTTGCAACCCACACCTCACCACAAACCATGCTTCCTGAAACCCTGCACCAAAATCTTTCAGCCAAATACCGGTTGCAATGCTTTGCATGTATATGCAACAATAACACACTTCTTATTCAAGAAAGGGGAAAAGATAAAGTCACTGGAATCTCTTACAATGTCTTTTGTGTAACATCATCATCGATAACAAAGAACTGCCAGGTTATACCTGTCTGCTAAGACACCTCGCTAATTCAAATGAAAGATCATTCTTTATTCTGAAAAAAACATTTAGAGGAATGTGTCACAGCTGGAAGCTGTTATGTAAGCCTTGGAAATGACTGTCAGCAGACTATCAGTTAAACAGGTGTATGGTGATGGCTAGGGCACATAGTAGACTCATTAAGGTTAGCTTCAATATCAGTAACACAGATTTTAGTGTTTCAAATACCTAGATCTTTGGGACTGAAATCTGTTAAGATTTTTTTTTTTTTTGAGGTCTAACATCATCTATTTTGATGCACATGCTAAGGAAGAATGCAGATATAATGAG
This sequence comes from Anarhynchus alexandrinus, assembly GCA_008711295.1. NCBI lineage: Eukaryota > Metazoa > Chordata > Aves > Charadriiformes > Charadriidae > Anarhynchus > Anarhynchus alexandrinus. The sequence continues at coordinate 2,063,160 of VUYV01000104.1, forward strand.
ATCTTCCAAAGATATGACTGGAAAGATATCTACAGGGACTAACATCAGCTGGTGGAAGCCAATCTCCTTAGGTCTCTTTATCTGGTACCTCCCATCCAGGTCCTGTCTGGCTTCTCCAGATGGTGATTTAGGGTAGACTTAACCTGTATGTTTGCAGTCATCTCTGTTCATGTCCATTGCCTAAAGTAGTGGTTTTAAGGAGACTAACTGCTTTAGGCTAGCTATAGCCTGAGTGAATACTCCTACAGGGAAAGATGCAAGTTGTTCCAGTTTTTCTCACTGTAGAGGCCAGTTCATCCACATCTTATAAAGACTGTTAATGATGGAAAAGGCACTCCTATAAAAATTCTTTTTACAGAGACTACTGGCAGACATTTCTGCTCAAACTTTGAGGTCTGTCAATTGGAAAAGATAAAGGTGTGGGTGTAACGATGGTCAGCCATTTGATGGATTGTACTATGACTGAACATTAGTAAATAATATTAAAAAAAGCTGTAAGAGAGGCAAATTTGACACTAGGAGGTATCAGACAATTATATTCTTTATCTCCAGAGAGAGAGAGTAGTTGTACAGGCCCTCGTAGGACCATATCTGTAATATAGCAGCACATTTCTGTTCAGGAGCACTGAACTCCTACTAGAATAGATGCAGAAAAGGGCAACTGGATGTGGTGAATGAGGAAGCTTTCTTGCAATGAGAAATTCAAAATCCCTCCTTTGTACGATCCAGAAGAAAGAAGACCAAGCTGAGATATGATTTCCCTGCAGAAATATTTATGAGAGAAAATCATTTAGGGCAATGCTGGCGAAAGAACACTTGATCAGAAGTTGCCAAGTGTATGTTTAGGCTAGTTAAATTAGAGTTTCTCTCAAAGGAGTGAGTTTCAAAGGCAGGCCTGAGAAAGAAGAATGGGCAAAATTCCTAAGTAACTTTAATGCATATATAAGCAGGATATTATGGTAGAGCTGCGTCCAGGAGCGGAGGACAGCACTTGATGACTCAGTCCTATGTTTCTGTCTGTCTCCTATTAATCCTTGGCTTTAAAAAAAAAGCAACAACAAGAAAATACTGTGGCTAGAAGCTAATCTGAAGTTAAAGATGTTTCTGCATCAGCTATGTGGGCTATAAATGTAACAATAAAACAGCAAAGGGTTATGTTTGGCCAGGCTAAAAATATATTTCAACACTAAAAGTGAACCGTTACTCAGTGAAGTCAGACGGTGATATTTAACAGTTTCTAATGGCCATGGAGATAAAGAAAAGCAATACCTGGGATACCTGTCAACATTTCAAGATACTCCCATCTTTTAAATGTTCGCTGTCTTCATCTCTGCCCCTCTACTCAAAGTGAAATTGTTTTCAATTAGGTAATGCTAACTTCATCTTGCTTCTCAGATAGGAATTGTAGCAACAGGAGGCCATAGCAATCCATAAAAGTTTTGTTTGTGCGGTTTTTTTCTAAATTCTGATTCAAGTTTTCTGAATAAGTTAAATATTCACACATATTATGGAGGTTAGTATATGTGAAACCAGCTTTCTCTTTTAGGAACATGGAAGTCTGTTGTCACTTATCTTTTTCAGACTGAAAGAAAAGTGCTCCATGGAACAACAACAGGTTGAAGATGAAGAGATGACAGCCCCATGGGTCAACCACAGTGAATAAGCTCAGACTCGGGGTAATGGGTGAGCACCATGAAAGGGGTTAGTGCAGGGAACTCAGGTCATGGTTCTACAAAGTGCTCAGGTGAGCAGTTCTCCATCTCAACGGCCAAAGCTGAAACCTTTCTGTTGGTAAAGCAGCAGGGTCTGCTCAGGAATGACCAGCTAGAGCCCCTTTCAAGCAATGGGCTGTTGGGGATAAAACACGGCCACACCAGACCAGGTCCGCATCAGAAGAGAAGCTTGTCTGGCTTCTTTAGGAAAATCCTTCCTGGAGACTTGCCAGAGACCTCAATCCCATATTCTCTGATCCACTGTAGACACTTGAGAACATGCTTAACTTTAAGCATATGAGTGGTCCTATGGACATCAATGGGGTTGCTAATGTGCCTAAAGTTAAATATGTATCAAGTGTTGTGCTGGAATGGGGCCAAGGACTCAAAAACTTGCAGGATCAAGGTTTGGCTGAAGAACAGAGAGTAAAAAGAGAGACAAAAGCTGAGAGATACTGAGTTGCTCTCATGCCCTCTTGCGTCAGTCCTTCATGGAAGCAAGCCCTGGGACAAACCCCTTATTATAGTAAAAGTTAAAGGAATACCTGTACAGAAATCTTAAACACTAAAAGATACTGTAAACACTCTCATTTCACGTCACACAATGTCTTTTGATTCTTGTATGGTATTACATTTTAAAGTAGATACAGTGATGTCACTGCAGGAAAACATCACAAAAACACTGCAGCAACAGGCACCTCTTTCAACAGATGCCTGGTTGACTCACTCTCACAGCTGCAGCAAAGTAGTCCAATGTGTTTCTGGAGAGCATTCTTGCTTGTGAAGTCTTTATTGGGACACTCTGACTGTAGGGGAATGCAGCCGCTTTTCATTTCTTGTGGCAGTCAGAAAGTTTCATTGAATATTTCTGAGGTCTCAATCTCTTCCAAAACACATGCTGAATTTCCTGGCTCTCTTCCTTAAAATCTGGTCTGGGTTTCTACCCCTGTCCCCTCTCTCAAATTACTTTATGTGCACATAAATAAAAATTTTTAAAAATTTTGAAAGCGTTCTGATTTTTCAAAATTGATTTTTAACTGTTTTTTCAAGCTTTGTGAATTTTTATATGCAATCACTTTTATGTTTAAATGATTTGTATTCTGAACTCATCACTGGAATCCAGCAAAGTTAAAATAAAAACATTTGTCCTTTTGCTATTAGTAATGCAACACTGCCAACTAGAGGCACTGGGAATGATCTAATTTTTGTCTTATGGACCACATCAATAAACTTAAAGGGTTGTATAACTATAAATACCGAAAAAGTGTATTTGCTCTACAGAAGTCCCACCCAAAGCCTCCAACTGCAGCGTTCACATTTAATTTTCTCTAGATTTTGATGCTTCGGTAAGTCGTTTATTGAATCCTAGTACCACAAGTGTTATTATTCTATTAAAAATCACATCATCCAGAAATTCAAGTATAATCAAGTCAGATCTCAAATTAGTTCAGCTTCCTCAAAGAGTTGCTGAGCCATTCTAGCAGCTTTTAGAAAAATACCTGCACAAGACATTGCAAGTATAAAAAAAAAAAATCAAAACTTTGAAGGCAAAATAATCCTAGGTATCATTTTCTCAACCCACAATTTAAATAAGACTTCATAATCTATTGAAATAAAGAAATCATACTCTCTATTCGGGTGGGCTGAAAACCCATTTCTGTAAGTTTTCCACTTTGTAAGATGGCATACACATTGAGGAGCAAGGTATTTGTTCACAGCTGAAGAAGTAAGATTGAAAATAGAGAAAACATGCACTTGACCAGAAAGTCTTAGTTGCTGCATGTGATTGCTTGATGTGTACGTGCTTGCTAGATCACTCTTCATGAGAAGAGACTCAACACAAAGCCGTGGATGTTGATGCACTGTGCAGAGACTGGAGCTGTCTGGTTTTGCCACCCCTGCCCTCTCCCTGCCATGCCCATGATGGTAGGGCACAGCAGTGTACAGCTGCCCAGTGTCCGGCAAGAGGGGGCTGGAACAGGGGTGTACGGGGACCTTCTGCAGGTCCTCATGTTAACTAAGGTTCAACGAAGCCTTGGGAAAGGGTCATTCCAGCCGCTCCCCTGTCCCTGCTCTGCCATATCACCAAATCAAATGCAACCTTGTGCGTAGGCAGAGTCTACTGGTAGGGAGAAAACCGAGAGGCCGGAGGATGCACCGTACTTCCAGGCTTATCTGCTGTGCTCCAGACTTACAGGGTGCAGGACGCAAGGCTCTCCTCTTTTCCAATTAAGGACTGCAAACAGGAAACAGCTCGGGAAGCTGTATCTGTACCAGATCCCTTTGGAAAGATGTTTCCAAGGGACTCTTCTGAAATGGTGAAATAAAAGCAGGGAGGTGGCAACCCTTCATGCTCCTTCAAAGCAGTCAGCGATCTGGCCAGCCACGGCGAGCTGTACCCCTCCTCCTGGCTGGCAGTGCATGCCCCAGGGTGCACCAGGAGCTTGGGAGGCCAGAATGGCTTCCAGAGCTTCCCCTTGCTATTGCTCTGTGCTGATATTCAGATGGAGAGATGCCTGGATCTAAATAAACATGGCTTTTCTTCTGGCAGAAGCCTAGAGGACTGTTTGAAAACTGCATGGCTAGTACTGTGGCGCAACAGGAAGATATGCTGGTAGAAGGGCAAGCTCTGCCTGTCAGAGCTCACACGGCATTAAACAAACATTGTCCAGAACACTTTGTACTTTTGGACTGAAGGGAGGAAACAACAACATCCAGCATCGGCTTCCTTTTATTTACCAAAACACATTTATTCTGTAAATCTCAGCAAAATTCATGAAAAATAATAAATTGCATTTTTTCCCTGACAGTCTTCAAAGCTTTATATCTATAAAAGTGCCTGGGAAATTTGAGAAGCTCGAGGGCAGGAAAATAATCTCATTGGGAAGTGGAAGCCAATAGACAGTAGTGACTCACGGAGGCACAGAGCTGCAGAGCAGCTGACAGCGAGGTGCCGGCAAAACCTGGAACCAAGTATTCCAGGGGCTGTACCACAGGGCAGTTTAAGGATGGAGGAACCAGAGTGTCCCAAAAATGCAGAGAAAACCCCAGAGGGGGTTAGAGGTGACAGTACTGGAATAAGATGAAGGCTTAGAAGTGAAAGCATAGACATTGGCCTGAGAAGCAGAGAATGTGGTTTGCAGCCAGTGTAAACCACTGTAAAAACTAATTTACTAAATGTTTTTCCAGTTATATTATTATGCTTATGTTCCATAACAATGTCTTTACAGGAATACAAAGTTAATAAAACACAGTGGTCCAGTGGAAGAAAACCACTGGAGTAGTTTGTTCACTTGAGCATTACCTAGAGCTCTGCTTTTAGGAAAGAAAGAAAAAAAGTGCATCTGTTGTGAATCAGCTTGTAATACCAGAAGCGACATTTCCACAATGGTGACTATTTTGAAAGACACACACAGAAACAAAGCAGCATGTCATATCTAGATTTCTTTAAATGGCTTTATTGAAACGAACCAGGAATTTTCTAATAATGATTTTTGGCTGTCAGTCAAAACCTATGCCCAACGGACACTTGCAGAGTTTTTCCATTTACTCATTTTTCTGTTTGGCAGTGAAATCTAATGCTCAGCACTCTGAGCCCGAAGTGTAGTTTTCAGCTCTTGTAGTATTTGCTGTTTGATTGTGCCCTGAGGTCCAGACCCACTGCACACCAATTACCTGTATTAGGAGCCAGAAGTACCTCTCACCCATGAAAACGTGTCTTCTGTGAAGCTTTGTCATATTGTTTAGGGTAAAATTTGTTTGGGCGTTGTGTTTGTGTAAGCTCCTAATTAATTTTGTATTGATTTGCAAAGGCACATTGGGCATGCGTAAAAGTCTTTTGCAGAGTTATCAATAGAAGTTGCAGGAACAATGCTGAATTACAGCTGTCACAGGAGCTGTGATCTCATCCCTTGCTCATGCATGAGCTAAGGCAGAGTTGGACAGAGTAAGAACTTCGTCAGCAACCTCCCCTTCTGGGGAAGCAGATCAACGAGTGTTAACCCTCCAAATCAGCCTATGGTGATCAGTCTTGCTGATAGTAAGGACTAGCTGGAGGTACCATCTTTAGGTAAGACTCCCAAGGACTCCCCAGCTTTTTGCCGTCAACACTTTTTAATCCTAATGTCCTCTTTGAAGGATTATTATAAGCTGCCTAGTTACACTGTCCTGAATGGACCTTTCATTTGAGAACCATATTTATATTCACATACATGCTGTTCCAAATTGTGGAGTTACAAGACAGCTTCCTCGTCATGATTTAGTCCACTATCCTGCAGATACACCTGGATTTCACTGCCAAGCCTTGTACATCATTTGCTAGACAGTGGTCAGGTACGTATATCATTTGAAGGGGTCAAGCATGTTGAAGGAAATATGTGGACACAAAATATTATATCACATACTAGAAAGGCAGTATAATAACTGAGCAAGTGCTCCAGGATTCATGCAGCCTGATGTGTCCCTGTGATATCTGCCACCTCCTATTTTTCTATGCTGAACTGAAAAACTGCCTCTACACCTGAGAATTAATTTATGATCATATTGGTACAAAAAGCTTCCTAAAGATAGTATCAGTAACATGGTATTAAATGGAGAGAAAGGAATTGGTATTTAAAAGTTGTCTGCTCAAGGAGACCCACACACACAGGCAGAAAACATATCCTCCAGTGTCATCCTGGCATGTACATACCTGGGGACCAGGCTGGGGGGGCACAACTGTTATGACACTCTTTCTACTTGATGAAGCCCTTTCCCAGACCTGCGCACAGGCAAAAGTGCTGTGGGACCTTTGCTGAGCTCACCCAGAAATCAGCACAAAGCTGTTCAGTCTTACCAGGACCACCGCTGGTGGCAGCACCCAGGCTGCCTGAGGAGCTTCGCTGCTAAAGCAAAGGCAATTAACTACAGTGCCTACATCCTTTTATCAGTCTGGGTTTCCCTGTCCTCGGGTCTGCTGGTCTACAGATTGGTCTCCATGACCAACTTCTCTTCCTTCCCTTCCCTTCCCTTCTCTTCTTTCCCTTGTATTTTATTTTATTTTATTTTATTCCAACAGTTAAAATACATGGCAGCAGTTCTGCTGAGCAAGCAGGAACAGCAGCCCAACCCTCACTAGCAGACACCTCTGGCACAGCCCAACAGCCCCTCTTTGCTGCCTCCCACAGCAGCTCTTTGGGGGGCCACAGCCATATTCCCACTGCCACCAAGGGTTGCTGATGTGCCTACCTGAACTGAAGCAGACTAGTGAGGTAAAGCCTTTAAAACTCATTGTAGTCACTAGCTTTTATCTGAATTAAAACAGCTCACCTCAGTGTTATGACATAATGAGTCTGAAGTAAATCCAACTTTTAACAGAAGAATTATAACAGGGGAAAAAAGCTTTCAGGATGCCAGGGTGAAGTAAAACTACTTTATTTACATCTATATTGCGCCAGAGAAAACTAACCATTCTGACTGCCAAGGGACTTTTCCTTTGTAATATTTAAATACAAAAGGTCTTCTGGTGTTTTGAAGATTTTTTTTCATAAAGTTTTGAAAAATAGCGCTACAGAAAATTTCTGCTTACTCCACCATGCACTTGAGTTACATACATTGTTAAGACAGTTATCTTTAGCAGGTTCAAAAACAGAAGAAAAATCTACTTACCATTGTGCCCTGGTTAATATCCTTATGAAGGCACCACAGCAGTTTTTGAAAGTGGAACTAGGAACTGCCTATATCAACTTTCCAAAGTAAAAAAGCCCTAGGAGTCAAACATTGCAATGCTGTCCGTCATCACTTAATTCATTATAAGTCTTCCCACACATATGCCTGTCCAATTAAAATTGTAAGGCTAATGTGGCAGGTACATATTACAAATGAATTTTCATGCCATCTCAGTCACGGATGCAGTGAAACAAGCAATGGTATTACCTTCTGCAAGTCTTTGCCCTGGAGTCTTTTGGTTTGTTTTTTGTGAAGGTAGTTGAGATTGAGAATTCATCTTATCAGCCTGATATCTTGGCTGATCTTGGCTGGTATCCTGCCTCTCCAGGGCAGGAAAGGTATTCCCCACAGCATGGTTCCCTGGGTAAGGTAAAGAACAAGGACAGCTTTTGTAATTGCTGCTTTCCTAAGGCGGATATGCTCCGTCATGCAGGACCACAGCTGAGCTCCACATGGGTGAATAAGCTACTGCTGTGGGAAGTTCAGCCAACGGGCCTCAGTTTCTGCCTGCCCAAAGGTGGATGTGAGAGGGGTGGTCAGGCTTTGAGGAGCTTTACAACTTGCACAGAACATACTGTTTCAGCAGGGTGTAACATACAACAATGTCCCGTCATACCACTCCAGGGTACCAATGTACCAAAGACTAACTGGACACACTATACGCTGGGTGTAGACTTCCATAGCAGTGGGATTAACCTCACTAAGGTTAGAGTGGACTCAGTTTACTAGCAGGTTCCCAGGTTGCTCAAATGCCTCCTGAAAGTCAATGCCTAGCACAAGTAGCAATCTTTAAAACTCACTGGGAAAATTTTGACTCCATCCAAGCAAAAGCCAACTGATGTCCATGGGGCGGGCATTTCACTCCCAGCCTTCACTGCAGTGTGGTCCAAGCAAAACCAAGCGGCAGTACTATCAAAAAGTCACACCCATCTTAATGCTAGGACCTTTGTGGAGCAACTTACAAGGAAAAAGAAGGAAATCTTTTATATAGGAGTAACTCATCACTGAAACCTGAATCCTTCATTCCCTTTTCTTTCCTCCATCAGTGACGCTAGTGCATTTTTGCTTCTCTCTTTAAACCCAGAGCCTTTTGTCTTCCTGTCATAAAGGAGGGAGCTGATACTACCAGGCTTACAAAAAAAAAAAAGGTTAAACCATTTGTTTTCATCTGCTGAAGAAATGCAGTCAGGGATTAATGCAATTGAGCTGGAAACCTTCCCTGGCTTCCTGCAGTGAGAACAGCTCACCTGCAGCAGCAGCCAGCATGACCAGCAGGCTCCTTCCAACACATTTCACCAGGCCTCCTCCACTCTTTCTTGTAAGCTATAATGCTTACAAAATTAGGAGAGCTTGCCTGACACACCCAACAAAGTGTCTACATCATAGGTGCTAAAACAGAAAACAGCTTTTTAGAGGGTCTTAATATTCCTTTTTATTACTGTAGTTGAGGTGTGCTACATATCATCGTCCTCTTCATGCCTTCCCCTGAGCGCAGAAAGAGGCCAGTCTCCTTGGAACCCAAAGAGATGGGATCAGCAGAGAGGAGGTATCAGACAGGAGTGTTTCAGTTCTGCAAGTACCAAAGGAGGAGATTTTTAACAGTCAAAAGCAAAAGCAAAAATTTTCATTTTCATTTGAATTGAAGTTACTTCATTTTACTTATAATTCGGGTTTCTTCTACTAAGCAAGCTGCAGTTCAGGGGATTTCACACTTACCTTCATGAGGAGAAGCCGTAACCCATGAGAAACCACACAGAGTAAAGATGTGTCACTGTGGGATCTTTTTCCTTAGAAATTCTTTCAAATGTGGACTTTTCTCTTTTATCTTTTATTCTCATACTATGAATTTTCATACTGTGCACTCAGCAAATTCAAATTTGTTCTCAGCTTAAGGGCTCAAATAAGTAAGTTCCCACAGGGTAGCAAATCTGATATGGTTATCATGTTAACTAAGCCCAGCACTACCTGTACTCGTGCTTGTAGCCTACAGAGGTCTTGCAGCTCAGCGGACGCAGAGAAGCTCATTACACTGTTGTAACTGGATCATGTAAGGAGGCCATAGCTGTGCAAACGCTACTGGAAAAGACATGGTGAGTTGAACCACCTAGCCCTAGGGATCTCTGCAACCTCGGGGTGGGAAAGACTGTTTAGACCGGCAGCAATGCTCATCCTCTGTCACTGACCCGTGCTGCAGACTGCGGCAAAGTACTTCATTTGAAGATTGACTTTTCTGTCTACAGAGATATCACCTTGGCATTAGTTTTGGCACTGAAGATTTTGCGCACCTTACCCAGGTAAGTATTTTGTCTAGGCTTTGACTCAAACAAAATTTATATGAATAAATTGTATTTCTCTTATGCAGTCAGTCCATGATCCTTTCAATTTAAACTTATGCATAAATGAGAGCAAATGTCACATGGGGTTGTCCTGTTACACCCTGATCAGCTGCTTGTTCCTTACATTGGGGTATTCCCTGCCTTGTGCCAGAACAAACACTCACGAGGCCACACAAAGGGTGAGATCACAGAACCGATCAATACAGTGGAGTCAGGGGTATTTTCGGAATTAGCATTTGTGCAGCACTAAGTAAAGCAAGATTTAAAAGTCAGTTTCACATTTCATAAATGGGCTGCTTGTATGGATACGTAACTAAATCTGCTGCTACATGACTTACATGAAAGCAGCAGCATGCAATTCCAAGTGTCAGTTATTCTGCAACGTCTTTCTCTCTCTAAAAGTCTGTCCTCTTCACATGCTTTATTGCTGCCTTGCTTTGCCCTATATTTAGCAACTTCTTACCTTTCCTAATCTTGACCTGGATACAACTGCATATACACAGTCAACCCATAGTTACTCGTACCTCCAAAAAGAATCTTCTAGAATGGAAGCGAAAAATGGAAACACCTTCCACACACATAACCCTGGAGACAAAGTTGGCCAAGTTCAATGAATGAGTGCAGAAACATGTGCTCAGTGTAGAGATTCAATATTTGGCTGGTAACGTCTGCTGCACAGGTTGGTGATGTGAATGTCAGGCAGCACAGCCAGGGTGGAAGGCACGTCTGCTAGCACGAGCCCCAGCTTCACGCTCCATTCAGGTGTGGATGCTGAACACATGCAGAAGAAAGCAGGAACAGAGAGCCAATAAGGTCCCACCTAACAAGCAGTGACTCAATAGCTATAGTGAAGATATCCAACTTGGATTTATAAAGTATTACAGTCATTTTCTTCCAGTATTTAACCTTAGTAAGGTCTATTTGACCAGGACTGCCAATCCCTCCATGGCAAGATTAAAAAAAAAGGCTGAAATTCTTATCTTCAAATATAGAACACATAAGACAAATTGCTGAACATTCTCCTGCCAAAGGACACGCGCAGGTAGCTCAGCACTAATTTGAATCTATTTGATTGAATGTTTACCCCTCTACTCCTTACAATAAGAAACCTGTGCAGTAAAGAACACAGTATCTCAGGGTTGAAGAACATAATATCTCAGGGTTGAGCAGCAATACACTTAGGTACACTTGGAAAATTTCTATATTTCTAATTACTTAATGAGCTGTAATTAGCTGAAGAGTAAGAAGAACTGAAGTTTCAGTGCCTGGAATTTCTATGTGAAAACCCAAAGCTTGGATAGAGGGATGTTCTTTCAATCACCCTTGGTTTGACTTCAGATAGTCTTTTTTATTTGCTTAAAATTTAAATGATTAAATGCAATATAACACTTTGATTTAAATATCTGCCTGCACTTCTTTTGTAACCAAACTACATTCCTGCCTTTTTCAGCCATTCCAGGAGCTAAGTGTATTATGGATTTAAATACAGTTACTATATATTTTTGACTGGAATGCAAGCTTGAATTCTCCATTACAAATATTAAAGATAACTCAGCACTAAAAATAGAGAAAGCCACATTTTGCACTTTTTGGCACAAAAATAGTTGTTAATACATAATACAAGAACCGTACCTCATTAATTATATACATGTCAGTGACAACAAATGTCAGGAGAACAAAGACAAATAAGAATTCAGACTTTATATGAAAAGGAGGAGGAAAGAGTGCAACCATACAATCCATATAAACAAATACATGGGAGGGGAAGAACCAAAAGAGGATTGCTTCTGATTCCCTTGCAAAAGCTATCCAAGGAGGTGGGAAAAGGTGATCCAGCTAATTCCTTTTTTGTGCAAAGACGATGACTAAAGGACTTTTCCTGCATTAGTGAAGTTATGTCAAAATTATATCAAGCATCATGTCCAAAGAATCAAACCATTTTTAAACTGCAACTCAGAGAAGCAATAATCAGATACTTTAAACAATACTCTTTAAATAAATAATTTTATTTCCCTCTCAAAAAAAGTTCCTTTTATTTGTTAATTACATTCCTCTACACAAAGTAACCTTTGTATCTTGCTATTAGATTCATACCTATCTTCAAGCACCAGTGAACCCAGCCATTCACTGGGAACAAAAGCACCTACAGTTCCAGCTTTCATTGGTGGTTTCTTTTTTCACTGGACATAAGCCAGACTCAAACTGTTTGAGGGGGGAAGCAGCAGACACACATAAGCCACTATTTATTTTCAGTCCTCATACAAGACACCTGATACAAGCCAAGACGAAGAGAAATCCAAGGATGCAGTGTACAAGCATGGGAACTCACAAGAGCGAAAGTTGGAGGGATGGCAGAAAAGGAAGGGGGAGGGTGGAAACACGTGAATTTGGTTTTCAGCTAAAAGGTTCCTCTCAGTTTTTCCCAGGTGAATGTGCTGTTGCTACACAGAGACCTGGGCAGCTCAGGTGCTCTGTGCTAAAACCACACTGATTTTTAAGTAACCAGTTCCAGAAAAAGGACTTTCTGTCAGGAGAATTGATCCCTGCTGGTAAGAAAATATTTCTCATTCTTAACTTTCCTTTAGTACAGTGCTGAGGTTTGCTCGATACAAGCCTAGTTATAAAAAAAAAAAAAAAAAAAAGACAAATGATAAATGCTTAGAGATTAGCTAGCAAAACGTTTGTTCTGACAGAGAGGTGAAGGCAATCTATATGGCGTTGGCTGTCATTTTTTTCTCTAAATCAATTAACTAACATTGGCTCATGTAACATCAAAAATTCAGAACATTGAATTTAAACTGCCTCCAGCTACAGCTCCATAAATTATCTTTCCAAAACCCTATTGGTTTTCAGTAGGATGATAATAAATTATTTAAACTTCAGATTATTAATCCTGTGGCTTGAAGAGATTTACACTTTGATTTTTCCATGAATACATCATGAAAGAATGAACTGATTCATCCATTCCATACCTGCTTTATCTGATGTGATTTCAAAGCCATAATTATTTATGTTTAAATAGCATTTTAACATGTTAATATAAATGCTAGATTTTATTATTAACATCTAATAGGTAAACTGATACTAAAGATAGTTATTAACTTTCACATAGAGTTGCTACAAATTTTTTTCAAGAGTATAGTATATTATTTTCAAGAGTATAGTATATTTTTCAAGAGTATAGTAGTAGGGTGTAATGATGTGCTTTTGCTTTCACAGTTAGTGGTCTGCACAAACATGTGGAAAATTTGAATGGAATTTTTATTACCAAAAAATTCTCATACCCAGACTTAACTAAAAGTTATAGTCTCTCCTTAGGAAACACTGACAAACGTCACATTTTCCTATTAAACATCCATAATTTCCAATCATCAAACTAATGTCCATGATTAATAAGCTCCAAAGGAGACTGCTTGTTCAAACTCAATCAACAATAGCTGACATGAACTAGCATAAAGAGGAAAGTATGTGAAACCAAGAACAACTCCAGAGTTGTGATGCCATGTGGGGGAGAAAGCAAACTGTTGTGAACACGACTGAGGAGAAAAATATAATTAATGTATTAATCATTTTAGCAATCCAGGGAATTTTTTTCAGAAACGTATTCTTACTGTAACATAATACTTCTTACTAAGATAAGATAATATGAGTAAGATAATACTTCTTACTAAGATAGTAATTCTTACTATAATACTTCATTTTTTCTAAAATTTTGCACATTTTAACATGCAAATTTTTTCTTCAGTTACTTGAATAGAACGCTTTTCTTGTATTGAGATTGCCTGTTAGTGGAAGCTGTATTTGAATTTGTTCACCAGAAATTGAACTGTCAACAGGGATGTTAGTAATGTTGAGGAATTCATTAAAGTAAGGATAAAAGCTGCTGCACTTTTCGTGTCTCTCTGTTCTAAGAAGCACAAAGTATCTTCTTTTACCAGTGGTCAGGGCTGTAATTCCATCCTGGGCATCACTTTTAAATTCAAGTTTGAAATTTTCTTTATGAATACAAGCAAAAGTACTTTGGGGGGTTATTTTTTTCTTTATTTATTTAAGTCAAAGCATTTTCTCAATAGATCATCCTGGTAACTCCTAAAGCTCAGCCTCTGAAAAATGGAATCTCCAGAGAGAACTTCTAAGCCGACTGGGCAGTATCCTGGGCTCCATGCATCATATTTATTAACTTGGTTCAAATCGTCATGTTTCCACCTGAACACAAGAGCTTTAATGTTTAAAGGTTTTTGTACCGGGGAGAGAGAAGACTTATCAATTCAAAACATTTGCCTTTGTAATGCCTTTCCTCAACCATCGCTTTTGTTCTCTGACTTTTGTCAAGATCAGAAGTTACTAAATTTCTTATAATGATCTTTGTCAGGAAGAGAAGCAAACATCTTCAAAATACTGGAACGACCAGGAGCACAGATGAATTGCCTTATTAAGCAGGACTTGAGCTGAAAATCTGTTTAAAAATGCCATAAAGAATGAGGAAATTTCTTGAGTGTTCATTGTGAGAAACAGCTGGAAATTTCTTTGACATTTCCCTCAAAATCTTTAACATCCTGTTTCACAGAGTGTGGGCTAAAAAAATGATGGCAATTTCAACATTCTGGATGAATTTGCCGATTTAAAATGTATTATAACTGGAGACAAACACTTGTCAATTTTCCTATTTTATTAAGGAGGATACAATAAGACATCTTTTGCCCAAAAAACCTGCTAGACATGAAAAAGATCCCATGCTGTTACATTTCACTGAAACTAAAAAAACTAACAGAATGAACAACTAGTAGCACTGTCTCAAAAATTTCATGATCCAGTATTACAACATTGTACTAGTTCATAAGAATCGAATGCTGGGTGACCAGAAATAATGAACTTTGTTCCCCTGATCACACGGTGAGAACTGTCCCCTGCAGCCTAATTTTGACAGCTGAAAGCAGTGCTGCACGATAAAATTAAGCACCTCCACTTTGCACTTTTCTCACAAAAAAGGCATTTCTAGAAATAACCAAAATTGTCTCTGTAGTATAGATTGGTAGGATACCGCTAACACATTGATTTAACACTGCACCATGTGACAAATCCATGCGATTAAAGCTGTTGCTTTGTTTTCCAGTCTCCTTGCTGTGTTGAAAGGGGTCTTCTCACAGAAATAATGCTCCATTCAACGTTGGCCTTGTCTCTCCTGCTAATTGCAGTCTCTTCCAACCTTGCGATGGCAATCAAAAAGGAAAAACGAGCACCTCAGACACTGTCAAGAGGTAGTGTATATTTTCTGTATGTAGTTACCTCCTTACCTTACCATATAGGTCAGCAAATGTTTTTATCTGGAACATACTTGAAAGCACCTATATACTTACTGAGGTGTGTTTCTCTAGTGTTAACAGTCTATGTAGTGTATCTTCTTATTGCATGTTGTTTCACTCCATCAGTATTTTCTTCAGGGTATGGCTGAGGGCATCATATAACCTGTATAATTTATATAACTGACAGTGACCTCGTAGAAGCAAATAACCTAAACTGAGTTTCTGAAATCAGGATGCACTTGTAAGAATATCAGTGAAGAAAATATTCTTTCACATAGCATTTCAAAGGTATTTCGTTATGGTAACTTATTAACTACTGATGCACAGTTTCATACCTTCAGCTGCTATGGTACAGTTTTTCTACAGACCCATTTTTATACCCAGAACAACATTTTGAGCCATTGGTGGGGTTTTTCTGCGTGGATTTTTTTTTACTTTTGCTTTTTGTCAGATAGTCACAGTCATGCTTTGCAGTGAATAATTCACTTCATCATGGTGCATAATTTTCAACCTGGGTGTTAACTAAAGACCTTATTTTAAGTTATTTATGTCTGATCAATCCTTAAAAATACAAGTGGAGCAATAGCTTACCAAGACCTTTTCCTATTCTCCATCTTCCCTCTGCTTTCAGGCCTATTTACCCTCCAAAATCTCCAGCTCCCTCCCTGCCCTCTTCTGCAAGCTGCACAAAGCCTGCAGACCCTACAGCACCCCTATGAGGTCTTCCCAGACAAGAGTCTGGCAAAGCCCCACCTGTGAAAAGAGGTCCCACCTGAGCCTAGTTGCTCAGGGAGCATTTGACAAAATCATGCAACACCTGGACTAACCAAAGAGAAGTAGCAAATCATTTCTCCTAAGCGGTATCCCCAGAGAAATGTTATACTCGATGTGGGATCCAGTGCCTATCTTGCCCAGATCAGGATTATTTTTTTTTTTTTCACTAAACCTAAGCACCTAAAAAGGTAACAAAATCCCTTCAATTCTGGCAATTTTGTAAAAAATAGTCACAAAAAGCAAGCATCAGTTTTCTAATTCTGATTTTAGGCCTTTTGGGGTGCCTTGAGCACTTTACCTGTAATTTTCACAGATCAAAGGGGACTACTTAAACCTGCTGCAAAATGACTCTTGCTGACTCCTCTGTGCAGTTAGCTACATTAGCAGTTGACTTCAGCCAGAGCTGGGAATGCACTGCAACCTGCCAGAATCCCACCATCAACTAGACAGATCTGTAATCACAATCCCTCTTCCGAAAGAAGAGACAACCTAGTAGAGTCACAAGCAATTGTCCCATGAGACAGCTAATGGCAAACCTCTGCATAACCAGGGCTGGTCCAAGCACTGTCCAGACAGAGCAGAAGAAACAGAGCCTTAACCTGGTCCAGATCCAGAAGCTGTTCTTCAGTTCCCACGAGGGCCATCATGAATGGAGCAACACTGCCTGGGAAGCAGGGACCTACTGCA
>VUYV01000104.1:2079957-2118361 GCA_008711295.1 Anarhynchus alexandrinus
TTTTTTTTTTTTTTTTAATCTTCCAATGCACCTATCAGGAGATGCAGAATTAACAAATCCACAACATTTGGGAACCTTTGACTAAAAGCCCCAAAACTGTATTTGTGTACAACTATTGATAAATATTAAAAAAAAGGAATTTGTTATGAGTTACTTACCTGGTCACCAGTTAATCCTTTGTTATATTTCTAGGGTGGGGAGATGAAGTTACCTGGGTACAAACTTATGAAGAAGGGCTTTATCAAGCAAAAAAAAGGTAAGAGATTAAAAAATAGTTTGAAAGACAAAGTCGTTAATCAGTCATGCCTGAATATACTATAATGAAATAGAATAAAGAAACACCATCACAACTGATCTGCAGACCACCCAGTTAAATAAAACAGATTTTGTGTCTATAAATAAAAGCCATTGTAGATGTCTTATGGCTCTGAAGCAAAATCATGGGCTGATAGTTTAACATTGTCATTTTTTATCACAACAGCAATGTTGTCATTTTAATAAGCAATGATAAATAATTATAATTTTTAAAATACATCTGTTGCAGTTTTTTTAATATCATGTATCTCTGATTCCTTCCTTAATCAACAGCTGGAAATCGGTTACATTTGCCTTTGCATGGTGATCTACTGCCTCTGATATTTTCCCCAACACTTTACTGGTTGGCATATGTGCATGACATACTCAGAATTTCTCACTATCTTGGTAGAAATGAAAGTTCCAGTTTGAATCTTCTCTGGGACTCAGCTGAAAATATATCTGAGAATTCAAAACAATACTTATTTAAATCTCTTTTACAGTTCATTTCAGATCATAATAGTGTAACATAAGCTATTGTTAAATTGAAGGCAAATTATTTTTAAAATAAAAGGCAATTAATTTCATGTAAGCTATGAGAAAATGGCTAGGAACTGAACAATTCTTGACAGTGATAGATCAAGCATTAGTAAGTGATTTGCCAAACAGTAAAAGTAGTTTAAAAAATACAGGAGGAAATGCACAGAATTGTTTATGTTTTGTCATCCGAAAACAAAAAATTCTAATACTTTACCAAACTATTTACAGAAAAAAGAATTACTGCATATCTGTTCAAGAAAGCTTAAAAAACATGAACATTTTCATGGGAAGTATTTGATGATAAGCCATAAATTTTCTAAAAATTCTTTTATTCCAGTTCATTAAGATTATTCACACGTAAGCAATATTAAATACCTCTTGAGTTTGATTATATAGTAACTGGGAATGAAACAATGATGGCTCTGTTGTTTCTTTCTTCTAGAATATCTTACTTCAGAAAACCTATTTAGATATAGAAATTCTACTTCTCTATTTCTCTCTTTTACACAGGAGTTACATTCTTTTCCCTTGCTCAAAAATGTCTGTGATTCTTTACAGAATCTGTATGGTTTTACTCTGGGTTAACATAAGATTAAGTGTAATTTGCCTTTTCCAGTCTGCTAGTAAAATCATCCATTTGCATACTTGTCAAATGATCTAACTACATGTTTTATTATTATTAATAAAGTAACAAGCCACTGATGGTAATTCATCATTTGGAAGACTGTCAATACTGCCAAGGTAATTCTGATTTTTCAAGTGTTAAAATCTTGTGAATATTTTTGTAAGAAACTGTGTATCTATACATATACCTTCCACTTACTGAAAATTATTTATAGAAATAGGTAAATGAAAATGTATTTGAAAATCTAAGAATTTATTACTATTATTTACAAAAACTCCACTATGAAACTACCCAACAAAGAACGTGAAGAATACTCAGTGCTGCTGTCCTGCTATCCCTAATGCAGCACTCGTCAGTTTAAGTCAAGAGATACAGATTTGCTACTGACTCATTGAACAGATTTAATATTGTTTAGCTCTCCTGAACTGGTAACTAAAGAAGGAGATGAGGACAGGGCTGCTGAAATCGATCTAATAAGAATTTTCTGAGAATAATGCACTTTTGTCAAGCTGAGACATGGTATTCATTGAGACGACAGGCTTCATAAATAACAGAAGAGAGCTTCCATTTTCATAGCCGGGAGGTTATACTGACATGGGTCAAAAAAAACCCCAAAAAGCAGTGATAGAGCCCTTAAGTGTCTCCTCAGGAATGTGACTCAGCAGAGACAGGAACAATGTGGCCAGTCTCTGGCCAGCATGGTGCCTAAACGCAGAAAGGCAGTGTTTGCAATGGACTTCAAAATGATCATGTCTTTTCCAGCACTGAAGAAAGTTTTTGCCGAAAATGAAGAGATACAGGAAATGGCCCAAAATAACTTCGTTATGCTGAATCTCATGGTATGAAGGGTTTGGGGCAGTTTGACCAGTATCTTTTTTTTTGGCCTGTGTTTTCTCTTTGTCTTGCTTTTTCATGTCATTTTAGCTAAATATCTCTGGTATTTCTGTTACAGGCATTTGCACATGTGTATACACACACAAGTAGTACCTTTTGTGGTTTTGTGCTCTGGTACAAGACTATTCACAGGTGGTACTACTTCAGCAAAATTTGCAGAAATATTTTAATAACTAGCTTTTATTTCTCTGCCAGCATGAAACCACAGATAAAAACTTGTCACCTGATGGACAATACGTGCCTCGAATCATGTTTGTAGGTATGTACAATATTTACCTATCTTCAAAGTTGTGATATCTGAATCTATGCCGGTGTCCTCCTTTGGGGACATCAAAATGATTCATTTTGAAAAAAGAAAATAGCTCAAAATTTATCATTGCCATGGTGTTAGTCTGGAACTTGGCAGATCTGAGTTCAGTTCTCCCTCTGTCGGAGGCTTTGACCCTCGTAAACTTCCTCAGGTTACAGATATGTTCTGGAGGGTACCTAATTTGCACTTGGGGGCAAGATGCTGAAATATCTGTTAGCATCTGGGCTTTTGCTCTCCATGCTTCTTGCTAATGCTGTTATAAGACAAACTTTACTGAAAACAGTCACATATCTGACTGAACGTAGATGTCTACAGTGTGGACATTACCACAGAGCAAGTCAATACTCAGTGGCATCTAAGGAATAACTTATGCCATCATAAAGCTGACTTCTGGAATAGATCAAATGAATCGTGCCCCAGAATGCCTGTTCCTTTTCACTGACTGTACAGGGAACCTTGAGTGACTAGCTCTGTGGTGGCACCCAAAGTCAAGTGAGATGAAGCCCACACTCAGACAGAGAGCAGTGTAGTAACAGGAGTCAGCTAGTTAGCAAAAAGCTTGAAAAGGGAACTGGGAGAAGAGATGACCACAACAACTTGATTGTATGACGGAATCATTAAGAATTGCGAGATTTTCATTCTGAAAGCTCTAGGTAGGTCATGCATTATGTGCACACGACCCTCACTATGTGTGCATCCAGTCAAACTGGCTTCTCCTGATGTAAACCCTGAACTTGTAAAACAGGATATTTTTCTTTAAATATGAATGGAATGCATGTGTAATCTATCACTTAAAAATAGCTGCATAATATAAAAGTGAGCATCAGCTTTTGTTCAGGACTTCTCCACGAGCAGTTTGTTGGAACAGAGTGTAACGGCCTCATAATTGCCTCGTTGATGAAATCAGAGCACCTCAGAAGCAGGGCTGTCGAAGTAGTGCCACCCACATCGCCCTCAGCTGTTGTAGGAATGGAAAGCAGTGTTTAATACCATTACTTTTTCAGACCCATCTCTCACAGTAAGAGCTGATATCACAGGAAGATACTCCAACCGGCTCTACACTTACGAACCACAAGACATACCATTCTGTAAGTGTCCCCTCATTGTGTTACTTTGCATTGTAAGCAGCCAGATAGACCCCATTCCAATCATTTGTGCTTAAGAACCTGTTAAGATCTCAAAGTAATAAATAAGGACTGTGTGTGAGCATTTGCAATAAATTATAATAGTCTAACCTGTTCTAGCAAAACATTTAAGCACGCCTATTGTCCCATTAAATTTATTGGGACTACTCAGGTAATACAAGTTGAAAGATCATGGGCGAGAACTTTCAGGATCAAGATCTGAGCAGTTTGTTGGAGAATGGTGAAAGTCACTATGCTCAAAGGTATCCAGCTGCACAATGTAACCAGCCAGCGGTGGGAGGGAACCAGAAAAGAAATGCTGGTGGTGACCTGGGTACCACCTAACACCATTATTTCAGAAAGGAATGTGATTTTTCAGGTTGAGCTAGTCCTTTCTCTACACCATCTATCTGACACCAATGCAGTATCTCACCACAAATATGCACATCACATCTGATTACCAGGCTTGCTGTTGAGAAATGAGGGAGTTGAAAGGAGTCTTGTCAAATCCCTTTAAGTTAAACATTTTGATTCATTGAACTTTTTACCTTCTGCTTTAGTATCAATGCCAGAATTTTCACAATAGAAAGCTCTAAAATATAACGTGTGACCATAAATTAATTCCAATGTGAACAATTTAGTAATCAAACAAGGTGGGTTTTTTTAATTGTACAAATGCACTTTAAGTACATTTTTACAGTTCTTATTTATTTTTCTTTCAGTAATAGAGAACATGAAGAAAGCACTACGACTCATTCAGACAGAACTGTAACCAGCAACAGTGAAATGGCCATAGCCTCTGCGAGGTGAAGCTGCATTAGGAAACATAACATTTTAAAACATTTTAGTTAATCTCTCTGTCTCTATTAGTATTTTGAGCTCTTACCAAACAGCTTTGGTATACCAGATTTCATATGAAATTTATATGTACAACTCGAAGAACAAACCTAGAAAGACTATTGCACCCATTTGGAAAACAAGAGGGGAAAGCTATTAAATGCTTTGAAATTAGTTATCTGAATAACTGAAAGTGATGGTTTAAGACGCAGCAACCTTGAGCTGTATTTTATCAATCCAACTATGACCTTGTTAAGTCAGCTATGACTTCTGACCAAGAGTTATAACCAATCTTTTTGATGTCTACTTGCAATTTATTATATAAGTTAATAGCTGTATCAGGGCTCCTAATTTTTATTTTTATTGCAAGAAGCTTGTAAGTCATTGGTGTACCTCTGCTTTACACACTTATTTCTCATTAAAGGAAAAGAAACTTCTCTGGCAGATCAGACAGGAAGACTCTTCCTATAGATTTTGGCATAGTTTATATAGAAAAAAAAACCAACAGTGATGTGGGTTTAGCTTTCCTCTGCATAATTCTTTAACTATCATTCTGATAGATGAAGACAGAACAGACACTTCACACTGAGCATGTGGTCTCAGCGAGGTGATAATCATCAAATAGCAACTACAGGTTTTGCTATAATAAAGATACAGAGAAGGAAGAGAGGTGAAAGGACATAGTCCCAGAACTCCACTCCTGAGGCTAAGTGATGCTTGTAAAGTCTGGAATGGGAAAAATGAGCATATGAAGCTCAGCCCAGGTGATTCCCTCTTTTTCTGAAGCATCCCAACCCAGACGTGACGGTAGTAGTTTAGTGGGGGGAAACTGTACATTCAAATTCTTCACAAAATTTCCCCAGGATCACCATATGCAAAGGCATGTGCCTGTTTTGAGCAAAAAGCTGAAGTCAGTTGAAATAGTTTGTTATCCCAGAAATGAGCTTTTTCATTATAGCAA
The DNA here is from genome assembly GCA_008711295.1 of Anarhynchus alexandrinus. NCBI lineage: Eukaryota > Metazoa > Chordata > Aves > Charadriiformes > Charadriidae > Anarhynchus > Anarhynchus alexandrinus. The sequence continues at coordinate 2,085,543 of VUYV01000104.1, forward strand.
GACAGTAAGTGATTCATCGGCAGTAAAATCACTTATGTTATGTGCAAAGCACCAGTGTCACTTGTTTGTGCTACCTGTCATTTCCTATGATGCTCCCTAAATACACCTATAATAGATGAATGAAGGATCTTTGCAGGACAGCTTTGCTAATTTACAATACCTAGTATTAATTTGTCATGAACGAGTTATATTATGCCTATCTATGTCTTCATAACTATGTAAAATTTGGATATTGGAGTATGTTCCAATGGAGTGGTGATAAATGACCTGTACACTATGAGAAAAAAGATATTTTGTGTTAGTCATTAACAGTATATTGTCTTCATAATCAGTTAAATGATTTTTTAACCTGTGGGAAAATGCTAGAAACAAAATTAAACTGGTAATCACATTCCTTTGAGCTGTGTTTAGCTCTACTCATTTATGGCCATATCTATTCCAGTTTTGGCAACATTTCCCAGCCTGAGGGCATCCCCTCTTTCAAGCATGCCAGAGATGTTCATGAGCAAGAGATGTGAGTCAGCTGCCAGAGATGACACAGGATAGCCATGGCAGCACTTCCAAAGTAGGGTCAAGAGAAGATTTACCTTCGGGAGAAGCACAGCACAAAGTAGGAAATGCTTAATTATGGTAGATTCAAAATATTACCAAAAGATTAGGTGGAAAGTGGTGGGTCTTTGCTGTCATATTGCAGGGAAAATTTACATTAATTTTCAACATCAGCCAAGATCATGGGACACACTGGCTTGAAACTACCTCTTCTCCAACTCAGGCAGGAAATCAAATGTGGGATAGTTACACTATTAGCCAAAGCCTGCTTCACCTAATTAAGATTCCGAAGACCAAGGTTTCAGGCTCTGGGTGGGTATTTGAGGGAAGGCTGCACTTGTGGAAGTATTTGCATGGCTATGCTTTCATTCCAGTGTGAAACAAAACGTTTCCATTTCAGATCTGGAAAGCAGCTGCAAAACAAACCTGTTGTCCTCCCTTTAACTCTAGTAATTACATCTTTGTCTATGGCATTCTTGTTTCCTTGCCTACTATTAATACAATTAAATTAACTGCAAAGATGACAGTGTCTGCCATAAAAGACTACTTCCATGGATTACCCTAGTCAGTCCAGATATTCCATCAGCCTTTCAGTAAAAGAAGAGCATCCTCACACATACAAGTGCTAAAAAGCATAAATATGCTGAGGGATCCTCTGGGATTATACAGTGGATGAGCACTTTCTCATCTCTTTCCTGTTAAGTAGATACATGCACGTATATATAGCCCAAACCCAGGGATGATGTCCTTTTTGTGCTGATGGCTGTCAGCCTTCACACTGAAATGTTAATATGTTAATAAATTTCTATACTAAAGAGAGGAAAGCCACAAACACGGTCTAATGTCACACCAATGCAACTCTGTAAGAGAAGGCTCAGTGGGGATCTTATTAATGTATATAAATACCTGAAGGGAGCACGAAAAGAGGATGGAGCTGGGTTCTTTTCAGTGGTGCCCAGTAACGGGACGAGAGGCAATGGGGACAAACTGAAACACAGGAGGTTCCATGTGAACATCAGGAAACCTTTTTTTACTGTGAGGGTGACCAAGCGCTGGGAGGTGATGGAGTCTCCATCCTTGGAGATATTCAAAGTCCCCTGCACACAGTCCTGGGGAACTGGTTCTAAGTGGCCCTGCTTGAGCAGGGGGTTGGACCAGGTGACCTCCTGAGGTCCCTTCCATCCTCAACCATTCTGTGAAGTCAGCAGTCCCAACTCAGTGGGATTATTTAGCTGGATATATAATTTAACTGCTTTTAGAGAATTATCAGCCAAAAATATGTCACTACTTTCAGCGAATAGAAAACAAGACCTGCTTGTATAACTGACTGGAGCAAAATTGCAAATGCAACATAATTCACAGCAACAGGGTCTTACTTTACTTTTACAATTTAAACTGTCGGGGTTATAGAGATAAGGGGCGGCCCTCACAGCAAGTGAATAGCTAATGTGCAAGAGCTATTCCTAGATACAAGGACACACCATAGTTGCTCTGAGATAAGGTTACCAAACAACCCATATCTCATGCCTACGGTTGATGTCAGTGAATTTACTGTCCTGAGAAATCCAGATGTGTAGCCTTTGCCCTGGTTTCTCTGGAGATGGCATATATTGGCTACCCCCACTCAGTCAAAATCAAGTTTATTCATTCTTCACTGCTGATAACAATTGCTAGTAAGATACATATTTGCATATATTTACTTTTGCTGGTGCAGATTTGTATTAAAATGGATAGCATTGTCCTGCTTCCCTCTTAGCATCTATGATGCAGCAGGTAGGGTATCAAGTTAAAAGACTACATACTCAAATCAAATACATCTTGGTCTTTATAGAAGCACTGAACTCCCGTATATATCCTACGCTCTACTCAACTGTGAGCAGATGGATGTCAACTTGCTTGATCTGAAAGTTGTATGTTGACTATTATTTTACACAAACTTTTGCATGTTTAGGGATTACATTTGGGTCACTTCTTTTAGTGGATCCATTCATAAGCAAATAGATGGCTGTCAGGAATCCACAAAGCTGGAATCCCAAAAGGTTTGTGATTCAGGACCACAGTCCAGAACTTCCCTGTGCTCAGGAGCACTGAACTGTATAGTCTGACTGACCTCAGTGTTGTAACAGAAAAATAACAGAATATAAACTGTAGAATTATCACTATTTGGGATTGTGGAAAAAACAAGTAACACACGCCCTGGGCCTAGAAGTCTACTATTGTTCTCCTTATTTTGGGCATTTCATATTGAGCCAGCAGACAGGAAATAAACTATGTGAATTATTTAAAATACTATATTATAAATAACAAAATTTTCAGAGCAATACAATGATCACTGACTTTCATTCTCGAATGAAAGTTAGCCTTTATACCTACACTGCAATGCGTGTTATTTTAACATTTGAAGAAAATCAGGATTAATTGCCAAAGGTATTATTGATGCTGTTTGCATCTGTAATGTAGAACAGTATTTTCCACTGCAGAAGTTTTTGACAGCTTTAACAAACCACTCATCCAAGCAGACAGCAGTCACTTTCCAGAAATCTCACAGACACACGAATTCCTCTGTGTCCGAGGAGATCTGCTTTGCAAAGTGACTAAATGGTATTTCACCCTCTTCTTTCCCTTCTCAAATCCCCATAGATACCAGGTTGAAATCTGTTCTCAGCCATAGCATTGAGAAATGGGACTAAATATTTGTGATTCTTAAAGATTCAGATCCAGTCCTTTTGGTGGAGCTAGATATTCAGGTAAAAGCCACCCTGTATGTTGTACACATATTTTCTGTTCACAGCTTATTTCAATAATCATCCTTAATATTAGAGCTGCTACTATCTTTCTGCTTTCTCCTCTTCAAAGATTTTTTGCCAGGTAATATCTTTCCTGATGGAACAGAGACTCAGATGTCAGATTAAAGTCTCACTGCTCTGGGGTAAGATAAGTTTGTAGCCTGTGCAATGACAAACACAACATGATTCTTTCCCCTTTTTCCTCTGAAATGAATGGCATGAGAGACTACTCCCTCTTTTCTTCCCTTCTCATCTGCTTGTGTGCCACACAGCTTTATTCACAATATTAGCGGGCAGAATTTTATTCACGCTCTTACTTCCCTCACTTAAGAAAGAGTGGGAAACTGTTCCTTTTGTTCCTTGGTTAACTGGAACTAAACCAACCAGGTTTATTTGACATCTGCGGTTTGGGTTAAAGCTGAAGGAAGAGAATAAAAGGCTGAAAATGTGAATGTGAGAGCAGAAGTTGTTTTACACAGAAGAAATTCAGTCACAATATAAGGCTGAGAAAGCCTACCTGTGTAGACTGTGTGCTTTTACAGAATTCATAACCTGTATACTGTATGTATGGATGCTCATATAAACATGAGCATAATATAGTGTCACCTGTGGAAGCCCATGTTGTATATAAGACTTCTCCAAGTTCTGCCTTTGCTATAAACACAATGGATTTCAGGAAGCGAACTTTATTGCCACTTGTTCACATAGCCATGCCTGCTTTACTGTCTGGACTTATCTGTTGTAATCAGACCAAGGGCAGTCAAACAAACGTGGACTTAACGTCAGTGAGGTGAGGCACAGGAATCTGAGAACTGACAGAACAGGATCCTCCCCTATGTATCCGTCTCAGCGCAGAAAGGCGTTGGCTTTTCTAGGCAGGTGGCTGATGTATTGGTCTGCAGAGCTAAAACATTTTCCCATGTGCAAATATTTGCGCTTGACCAGAACAAAAGAAAAACCACCATACCTTTGTGTACCATGGAGGTGAGAGACTGTGGGACACCTCAGCACTTAAAATGCAAAAGTAACTTGATCTTGCAGAATAAGGCTGATATACTTTGGATTGTTTCATGTGTTACACGTGTTCTTGCCAAAGGCTGACACAGAGAAATTTCCAGATGCTGAGATGTCCTTCACAGTATCGGCCAGGTCACTGGTCTGCTTCCTTTTGTTTCTTCCTTTGTACAAATGGATGCACAGATCCACGGTATGAGTCGGGTGGAAACAAAAAGTCTCAGTAGCAATTAAAAAGTCGAAAAACACCAACCAGAAAGGGAGGAATATTCTTCTACCAGAAAATCTCCAGAATTTGCAATCTATATATTCATACCTTCTCCTTGCTGTTCAAGGTGCTCATGCTACTCATCATTTACCATCTTGGGTCGCTACTGTGTATTGTAAAGTAACTGACTCACTAGTCACTGAAAGTGGACCTATTTCAGCAGACCATTTTCTTTTAAGAGGTATCAGATATTTTCTGATCCCTTTAGAATAAGGGAAGACACATAAAACCAGTTTCCCCTCTCGTCTCATAATAAGAAAGAACCCAAATACAGCAGAATCATCCTTTAGTTCACATTGCTGTACCAAACACAACAAGAAATTTCCCTACAATTCCAACTCCTACTGTTCTTAAGTAGATGTTCATCAAGTTACCCTTTTTATATGTCTAAGTGTGACCTGTGAAAAAGAGAAAAAATACCATATGCAATAACTTTTCAAGGTTATAACGCTCATGAGGCAGCACTCCTTGGGTTTGGGTTTTTTTTTTTTTTGTGCTTAGGCTTGGTTATTGCTTCAGGAAAGAGCTTAAAAATGCTTCAAAAAGATCTACTGTGTCCTCTGTTACCTTCCTGTGCGCTCTGGGGATCACTCGTTACTGCTTTGCACACCCTGGCTGCACCTCCCCGAGAGATTGTTTGTAAAAGGTTGGCACACACGAACCCACCCTTCTATTTAGCACTCAGCCAGCTGGGGAGAGCTGAGTTCACGGATACACAAAAACCGCTGGCTTCACTGCTTACGTTCACATGCAGGGAAGAGGACAGTGACTGCCTGGAGAAGAAGCTACACCCTAAGGTGAGGTGCACCATACAGAACGGGGAGAAAAGGAGCCTTGATCTGCTCAGGTATTTTTTGCTTCAAGCATACAAGCAGGTGGGGCTGTGATTTTACACAGCTCTTGAGCATTTGTATCAGAGCACTGTAAGAGCGGAACAAGAGTCTGCATCTCCCAGACCTGCACTGCTTCGCTTGGAAGACAACTCCACATTCAATGTGTGTCACTGTTACCAAATATTTTCACATATGCATGTCCCCTGAGGAGCACTCTCACGCTAATTGAAAGAAATACTCCCTCATGGCCTCAGTGGCTTCGGTTCTCACTAATTCGTGTACTCTCAACCTTGACCAAAAAAGACCAAAATTCCTAAATCCCATATGAGTTCCCAAAAGGGAATTCAAAGATTCAGACCAGCATTTTCCTGGGCCTGGATGAACTCAATCTTTCCTTACTTGGAAAAACGCCCTTTCTTATTTACTAAGCAAACAAATTAATACACCAGGAGCCACACTCCAGTGAAAACGTATTATGGGTTGTTCTGCATTCTTGGACTAAAGATATGGGATGTGGAACAACTCCTTTAATGAGAAAGAAGGCTTTGGGTTTTTTTTTTTGTTGTTGTTGTTTATAAAAGCAAATAAACAATTTTGTTGATGTCTCATGGAGATTTTTAAATGAATAAGTATTCTTTCATATGATATTTATAGAAGGCAACAGTGCAAATGTGAACCTATCTTAAGTGTTTATGTGGTATCCTCTATATTTACACCATCAAGTGTGACTACTGGGGATACCTCGAGGCTGCCTTTCCTGACCAAATGTGTTGACTGCACAGACGGTGAGCTGAATTTGCACAGCCCCAGCTACAGCTGTAGGGCATCTCTGGAGCACAAAGGACCAGACAGCTTAAGCATTAGGCAACGCTGTTATCCACAGGTTGCTGCCTGAAGGTTGCGTACGGTATGGGAGTAGCATTAAAGAGACTGACAGATCCTTTGGTTATATGGCCTGAAGAGAGTTGCAGGAGCTAAGGATGCTTAGCTTTCCATATTTTTATACAGAAGGAACTAAAACATAAGCAGGTTACGATCTCACAAAAAGCATGTGGCAGGACACGGAACTGAAGCTACATTTGTCCAGCTGATACGAGTGAAAATAAGCACAACCTAATTAGTGCTGCCTCTTTCTGACTGTGAAATGGTTTCTATTAGTTATTTGAATTCTTGTAATTAAGGGGAAAAAAGGCATTGTGCTTAGATAAATGAAAGAGAGCGTCCACAATTTTGTAACCAATGCATAAACCTTAAAGCATAAAGCCTTTCCTTCCTGCACTGAAACAAATCAAAGGATACGTGTCCTTCTAGAGAAAGGATGACTCACCAAGAGAGCTGAAGAAAATTCTTCCTGTGCTATATAGTTTCATAACATGCTCTACTGAGTCATAACAAACCCAGAAGTAACAATGTCTTTAAAAAAGAGTAAATTCCAGAAACATTTGTGGTAAACAGTTTTAGCTACAGTGCAAGAGGTCTTATGGTAGCTACCATGTGTCCAGGTAAATTAAAATTAATTTAAACAAGAAACAGTGGTTCCAAGTCTGACAATAGCAAATATTGCCAATGCCAGTAAATACTTTGGCATTACTCGATGTGTATATTTCAGTCATGTAGACTCAATACCTTTGTGGCGGTACGCTGATAAATCATGGAAAAGTTCAAACTACATAGTCACTATAGGGGCAGGTTGCCAAAAAGATGTCAGGCTGATAACCACATTTTGAAACAGCAAAGTTGAAAAACAAGTAAAATCTTCCATAAAAATAATTACAATAATTTAAAACAATGTCAGGGAAAATAAAGATCTTGTGTATTTGTATGCATAAATTCTGAATGTATTGGCAAAACTCATTTATGAAATCTGGAACAAAAAATATACTTCTAAGGGTATTTTATTTATGGAAGTGTAGATTGCTTTGCATGCTGATATGGGAGTGGGGGAATTATGGGTGACACCATTATGGGTCCCATGACTTTTGTAGGTAACCAGCACAACTGGGTGCCTCTCTGAAGCACCTGTCGTCTGACACACAGGGCATGGAGAACAAACAGGAGGAATTTGAGGTCCCAGTTGCTGGGCTTACTAGGACTGGGACACACACACACAGAGAATTTGGCCCCAACAGCAGCACTGATGTGAACACATTTCATAGAATCATAGAAAGGTTTAGGTTGGAAGGGACCTTGAAGATCATCTAGTTCCACCCCCCATGCCACAGGAAGGAACATCTCCCACCAGACCAGGTTGCTCAAAGCCCCATCCAACCTGGCCTTGGACACCTCCAGGGATGGAGCTTCCACAGCTTCCCTGGGCAACCTGTGCCAGTGCCTCACCACCCTCAGAGTGAAAAATTTCTTCCTAATATCTAATCTAAATCTTCCCTCTTCCAGTTTGAAGCCATTCCTCCTCATCCTGTCACTACATGCCCTTGTAAAAAGTCCCTCCCCAGCTTTCCTGCAGGCCCCCTCTAAATACTGGAAGGCTGCTATAAGGTCTCCCAGAGACTTCTGTTCTCCAGGCTGAGCAACCCCAACTCCCTCAGCCTGTCCTCATAGGACAGGTGCTCCATCTCCGTGGCCCTCCTCTGGACCCATTCCATGTCTTTCCTATGTTGGGGGCTCCAGAGCTGGACACAGTACTCCAGGTGGGGTATCTCCATTTTGGCCATCATACCCCTCACATGGTACTTGATGCAAGTGATTACTGCACAAGTAAAATGCACTTTTCCTAGTAGACAATACTGGCTCTGCTTACATGAAGGGAACCTATGGTAGCTGCAGTAGTAGCTGTACTATTATTGTTCTTCTTGGTTCATTTTGACACATGATTAAACAATAATCATAATCCCTTGGTTGTTATGATCTTATCTGAGGTTTATCAAGTAGCTAAATGCTAGTTGGCCTTGTCCAAATTCAGGGGAGAGGCTTATGTTTAAAGGCAGAGTATCCACTCCAGCTCAAGGCAGGCTACAGGAGGAGTGATGGCACTGTATCTACCATGTGTGGAGCTAACTTCTGTTTAGAGAACAGTGACCACCTCAGAGCAGAGCCTTGGTCTTCAGTGTGCAGCTAGTTACCAACCAAGCCTTGAAGTTTTCTTACAAGTTTTTTTTCTCTTTTGCATTATTACTCTAATATCAGAATAACTGTTATCATAAAGAGCCTGAATTAGAACAGATGTACTGAATTCCCTATTTGCACCTGAAGGTGAGTGTACACAAGCATATAAGGACCTATAAATCTATGTGATTTACCTACACATCAAGTGCTTTAAAGCAATTGAAGTACATACCTGTAACATGTTGTCTCTCCTGTAATGGGAGGTAGTATTTTTAATTACTAATTTTATTGCCTGTAAGAAGGATACAAAATTACTGCATGAAACATCAAACACATTGTGTGTTTCTGCGGTTAAATTGTGGGGGTGTTTATAATCTCTTCTTATAAAAAATTTGATATAGAAAGGCTGTGTCCTCCTGGTATATGTTAGCTTTAATCACTACTTTATGCACCTCTTAGGGGAACAAAACATCTCGCTAATTATCTACATAGCTACCAAGGCGATTACCATGCAATGATTACAGAAAATTTTCAAACTCCTCTCCTATATAAGCTAGGCTTTGTGCAACCAGAATAGAACAGCAGATAGAGATTAGCTTGTTTAATAGAAAAAGGACAGCTTACACAGTTGAAGTCATAATGCTAGGCAAGAGTAGATGCTGAATTAAAGTACAGCTTTCTTTTTTAATTTTAGGCACAAATTGATGTAAATAAGCAGTAACTTACATAAGTGTAACTTATATAAGTAGCTTACATAAGTATAGGCACACTACACATTAATTAAGCTTGAAAAATGTATTCTTTTTCTACAGCTGTTTTTTTTTCTTTTTCATTTTGATAAAACCACATATACCACATGGACCTAAAATTCGTCTCTATATTTCAACTTGTTCTTTGGGTAAAACAGCAAGAGACACCATAGGTGGGCATGATAATTTAGCAACCTATGCTACTAAACCGTTAGTTAATTTACTGGAAAACGTTGGATACTAAGGAGCATGAGAGTGATTCATTTGTTTTAAAAAAAGAGCATCTCAATTCTCCTGGTCATTGTGACCTTGTCTGCACAAAATCTGTATCCTTCTTTGATTTAAGAGGAAAATAAAAAGAAATAAAGCAATGTCACAGCTAAGAATGAATCTATAAAGTTATTCATTAGAAGATTCCTCTGTATAGCTTAAACTATATTTTCCTAAACTTGAGCCATAATTAAAACAGGAACTAAAACCTTGAGGCTGTCGTTCTCTAGGAAAGAAGCATGAGTCAGCTGCCAGGGAAAGGGATGGTCATCACACTGACAGGTATTTAAGAAAAATATTGTAACATACAGTCTTGTCCTACTCAACAAAAAATGTAATGACAGGGGAAAAAAATTATCACAGGTTGTAAAGGACAACAGTGCCAAACATATCTTTATAGGCTGTTTTCTCCATGCAGTCTCTACCTGTGAAGGGAAAACATAAATTCTTTGCACCAAAGATGTTAGTCTGAGTTATTTTAACCAGCCATTTTCCGTTATGGATTTGCCAGGGAAGGAGCTCAGGAATGTGGCCTCCCCATTAACAGCAATTACGCATTGCACTCTCTCTCGTATCAGCCAACCACGCAGCTTCCTTACGTAGACAGGTTGAGCCTATGTCTTGGTCCTTCCCAGGACAAAGAAGGAAAGGAATTATCAGCATGACCAAAGAAAGGCCACTTGGATTAGTTGAGCTGATAAATGAATCAAAGAAGGTAAGAGTGGCAGCTTCTACAGCAAGGGGTGTAAATAAGGAAATACTTCTCCAGCTGATTTCCCTCAAAAGTGACTAACATATTATTTTATCACCAGGACAGATAATCTAAGTATTATTCATAAACCAAAGGAATTTTCACAATCAGAGAAAAAATATTATAACTAACACATTTATTTTTAGGCTAAATGATAGGTATGACAGAGTGTTTTTTGTTGTTTGGGGTTTTTTTTCCAAAACAACATTTTGCCTTTTTCTGTATTATAAAGTTAACTGCACAAATGAAATAACCCAGAAACAGGCTTGTATCTGTGACAGCAAACCTTTGGTCCCTGCATAGAGTTTTGATTGTTGCTCAACACTTCTTTGTCATTGTCCGGTTTATTATATTACTGATTCTGCTTATCTTCATTTACCTTGAGATCCATCTTTCTGAAACACCAGTGAGAAGAGAAGCGAGCCAAACCCTTCACAATGCAGCTATTCACCGTGGACTTCACTAAGCAGTCACTCAAGGTTACTCATGTCAAGAGTTCCTACAGGGCTTGTGAGAGATAACAGCATCTTTCCTACATTACAGGAAGTCCACACCGTAAGCAGGTGTATAACTGCCCTGATTCTTCTCTCCATCCTCCAGTGCAGAGCTGCATCCAGTGAGGAAACAGCCGGGAAGGGTTGTCAGTCACTGTCACACCTTCCCTTTTGGGCACAGAAAGCGCAGGGCAGGTTTCTCCCCTTTTTACTGCATGACGATGACTCTGGTGTTCCGTCAAGGATTACACACGCCAGGCAAACCAGCCAGAGCTCAGCTTTCTTTTCCTCGTCTCCTAGCATCTGCCCAGCCAGCCAAACACAGCCAGGCAAAGCTGCGTGTTCAGCTGCAGCACTCAGCCTGCACAGCGATGCCGCTCCCTCCGCAGGGGCACGGCTGAGCCCAAGACGCCGAAGCTTAATTTCCAGAACACATCTATCCTCCCCAGGTCGCTGTGCACAAAGCAGCCTGTGTCCCTTAGTTCTCTTCCACAGATGCAATACCTCCAGTGAATGCACAGCTGAGCCTCACCCTGAGCAATGAACATAGCATGACCAGCTTAAGGATCAAAGGTCTTTCTGGGCATTTACAATGCAAAAAGAGTAGGCCAACAATATGACAGGAATGATCAAGCATTCAAGAGCCATTCCTTGCCATTTTATGTGATAGGATATGCTATTTCCTACGCTCCTTGAGGGAGCCCAGAATATTACGGGGCGGGGGGCGGAAATGGCAGTATATTAATCTGCAATAATCAGGCAAGAAAGAAACAAATAGCTAGGGACAAGATGATAGCTATTTCCCCACGTGGGTGTATTTAGGGGCTTGGTTGAACAGCCTACCATGTGAAAAACCTCCCTGGATTTGCCCCAGTGCAGCAGCTTAGCGCAGCTGTTTGGTCTGTCATTCCTGGGCCGGAATGCAATCAGAGCCAGCACTGAAGAGCTCCTCAGCCTGGGCTGACAGAGATGAGCCCCTGCTCTCTCCCAGGCCAGAGAGGAGAGGCAGCAGTTTCACTTAGCACCAACCGCGCCATGGACATCACCACCAGGCACTGTAACGGGGGGCCTGACCACCTGCCAAAGACAGCACGTCCTTCGTCAATGGGTAGATTCACTCAACTGGACAGTCCCCCTTCCCTTCCCTGGCACGGCTTATTGGTTTGGAATAGATTCACCCACAGGGGAGCAGGCATTGGCTCTGCTTTGGCATTTCTTCCCCACGGTAGTACCACTGGTGGCAATGTTGTTTGTGCTAAATGTTGGCTGTTGACCATGATGAAAAGACCCCCAGATGGGTAGCCTTGACATTACTCTTCACAAAACAAGCAGAAAAGTCTACAAGGCTCTTCAATTTTGCAACAGCAAGCAGTGGTCTTAATGGATATCAAATGTTCGAAATGACCGTGAAAAAAGCTTGTTTCCTGTTCCCAAATATTAACTGAAAAATAGGCCTACTCTGTCACTTCAGCAAGACCCCTTGTCCTTTCTGGAGTCCGCATGTGTATAGTTATACAAAGACAGATGTTAAAAAAAAAATAGTAGATCTGACAGACTTACACAGCAATTTGAAATTTGTAGAGAAGATTTTAATGGTATAAGGAGATCTGCATTCATTAGAAACAGGAAAGATAACAGGAATGAAAGTAAACAAGATTTAGGACAGGTCTGAGATTTAGGACAAATTATTTAAATCTAACCAACATATAAATAATTGCTTAATACCAAAGGAAGTGCTTTGAAACTTAAATTAGCAGCAGCTTGAGAAGGGGAAACCTTCATGGATAAATATAGCATGGGTATATTGTATCCCTGAAACTGGTCTTGAAAACATCAAGGCAGTAAGGAATAGGGAGGCGGCCATTCACAATCTGACACGTATTCTCTCCTCCAGTAAAAGTGTTTTGAAAGGGATTTGCAAGGCAGGAATTCTGAACAGATTTGCTGTCGCTTAGCAAAACATGCTGCAAGTAGAACAACATTTGGAGCAGACATATTATCTGACCGAGGTCACCTCCTGATTAAACATATATAGATTGGAAGATTAGTCATTAAACCAAGTAGAAATACAAGCCAAGCTACAGCTTACACAGAGAAACTATATCCAATTAGCTTTGCAAGTGAGCTAAAAGCAGGAATTAAGAGGAAGGTGGTTCCAGGACACTGCTGCCAGCACATCCGGTTCAGGATGCCTGAACACATGCTCCCTCCATCGCATGTGTGATTTATATTTCCACATTCTGTGCCACAGAGACACCATTTCAAAGATTATTAAATAATAACAATAATCAGGAAAGATGAAAAAGGAAGGAATACATTAAAAAAATTGAGGCAGGTAACAAAAAAGTTGCCCTGCCACATTATCTTAAAACCAAGACCTATAGTCACACAAATGTGCATCATCATGCCCCCAGGTGATTTGGGGAGCGGGATGAGCTCTCACTCCAAGCTGGTGCCTCATTTCAAAGTCAGTCCCCAGAAACTGGCCAGGAACCAGGACATAACTGAGCACTTCCACATGACCCACAGACATACCTCAGCTAGCTTAATCTTAAAAACATGTCTGGCAGAAGGGAAACTCTTCATACCATCGTGGTGAGGGAAGGGGTATTCCACAACATAACACAACTCACCTAAGAAGAAAGGGTAAGTTCTCCAGTGAACTGGAAAAGAAAGAGAGAAGAGTAAGAAAAAGAAAGAGAGAGTAGGAATGAAGGCACCTGGCTAAGTAGTTGACTGATCACCCATAATTATGAATCTGAGGCACTCCACCTGTCAAAAAGGCAGTACGATCACTGCTATATCCCAACTAACCTCAGTGCTGCATAGGCCAATTTCATTCCTTTAGGGACTAAAATATCTCATGGTATCATATAATGTAAACTAAGATTTCCCACTCAAAAGCAGAAGCTTTTCCAAACATTCATGTAGCTATGCTGTGAGCTGCTGATTCCTTCACCTCCATGTGCATTTACATTGCTCTGCTCCGGTAGTTCTGGCATAGGTGCCACCATCAACCTTGAAAGGACTTTGTGCCTGCACTATTTCATTTATATTACTTCTCTTTTTGTTATTATAATAGTACAAGTTTCATAACTGAATTGATCTCTATGGATCATTTTATATGTTTACAACTTTTGGTTATCTGATTTCCTTTTTGGAGGCATAAATGGTAGAGGTCCTTTAAAGAAAAAAATGGACCCAAGTTGTAGATATCATGTTGAGATGCCCAACAAGAACTCTAGAACAATCCACGTTCATATCCAAAACAAACTCTTCCAGAAAGGGAAAAACTGTAGGCATTGTGCAGTGCTAAGCATCTAACCCATATTTAACAAAGTGTTTCTAATCAGCAAGAACATGAGGGTGACTGAGTAGAGAGTCCTGAGTAAATTCGGTAATTGTAGGCACCAGACATAAAACCGGGCTGTGGACCGAAGTGCTGAGTCCAAAAGCGATCAAATTCAAGTGACATTTTGTCACTGTCACAAGATGCAGGTTGAATGAATCACAACTTCAAAAATTCAAATATTTCACTCTGATATTTTCAAAAGTCTCACTGAACTTGAAGGATCACTTAAACTCTCAATTTTATTCCGCGAGGCAAAATTCCACTATCACATTTTCCACGAAGAGTGGAAGACGCCTGTGAAGAACTACTTATTTCATCTGTCATGCCACATTTTTCCCCACCATCTTCTTCTAACTTAACCTGTTCCATCTAACGATTCTCCCACCAGACTGTCCACCTGGTTAAATCCTTTTAAAAGCACTGGCTTTGTAACTGATTCATGCTTTCACTTAAAGCATTCTTCACACTGTCAGTTCTTGCTGCCTCCATGAGTTAGGGTCAGCACAGGCAGTTCTCTGCAACACGATTTCATTTGGAAAGTGAAGCCAGAATAATTACTTTTTCTAAGCAATTTTTATCTCTTTTGCATGAGAAATTTTGGAAAAGTCTTACTTTTCACTCCCAAACAGATTTTTTTTTTCCCAAAATGATGATTTGACACAACAAAAATTACGTTCCTTGATCAGGCATTCAAATATTAGGCACAAAAACATTGGCATTTCCCAAAACACTTTAGTGATACCACTGTAAAGCCATTACGCTTCAGACTGTTGCTCTACACTGTGAAGTATGTACTGGGAAAGTTTGTTGGGATATTTTTTTTTTATTAGTAGCATTTTAAAGGTGTTTAGTTGACAGCAAGTAACTCTCTGGACCCAGTCTTCCCTTTCAAAAAGATTACCTAAGTCATAGTTTTGATGGCTCTGTAAAACTTTGAATGAAATGAAAAAAGCAGACTGAAAGAGTGCCCCAAATCTGACTCCACTGTTATTCTGAAGATGTACATGATGCAGAATCTATGAAAACACCATGGGGTGAAGGATATTTTCACTAAAACAAAGAACTAGTGCTATTATTACAGCCTCCAATTATGCTTTTATTTTCCAAAATATCAGTGCTGGCACCTGCAGCTAATGGGGAAAGAAGCATTGCTGGGTCTTTCATTAATATCTTTAACATGGACTTAGCGTGAACTGGGGTTCCTCTTTGTTCCTCCTCTGAAGCAATCTTAAAAACGGAGAATGATATAACAAAAACCCAAAATTGTAGGGTGGAGCTCTTATTTGCATTTAGGTTTATATCCAATTCACTTCCTGCTAGTAAAACTGCAGTAACATTCTTTGTACAACTTAGCTGCAAGCTATTGTTTAACGAGCACAACGAACCCAGCATTAACTTCTAGCCATCTCAGACCTGCTGAGGGCTGCATTCCTGCATTAGGATGCCCTCTCTAGTACGTTCAGAATGCAATATCATCCTGCATAAAATGCAGAAAGAGAAAGGAAAAGGATATCCTCCTTCATGGGCAGAAAAAAAGTCTTTGCCATTTATCTGCCATAACATTTAAACCTCGTTACTGTGATAAGCCACAGCTCCATTCTCTCTCCCCCCCTCCTTCCCTAATAAAACTAAAGGCAGCAAGTAGAGTATTTTGATTATTAATTAAACAAAACCACTCCCAAATTGCTATGGTGCCACACAGCAGCAAGCCAACACCCAGGGCTGCTGCTATTAGAGATTCCTGCTCGCCAGCTCTGCGAGTCGTCCTGGGCGAGACTCACTCACCAGGCAAAATTCGGTGAAACAAAGAAAATTGGAGAGCAGCATTTTCATGCAACTGGCTAGAAGGTTTTACACAATTCAGCTTCTGCCACGGTGTGTCTTCCACTTCCAACCAAAGCATTTTATCAAGCAAGATTTCTGTATAAACCAATTTGTAACGAGAGGTGAATTAATTTATTAGACCAGCTGATGCAGTCAGAAAAAGCAAGGGGTGTTCAGTTTGAGATTCACCTAACAAGGGCTGACCTGTAAAAATGGAGGCATTTTCAGGCTAACAGACCGTCACAGTAGCATTCCTTTACGAAAATGATCTTTTGACAAGTGGTTAAGAATGGAGCTTGGCTTTAACCCAACAATTTTTAGAAACTGTGTTTAAGAGAGTTGCATAGAGAAATTGGAAGCTTAAGCCTCTCTGCTTAGTACAGACCGGATCCCTGAATGAACTCACAGAAGATTTGTTTGCTCACCAAAGAGGCAACAGGAAAAAAACATAGCAACATGGTGTGCTCTTATGAGGACAAAACTGTGCCTTTCCTGGAGGGGTCCTTGCTAATAGGTTCACCTGATGGTGCTGCAGAGCAAAAAGAGTCATTCTGCTTTGCATGAGCACTAGTGACCAGAAAGAAAACCTTATGATCATGCAGTAAAAATAATACCCCTGGAATATTTTTTCCTCAATTTGAATTGTCTGTAAACACAAAGCACCAGTTTCCTTTTCCCCACACTTTTGTGAATTTAATACCTCATCCCTTAAATTAACATCTTTAATCTTTTAACATAAACATCTGTAAGTATCTTTAGTCTTCCAAGGCACATGTCCATTATCTGGAAAATACTTATTAAAATCTTTTTTTTTTTTCCCCACCATTTCCCAAATCAGAAGGGTTTAAAAAGCCTGTGAGTAATTCTGACCCAAGCTCTGCTGGCCAGATGCATATGTGGCAAACGGTCCCACTGACTTCACTGGAGCACCTCGCAATGTATGCGGTACAAGGCATTTTCGCAGCACAGGCTCTAGCAGTCCAAGCTCATGCAGGCAAATTCAAACAATATGGCAGCTCCCAGAAATTCTTAGAGCCTGCAACTGAAATAGTTAAAAGGTAGAGCTACTTGCATCAGGAGTTTATGTTCCTACATTTCCTGTACTTAGAAGAAACGGGGTGGTTTTATTTCAAAACTAATTTGACTGCCTCAGAGAGACAGTTGGAAAGTTCTGATTATTTTGGTGCACTCATGCTTAAGTTTCATTGACATAGCAGTGTCAATCACCAAAAGGATGGTATCCTCGTTCAAGATGCAGCTTGCTACTGCTTACATCAATTCTTAGGCTTTTATGATGACTCTACTTTAATTACCCAGGTACAAGAATGTTATTTATTTTTGGGCTGATCCAAGCCAGTAAAAGCAGAAAGTGGGATTGGTTCTGCATGGCACCTACATGGGAGACAAAGTCAAGCAAACTTGATGCCGATACATTGCACACATCAACCAGGAAGTTTGCAAGGAAATACATGTGCAACAATCTTATTGGTCAGTAGAAAGAAAAAAAAACTGCAGTATAATGAACACCTTTAATAAAACAGCAATGAAGGCATCCTTAGTCGGACCCACTGTCTGATAGACTGTCATTTTCTTCTAAAAGAGGAGAGAAGAGAAAGATTTTATAGCAGACCATGCCAGACATCATGACTTCTAACTGGAGAGCACAGATTCACACGTACACAAGCACAACATTTGCAACATCTAAGTGTCCGCATCAAGCTCGTCTAAGCCTTTGAGTCATTTTTAGCTTTTAGATGGCATCTCTGCCTATTCTTTTCAGGATTTTAAAAAAGAAAGTATAGGGAGCTAGAACAGATGGTGGAGCCTACCAGCTGTTTGCAGGTTATTATTTGATCATCATATGAGGCAAGTGAAAGTAACATGTATCATATAAACCTTTAATGAAAATAATAGTGATACTTACGGGCTCCCATGCCTATGGTCTGTTGGCATGTGGCACCCACATAGTTGCACATTACTGAAGAGTATAACGTAGATTATTTGCTTCTCTTCAGGTAGCTGAAATCAGCTAATTGACTGCTATTCATTACCTTCAGTTTGTTTAGCTCTTTAGTAAGATATTTGATATTTAAAACTTATAGTCAGTGGAGAGAACAGCACTGTGTATTGAATTAGCAACTTGCATCTCAGCACCGCTTGCCAGTACACCACAGTAACAGACACCAGAGCTTCACACTAACTAAGCAAAGACAAGCATAGATGGACATTTCCCCCATTCACCCTGTGCTGCTGATTTATACCCCCCCACACCCATGCCAGAAAGCCAGTGGGTGCTACCAAGTGGCCCCAGGTTATTTCTGCCCAGCAACACCTGCAGAATGCAGCAGGCTGCTGGCCACAAGCAGCTCCCTGCCAGCCGCCTGTTTGCTCTGCAGCTCCAGCAGCTGCGTGATATGCAATAGAAGTACAGGAACTGTAAGGCCCAGCCTACTGTAATGACCCAATGCATTCAGCTCTGAAAACCTGGCTAATCAAAGTAGGATAGCAACGGGTCTCGCAACAGAAAACAAGAAATGACACCTTATACCATCTTTTCTTTTCAGACATGTTAAAAGCATCGGTGGCTTCTAACAGACCATTGACATTGCAACTCTAGTATTTGCATTTTTACGTATATATGACTCCTCACAAAGTTTTAAATGCTCTGCTTTCAAATCACGCTCCCATCTCCATCTTTCCCACCCAATTTTATTGGCATGTAGAGATTAGACCACCTGACTTGATTATGTGGGAATTCCCTGCCTCCCAGGGAATCTCCAAGTGATACAGCTAGATACAGGGAACAACTGGATGCAAAAAGACCACATTGCCTAAGCCCACTTCTATTTCAGCCATTCTCAGCTGCCAGAATGACCTCATGGGGAGGGAGGGGAAATGAGAGCTGGCTGCTCCGTCCCAACTTCTGCATCTTTATGCTAAGCATAGCTTAAACATATCTCAGCCCTTGGGACACTATAAACTAAGTATTTCACAAGATTTGGGATAGTGTTGCTAATGCCAGGTACAAAAAAAAAAAATAATGTAGTTTTAAAGGAGCATTTTGCATTTGAATGCCAAGATAGAGACACGTTATCGTCACGCCACTGGCTGGAACCGGGCCAGGAGGAGAGCAGGAACACCCATCCTTCTATCAGCTCTCTGTGACTGATACTGCTTACTTAGTGTCACCACCTGTGGGAGTGTGCTCACCATTTCCAGGCCATAACGTTTAAACAAGACTTTAAGTACACGTTGCCTTAAGTCACTCTCATTGACTTAAATAGCCAGCTAACTATTCTGATAGGGATATTACAACTGTATTTGTACAGTGTATGACCCACACGGTGGTGAAACATGAGCACCTCATGGGTAAAAGTTAATAACCATTCATTACTGTTCCAGCAATAATATCCTAATCGGTAACCACAGTATGGCGTCTTTCCATTAATTTAGCTTTTATGTGGCAACAGATCAGCTGTAGCTGAGAGTGGGGCATGTCTGCGTTCAATTATAAGTTCACCTTTGTATTATTTAACATTTCTTTTGTATATGTTACATATGCAGAATCACAAAATGATAGAATTGTTGGATTTGGAAAGCATCTCTGGAGATTGTCTGGTCCAAGATCCCTGCGCAAAGCGGAGTGACCTACAACAGGTTGCTAAGGGGCATATCCAGTTGGGTTTTGAATATGTCCAGGGATGAAGATTCAACAACTTTTCTGGGCAGCCTGTTCCAGTCTTCAATCATCCTCACATGACAAAAAAAAAAAGTTTTATCATACATTTGCATGGAATTTCCTGAATTTCAATTTGGGCCCATTGCCTCCTGTCCTGTCACTTGATGTCAGAGAAGAATCTGGCTTTGTCTTCTTTACTTCCCCCACATCAGGTATTTATACACATTGATGAGATCCCCCCGAGCCATCTCTTCTTGAGCCTGAACAGTAACAGCTCTCTCAGCCTCTCCTCGAATGACAGATCCTCCATCCCTTCACCATCTTTAAAGCCCTTTGCCAGACTTGCTCCAATATGTCCATATCTCTCGTGTACTGGGGAGCCCAGAACTGGACCCGGCATTCCAGATGTGGCCTCACTTCCTTTGACCTGCTGACAACACTTTGCCTAATGCAGCCTTAGGGGCCGCTGGTCACCTTTGCCACAAGGGCATGCTACTGGCTTATGTCCAACTAGCTGTCCACAGGAGCACCAGGTCATTTTCTGCAAAGCTACTTTCCAGCTGGTTGAACCCCAGCATGTACTGGTGCCTCCACAGGTGCAGAATTTTTCATCACCCTTTGTTGAAGTTCATAAAGTTCCTGTCGGCTCATTTCTCCAACCTGTCAAGGTCCCCCTGCGTGGTATCACAACCATCTGTTCTATCAAACAGTCCTCCCAGCTGTGTATCACCTGCAGACTTGTTGAGGGTGCACTCTTTCCATCCATTAATGAAGATGTTAAATAATATTGGTCCCTGTATTGACCCCTGGGGTACACCGCTAGTGATTGGCCTCCAGCTTGCGTGTCACCAGTCACAACCCTTTGAGCCTGGCAGTTCAGCCAGTCTCCAGTCCCCCTCACTCTCCTCTTACTTAGTCCATACTTTATCAATTTTTCTGTTGGGATGTTATTGGAGATGTATCTTTTTTTGTTCAAGGTCACTGCACTGTGATATGTTCCCCCACCAAGAAAACAGCTCAGTTCCTTCATGACAGAGGATCTCTGAGAAGCCACCATCATTGATCCTGCTCCTGTGACAGCTTTCTGCACAAACACACTCTTTAGCAAGAAACATAGCGTACTGTATAGGTAAGTTGTGCTAAGAGTTTATTAGCAATAAAACATTATTCTTCAAAGAAATAGAGGGAAAGACCCTCATCCCTGTGAGATGGGCTATTATTGCAGTAAGCGGGGTTCAGGCAGGAGGAACATTGAAAGTTCAGCAAAACTTTATACTCACACAATCAGGGAATGCAAAAAGAGGAAGAATTCTGTCCTGGGACTATTTCAGGATTTGTAGCTCTACAGAGATTTTTAAAGGTGACCTTGGTTAAGAAGTTTTAAAGGTATATGTCCCTGAGGTTTCTCTTATATTGGTAAATAAGAAATTATTTTAGGAGGCAGAATATCAGTGCAGTATAGAATATAGGCAACCTAAAAGTAAAAACCTAAGGAAAATGTGAAGTTTGAGGTATTCTGCAATAGAATGACTTTATTCAATGGGAAGACAAACCAGTGGTCTATAATACGTCGTTAAGATACTGTGTAAGAAAAGGAACTATATTATGTCAATATTTGCAGACAAGAATTGTTGTGAGAAGCCTTCAGAAGCACATTCAGTGATCTGTGTTAGGAACTACCTCATAGCATGAACCAGCTGGAACAGGCTCCTGTGTTACTGCAAAGTACGTGTTATAAACTGTTAAACAGTTGAAGGTCAGGGACAGGATGAAGGTACTACTTCCAACCCCTTCCCCCTGCATGATCACTGAAGAATGACGTTAAGATTCCAATTTTGTTGAACCAGCTCTTAGAAACCTGACAGCAGAGTTGCCTCTCCACCTCTCTGGGTAACTTCTGCAAGTGCTACACTATCCTTCTCATGAAGAGGATTTTCCTGATGTCCACTATGAAACTCCCAAGTGACAGCTGATGGAATAGTTTGGATCCTTCATCTTTGTAGCACCCATTCAAGGAGTTGCAGGCTGCTATTAGATAGTTGGTGAGAAGGTGAAAACAGAGGAGTTTATCACTGATCTAAATCTGGAGAGCCAGTTTTACAATTTTGTGGCTGAGGCCCAGATAAAAAAACAGATTACATTCAGGATGTGGGAAATCCAACTCAGAAGATGAGACTCCTAAACCCCAGATTTAACCTTGACAAGGCAACTGGAATTGTCCAAGCAAAGACCCTCATCCAGTTCAGACTGAAGTAAAGGAAGAAAAAACAGTAGTGTGATGTGGATGTGGCGGGGACATGGTGGAATATCTAAGACATGACAACTGTGAGTCCTGCTGCAGAAAGGCAGCTGAACCTCAAAGCTGCAGTGCCTTAAAACTGCACAGCCTGTGTGATTGACTGAAACTGCACATCCTGTGACAAATACACAAGCCAAGGCCACGTCAAGAATTTTGGAAAAGGCTGAGGGTGCTGTGGAGCACATCATACCAGCCAGAAGATGTCAACACCACTAGAGTCTGTACAGCTTGGAGAAAAAGACCAATACTACCAGTAAAAGAGGCAAACAAATAAACTTCATTGCAGAAGTGATGCAGATTAGGATATTGGCCCAAAAGCAAAAGCAATGTTTAACAATGTGAGATGAGCACACAAGCAGCAGTGGAGCAAATCATAGAATAAAGCAGTTGTGTCAGTGGGTTCAGCTGGAATTTCACTGAGCAGCTGTATTTACTGATCATTGATAAAAAATAAAAAATTAAATATAAATAAATAAATAAATAAATAAAAACCAACAAACAAAACCAGCAACAAAACCCAACCAGGATGGAATCCTTTATTTTTGTAAACCTTCAGGTAAGTTAATAAGAATAAAGAGAATAAAGAGAATCCCATCCCTTACTACTCATCGACCAGTTCTGGGAGTCAGAGCTGACATCATGTCACTGATAGTCACTGGAAGCCAAAGTCTTCTGATCTTTGAGGTAAAGCATTAGGAAAACTACAAGGGTCTGTGCTACAGATAACCGAACATAAATTCAAAATAAGACGAGTGAATACAAGGAGGCACACAGAGGGATCACAGTAAGGGGGCAGCTGTAGGAGACTCACTGAATTACAGACGTTGTGGCTGTGATACTTGCCCGTAATAGAGTTTATGATCCAAGGACCAGGGAAGGCAGGTTTTATAAACAAGTTAGGTTAACAGAAAGGGGTTAATTAAAAACTCTCCACGTGATGCTAAGCACAAAACTAAGCTGTCCAAAATATAGAGGTCTTCCCATCATCCTCATATACTACAATATGGTAAAAATAAGAAATTGTTGGCTCACAGATTTTGAGCAATACTAAAAATTGAATATCAGTTGCTCAGACAGGGGAGGAGTCATTGGCTTTAATCTTGGAGTACAGCAAATTTTCTGGTTTTAAACACAGATAGTTATTTCAATTAGCTAAAATGCTTTTACTTAAGTACAAGAAGTTCAGGCATGAAGCCTTGCCAATCTCAACTTGCCCAATTGAGAAGACTAGATAAACAGTCTTCTCTGCAGGCTGTGGTACACCCCCAGCTTCCCAATCCCTCTCATCAAAGAATCCCTCTTTACTCATTCACTGCCTCCCTGTGGGACCCAACAAAACATTTCAAAGTTAAATCTAAATGTTGTCAGGATCAGGCTTTCTCTTACCAAATAGTAGCCGAGCAATTAAGTCCTACAAAAGCTGAAAACCTTGGGACTCCTTAGTGTAACAGATCACAATAGTTTCCTTACTGTTGCGGAAAAGGACATTAAGCAATACAAGAGCAAGTGTATTTACTATGGAGGTTCAAATGACTTACTGATTTTAAAACACATCATTCAGCAATGCCTTCCAGACATCCCAGTCCTTCACAGCTCAAAACAGAGTATAATATAACGGGTTACATGATAAATCCCCGCCTTTATCTGAAGGATGCTCCATGCTTGCATTCCAGCTTGCCAATTTATATCAAGTGGTGGTGATTTGTATTATAAACATGCACATGGAAGTGGGAAAGAATGTCTTCAGAGATATCAAAATCCTGATGGATTGGTCTTTTGTTTTGAAAGCAGTGATGGAAGGGTCAGAATGTCTTATTTTAAATCCTAACCATCTCTTCTGCTATCCAGTTTGAAAAATATTACCAATAAACTGTAGGTACTGCAAGTTTCTTGGGTAATTCATTCAACAAAAAAGACGAAAGTGTTAGGCTGACATATTTTGGGAAATCATCAGATTCTTAGCAGATATTTACCTGAACTCCGGTTACCAGCTTGAAGTTTTCAGCAATAGAAATCTGTTGAACTTTTGACTTTCCAGCCCTGTATTGAAATGTGGCTTTGTATTGAATATTAAGTAGACAGGAGAATGGTTGAACCGTGGTCTTCCAAATCTCAGGAGAATGTCTGGACCACTTATAAGATACCAAGTCCTTCCTAGTCTCTTCTTTAGCAGTACTCTCCATTTGCACGTATTACCAAAAGTTTCCTGAGCTTGAGAAAAATTACTTTCTTGCCTAACAGACCAAAAACTAAGCCACAAAAGTGGGGTATCTGGGGTCTGGTACCTGCTCCAGCATAAATGACTATTATAAAAAAAGAAACTGTCTTGACATGAGTGACCAGGAACATCGATCACCATGCCATGTCCCAATCCAGAGAGCACCTACCTATAGTCTTCAAGGTAAGTATTTGAATTATTTCAGGGGCAAAGGGAAATAAAATGGGACCTGCATCTGCCATAGGTGCCAGAAGTGTCTCGGCTCCTAAATTTGGGGGTGAAAGGCTTCTACTAAAGATCTAAAGATCTACCAGAACTTTGTAGCAAAAGAGGAAAAATCTTCTGGGATAGTCCTATTTTGTTCCAAGCACTCCCGGGGCAAGTCCTGCAGGATTTAGTCACTGGGACAGAGAAAGCAGCCCCTGATAAGTGGCCAGAAGGTAACTCAGCAGCCAGGTACAGTCTCAGGGCCTAAGCAGGGAGCTATGGCAAAGGCTGAGCTCTCCTCTCTCTTCATTAACAAGGCACGAGGATGATTTAGAGACAGATCCAACTAACTGCATTGAGATAACTGGTTTTGAGCTGACAGGGGAGTCCCTGTGAGTAGCTGTATTGCAATTATTGAGTTTTTTTACAGAGCAGCACAAAGCTGTGTGGAAACAGGTTAAGGTAAAGCTTTAAAAGTACCAAATGTTATTAGGTGTGACCTGAGAAGACAGTCAACAGGACTGTACTGAATTATAACTATGAATTGCCTGAGCTGAGACCAAGATTTCAAAAACAGGTACCTAATTTTTGACTCGTACGTCTGCACTGAAGTGGATTAAGGATGTAACCTCATTGCCCAAAGTAAGTGCTCACATGTCCAAATTCAGATCTTCAAAACATATTTTGGTATATGTTTGAGAAGAAAAACTGAGCGGATGTGATTTGAAGCTAACAAAATGCATCTCTGAATCTTCAAGGACAAGCACTGGAGGAGGAGCAGGGATTGATATGCAATCTCTTTCTCTCATTTCATTTCTTTATCAAGCTATAGATGACATGAAACATACAGAAAGGGGAGGTTTGGTTTCACCCTTCTAATAAGCCAAATGTCGAAGCAAAGCACGGTACTACTATACACAAATAAGGAACAGCAATATTGATTTTTTTTGCTTGAGTTCACCATCTTGCTTCTGCACCTCATTTTCCTAATTACTATTTATGAAAGATTCAAGGAAAAAAAAAAACCCACCAACAACCTTGACTCAAAGCACTACGTTCTTTTAAGAATATTCATAAAAAATGGGTGCCGCTAGCAGCCATCAGAGAGCACTGTGAATTTCAAACAGGAAAATCCCTATCTGATGGATTTCATCTACCCAGCCGAGTAATGTTAAGTGTTCACTGCCCGTGAACATGTGATTTTAATCTCACTGAAATATATGAGGCATGCACCAAGGAGAACATACTGTAGTTTCAACATATATCGCTGAGGACAGAATCGCATTGACCTCTGAGGAAGAACCATCTGTGGTCAGTGCAGCACTAGGGATGGCCTTCCAGCAGCCTGAAAAGGTCGCATACTCCTAAGCGCTGTACTGTGTTATGCGCATATCTCAAACCCAAAATGGTTGGTTTTCATGTCGTAATTAAAAATAAATATCTACGCAACTAATAAAACACGGAATTTGAAATAAAATTTTATTTAGAGCTCCGCTTATGAACACAGTTTGTTGTTAGAGCTCCCAAATACATTTTTGTGGAGATCTTTGCAAACTTTCTTTTAGGTTTTATTACAGTGTTCTTGTGTGGTGTTATACGTGCACGTGTACAAACATATCTGTATAATGTGCATAGTTAATTATCTAATTAACATCTGAAGTTCTGAGTCATCAATTTAACTTTTTCGGGGGACTAAAAGAACAGCAGCCCATGTTGATTTTCCAACCAATCAAAAAAAGACAAATCACTCTTCAGGCAAATCAGGAGTCTTGACTTAAGCTTACCCGGACTTGGATCTTTGCCAACATTTTAAAACCACCTTTCAAAAAGTGCCCCAAAAGTCTATAGAAAGATCTCGGGGCTTTAGGCGCAGTGTCTGACAGAAAAGTGTAATGTCACTTAATTACAAACTTAAACCTGGATGTTTTGGTGGGGAAAAAAACTGGAAAGTTTAGCTCTTCGGAAGTAGTATTCAAATTCAAAGCTTGTGGGTGGAGTTGGGGTGTGCGAAGGTGCATAAATAGGCAGTAGGAAGGGCAGCTTTCACACTCTTGACTGGGAACACCTTCGCACCCTGGCAGGCGTCTGGGAGAGTAAACAAGGTAAGGCACGGCTGGGCACGGCTCGGCACGCTTACCGCTTGAGCAGGTACCTGGGGGAGCTGTGAGCCCGGCTTACCTGGGGCTGGGGCAGCCGATTGATGGAAAGAAAAGACCGCAGCATAGCAGGCACGGTTCGGCACAGCTCGCTCTGAAGAAAAAAAAAAAAACATAGAGAAATGTTGGCTGTGCAGGTTAAAAGAGCCTGGAGAGGAGGGGTTTTTTGGAGGGTGAAGAACTTAGCAAAGTGCACATAGACTTTCAGAGGCGAAGTTTTTAAAGAGCGGGTTTACCGTGCCTCTGGCATTGTTTTCTGCATTCTGCATCAGCAACAGCATAAAATTTGCCTGGTCTTTGATTTCCTTGTTGTCCCATACCTTTTTTCTTTTTNACTTCTGCTGTATAACTCTAGCCAAAACAACTCTTGAGGCAACCCTGAAAATCCACTGGGTCTAATTTAACTTTAGGCAATTTTCTTCCTTGCCAAAGAAACTTTTCTCAGGGCAGAAAGGCTGCAAAAGTCATATTTCATGCCCTTGAAACAGTGACTTGTTGGATGTTTGAGGTCTACTGGACATCCCAGTAGGAAAGAGCACTGTACCACTGAGGGAAACTCAGCTAATGCCTCCTCCTGCAGTTCCTACCCAGAAAAATGCTTCTGTTTCCCAAACAGACTTTCATTTTCATTGTCTGAATTTTAAAAACTGTCAGCCTGTTGCAATTTTTGCATTAATCTTTTGAATTTTCTGTATTGCTTTTGGAGTATCTTAAGTCCTCCTACTTTACCCATTACACTGGTGTTCTAGTTTCTAGAAGGAAATTTAATGAGAAAACATAGGCTCATGCTGCTAAAGTGTTTTCCCCTTTCAAAGAAGCATCCCAGCTGAAACGCTGAGTAGGTTTCCATCAGACATGTCTTATTTCCGTCTCCATGCCCCAGAGTCAAGCTCAGGAAAAGCCCTCTGCTTTCTGTTGCTTCAACTGGCAAACTGCATCTCAGTTCTCACTGTTCCACACACCAACTCCTCCCCACCCTTTTTATTATAGATTTTACTGCTTCTTTTTTTTTTTCTGTAAGGATTAAATGATACTATTAAGGGGGAAGACAGGATCAGAAGTTTCAACAATGGCATTAAGCTGTGCCTACGCCAAAGGCTCACAGTAAAGCCTAGCTTAACATCCTGACTTCTCATTTGAGTTGCTCTCGCTGCAAAATGAAGGAAAAGCTGGGACAAGTTAATTTTTCAGCACCTGCTGCTGGGTTACTGTAACACTGGGAGATCGGGGTAGAACCATGAACTTATTAGGACTTGCAAGTACTTTTGGAACGGCCAAAACTCAGTTGTTTTACTGAGCAAATTCAATATATGTAAAAAGAAGAGACAGAAACTAACAGTGCATCTTAAAAGGACCACAGCCCAACGGCACGAACAGGGCAGCAGAAAGCAGCCACGTCTTTTGTGGCAATTTGCTAAGCAAACCTCACGCTTCCATGAGGTTCCCCCAAGCTCAGGCTCCTGCCTGCAGCGGCCCCTTTCAGCCCTGACTCACCCTGCTGCATACTTGTGACTTGACCTGCCGCTCTGCCCCCTCCTTATCTGCTGTGTGCCTCAAAGCGAGCAGCAGCCCCGGAGGCACAACAGCGGGAAATTTCTCTCCTCTCTTCCAGGAGCAGCCATGGAGAAGAGTTACACGTCCATGTTCCTGCTGCTCGTTGCCATCTCCTGTGCTCTGGCAAAGGATGTAGGCAAGAAGGAGACAAAGGAGACTCCTGCTAAACCAAAACTGCCTCAGACACTCTCCAGAGGTAAAAAAAAAATAAAAAAAAAAAACAAATTAAAAAAAAAAAAGTGCAATCTGCCAAAGTTTTGACTCCTGTACTGTTTTAACAAATTAATTTTCTTGCAACTCATTCTGCAAATACATTTTCTAGTATTTCCTAGCACCCCCTTCCCCTTTACTCCTGCTTTAAAGCCCTCTGGCAGCACGGCTGTCCGAAGCCTTTGCCGGTAGCCGCTGGCGGGGGCGGGACGCGAACCCGCGGCCATCGGCCCCGCTTATAACGCGCCGCCCGTCGTTCTCCCGCAGGCTGGGGGGACCAACTCATCTGGACGCAGACGTACGAGGAAGCCCTCTTCCGCGCCAAGCACAGGTACCGCACCCCGCTCCGCGCCCTGCTCCGCGCCCCCTCGCACCTCCCCGGCTGCTAACGGGGGCTCTTCTTTTCCAGCAACAAACCCCTGATGATTATCCACCACTTGGATGATTGCCCGCACAGCCAAGGTAAGCCCTTCGCACAGAAAAGAAGGGGGGGGAGATCGGAAGANAGGAAAAAAGAAAGGGAAAAGAGAAAAGAAAAAAGAGAAAAAAGAAAAAAGAAAAAAAGGGAAAAGAGAAAAAAGAAAAAAGAGAAAAAAGGGAAAAAAGAAAAGAGAAAAGAAAAAAGAGAAAAAAGAAAAAAGAGAAAAAAGGAAAAAGGAAAAAGAAAAAAGGAAAAAAGAAAAAAGAAAGATAAAAGAAAAAAGAAAAAAGGAAAGAAGAGAAAAAAGAAGAAAAAGGAAAAAAGGAAAAAGAAAAAAAGAAAAAAGAAAAAAGAAAAAAAAAGAAAATCAGCTGGTTTTTGGTTTCTGGTTAAAAAATAATCAGCCACCGTTCTGCTTGCTGAGTAAGCCTCAGTGAAATGCTAATTTCCATGAGCATGCGGAGTGTTCTCCAAGTTGCTGTCCCACGTAGGTGTTTTCCGATGTGCAGAAATAAAACAAAAATTGTAATTCAGTCTTACAGAATGGATAGAGAAACAAGCACAGGTCAGCAGGTGTTGACCCATGACAAATCTGGGTTTGGTTCATGTCACAACCAGCCAAAACCAACAGCAAGACCAGGAGCTGTGAAAAACAGTTATTTATTGGAAAGGATGTATTCAGCTTTCAGCTTCACTGACGGTTGAGACTCAATCCAGCCCGGGAATAAATCAAACCAGGCTGAAACTGAGCTCTTCTGGGATTTCTGGTCACTGGGACTGCTTTTTTCCCAGTGTTTCTGTTCCCTTCTTCCTGCAAGCCGATCCACACAGCAAGACCTTTGCATCCATCAATAGCTCCAGTAGCTCCAGAAAGATCTTTGTACGAGCATTAAAATCCTTTCAGACCTCTCAGGCTGAAGTCCTACACCTCCGTACTGTATTTTCTGTGCCTTGAGACCTGGAGCCAGAAACTGCAATAGCGGAGTAGGAGGTTTAAAGGGTCAAATGCCCAAATTCAGGCTTGAGCTGCCAAACTTAAGAGCTGCACTGTCTGAAGGATGAACATTTTGTACTCTTAAACTGCAGAATGAAATGATTTTATCATCTTCCAGTGGAATGAACTTAAAAATCTTCATTTGCTGTAATTGTAAACTTGGAATCCTCATTTTGATTCTATCAGTTTGTTTTAATTTCTTTTCAAGGACAATATATTTCAGGGGCCTATTTTTAACATTCGTTCCTGTCTGTTTCCACTCCAGCCCTCAAGAAGGTCTTTGCTGAACATAAAGAGATACAGAAACTGGCTGAAAAATTCATTCTCCTGAATCTTGTGGTAAGTTTTCCAGTTCCACTTCATTAAGTGAAAGCAATAAAGTTCTATTTTTAATTATGGCTTCTCTAGCTGTAATTAGTCAGTTTAATAGCTCAGATTGGCCATTGCTGAAGCATAATAGATTTAGTAATAAGTCTCTCTCATCTGCAGCTATCATAAACTCAAAATATGAGGGAATTTAAAGTTTAATAATAACATGAACTGCTGTTATCAATTTGCAACTGTGGCTGTTAAAAGACCTCATCCCAGACAGTTAATCTCTTAAACCACGACATGTATTATTTAAGCTCTATTTCATAACACAAAGTACAATGAAGAAAAGGAATATTTATGTAACGTGCCCTCCCGCAATCTTGACTGGGAACCTTATCTGTTTTCTTCCAGTACGAAACGACAGACAAGAACCTTTCCCCTGATGGCCAGTACGTCCCTCGGATTTTGTTCATAGGTGAGTACCTCAAGCATCAAAGGTGATGTCAGAGGGGAGCCCCTGCTGTGCCGCGCATCTCAAATCCTCAGGCTCATCACAGGAATATGTTCCCTGACAAATACAAGTTTTCCAGTTGGTTTTGTCAGATGAAATTTCAAAGCAAACCCAGCCGGGTCCTTAGCTTCACAGGTCCAGCATTCCTCCCTCGCGGATTCCACGAATGATGTAATGCCTCCCATCGTGTCATCGAAATGACGCGACGCCCCAGTCCCTGGGATGGGTAGGCACTGGCTCGTCCTCCTGTCTCTAGAAATGCCATAAACCCATCAGGTTTCTGTTTGGGACACAGCCTCAGGCACCGCAGGAACAGCAGCGACCCCGCATGCTCCGGGGGCTGATTTTCAAGGCTCCGTGCTCAGTCCCACCCTCAACTGACCCGCACAAACTCCCCTGAAGCGTTTGTGTTTTGGAGATTCCTTAGCGGCCATGCCTGCACCCAGGTATTCCCCCCTCCCACAACAGATACTGCACACAGGCATCGCTGACACATACCTTTACAAATCTAGGTCACGACGACCATTTTCAACAGAAAATATCATCTCTCCCTTTATTTTTTCTTTTTTTTTTAATAACATTTGTAGCCTGAAAGCAGCCTCAGCTCGTAGGGTTAATTCAGGCGCGACACAGCGGCACAGGGTGTAAAGCTGACCAACGCTGATCAGAATTAAACCTATCCCCTTCTTAATAAACCCGCAAACACAACGCTTAAAATTGAGATGTGAGTGACTGTGTGGAAAAAGGATCTGCTGGCTGTTAGTGGAGGCAGACTTGTCTTGCAGAAGCATTTAGGAAGCGAGCAGAAGCGCGGAAAGGTTTGTTTCCTTTTGGTTGAAGGTTACTCCTCTCCTCCACAACTTCTCTCATCCTTTTTTTTTTTTTTTTTTTGGTCCAGCTCCTTCCCTGACTGTGAGAGCAGACATTACTGGAAGATACTCAAACCGTCTCTATGCATATGAGCCCTCTGACATTTCGTTGTGTAAGTAGTGTGTTCTGAAATATTCTGAAAGCAGCCGCGTTTCGCGCGACAAATACTGCCACCAGGCATCACAGACCCTCACAAGCAGTGCTCGGGGAAAGACAGGTAGCCGGGACTAAAATGAATGGGGATGGTAGACTAAAACTCAGTGAGGTGAAGAGACCGGCGGCAGAGCCCTGGAGCTTTAAACATCCATCTGCCTGAAAAGAAAGCAGGCGTCAGTAGGAACTTGCATGATTCAGCAGGGTTTGGGGTATGCAGCGGGGACAACTCTTGCGCACAAGCCCTACTGGGCCAGGTCGGGAAACCTGCTGGGAGCCCCGCAGCGTTGGGAGCCACAGTCCTCCCCCACCGCTGCGCGGCTCCTGGTCCATCCCGGCCATTGTCCCTGCATTTGCGATAACAGACGGACCTTCTCACCAGCCAAAATTAAACCGATGCCATTCACAAAAATGCTTGGAAGAGCACAGTGCCTCAGAAGGCATACAGCAACGGGCACGCGAGCGAAAAGCTTTAATAATAATGACGTTTTCTCTACGGTATTTGCAGCCGCTGGCAGAGGAAGCTGCAACAAAAATAACATGTATGAATATTTCATTTCTAGTGTATTCAAATATGCAGAAAGCGCTGAAACTCCTGAAGACTGAGCTGTAAGGGGAAGAAGGAAGCCCTTAAATACTATGGAGTCTGATCTTCCATCTCTTTCCCACTCATTGGAACTGGTGAAGAGACTATTTAGAGTGATATTTAGTGATGTATAGTGCTGGTTTATACACATAAACACTATGGTTTTACATTAGCACTTTTGTACTGGGCAGCATTTTTAAAAGCTGGAGGGATTTAATTTAAGGCGTACAGAAGAATACTGTATGATCCAACTGTAAAAATGATTTTTTTAAAAATAAATCCATTTCAAGTGTTTCCATACAAAATATTGCTGTGTTTTGTATTTTTTCCTTATTATTATCTGCCATAAAAATCACTGCGTTACTTGAGACCACAGCTTGCAGTTTTACATCCAAGCACTTTGGAAGGCAAAGGGCTGTTGTGGGTCAGCCCCGGGCAGCAGCTCAGCCCCACGCAGCCGCTCGCTCCCTCCCCTCCAGCGGGATGGGGGAGACAACTGGAAGGGAAAAAACGAGAAAGCTTGTGGGTTAAGACAGTTTAATAGGTAAAACAAAACCTGCATGTGCAAGCAAAGCAAAACAAGGAATTCATTCGGGGCTTCCCATGGGCAGGCAGGTGTTCAGCCACCTCCAGGAAAGCAGGGCTCCATCACTCATAACAGTTACTTGGGAAGACAAACATCATAACTCCACTCCA
>VUYV01000104.1:2118378-2139259 GCA_008711295.1 Anarhynchus alexandrinus
CCCCCCCCCCCCCCTTCCTCCTTCTCCCCCCAGCTTTCATGGCTGAACACAATGACATATGGTATGGGATATCCCTTTGGTCAGTTGGGGTCAGCTGTCCCAGCTGTGTCCCCTCCCAGCTGCTTGTGCCCCCCCAGCCTGCTCGCTGGTGGGGCAGCGTGAGGGAGCAGAAAAGGCCATGACTGTATAAGCGTCAGCAATAACTAAAACAGCCCTGTATTGTCAACAGTGTTTTGGTCACAAATCCAATGCATAGCACCATAGAAGCTACTATGAAGAAAGTTAGCTCTGCCCAGCCAAACCCAGTAGGGGAAAGCAGCTTTTTATCTCCCAGCTTCAGCAGCCAGCTCAGCTCTGTGTTGCTCAGCCTGCTTTATTTCCACTTATTTTCTCATAGCACCAATCTATGTCCAGCTCTCATTATCAGCCCTTTCTTTACAGTTTAGGTAACAAGAAGCACAAAACTTTCACAGAGAAGTACCTGAGACTAGAGGATGGGATTGTTTACCCACTCGGGAGGGTAGGACAGGCAAGAGAAGCAAGGGGGGAATTGCTCAATAAAATTAGAAGCAAGGAACTTACTAATACGCCATTGGCAAGGTGTGTGAATCCTACCAACCAGGAAATCTCAAATGGTACCTGGAAACGGCCCGACATGCAATTGAATATTCCTTCAGCAATTCAGTAAGATGTTCCTTTCTATTGCAGCATCCTTTAATTGTGATGAGGGAATCCTTTCCTGCAGAAAGGTCTTTCCCTTCCTTCCCAAGCAGAAGATGGGGAGGGAAAAAGGATGCAGTGGGGACAGAAATATTGTCTAGAAGCAGCCATCATCCACAAAAAGCAAAAAAATAATTAAAAAAAAAGAAGATGTTTACATGACTGAGCAGAGGGACAGCACAGAGGGATGCTGGAGCAATGGGATATCAGAACCATCTTTACCTGCTCGACCCAGAGTTCACTTGCTAGAGCTGTGTAACTGATATAAAACAAAGGCTGCTGCCCATAACATCACGTTTTAAAAAGTCTGTTTTTATAACTCTACTGAAGGAACATCATTTTCTTAAGCTAATCCACTGATGCTATGGATAATATCCAGTAAATGGATATATAATGGAATATAAGGCATATTCTACAAGGGTCTAATTTACAAGGGTCTAATAGTCTACGTGCTATAGATGCAAATACACAAGCCAGAACAGTCTGCAAGGATCGAGAAATTCATTTTTGAATCTGAAATTAATTTTTTGCACTCAATGCTTTGTTTTTATAGTTTGCCTCTCACCTCAGCGAAATTTTCAATAATCTTAATACTTAAATGGTCAACTTAATTCTGCTCTTTTCATTCTCTCCTCTAAATACAGATTATTTAGGACTACAGAGGCATCAAGATAAGCAGTTACCTAAAAAAAAAGAAAAAAACAAAAAACCAACCCTTTCAATTTCTTCAAAAAACCTGGGAAAATAATTTCTGAAGTATATATGCTCAGTAACTTGAAGTGCAAAGGATGAAGGGGGTTTCCAGAATTCCACTACTACTCAAACAATCTTTAAATAATTAGGCCTAAAAATAATAATGCAAGCTAATAACACTAGCACATTCCTATTCACTTAGCAGCTATAGATTTTAAGGTATATTTTTACAGGTATCAATTCAAATTATGCAAGCTTTTTCTTTCTGTAAATAGTTATTCTCACATGAGGGGAGTCAGACGTCGTCCAGTGTCATCAGCATCCTAATTAAGATCTGGATTCACTTTCTTACACAGTTGCGGAAGAGTATTTTATAGCCAGTTAATTTTATGTGACAAAAATGTGTAGGTGTCTTGAAAGAAGTCAAGACATGTTTCTACATTTTCCAGAATAACCAACTTGAAGAAAGCATTTCAATGTAACTTAGGTCAAAAGATATCTAATGTAAGCATTAAGAATGCTCCAAGTTAAACTGCTGTGCTGTTTTGCTACTCTGCTGCTGTAAATAATTGTAACCAGATTTTCTAGAAGCTAAGTCCAATTCTCAAGCAGTCAGGTAAAAACCAAAATGCCTCGCTAGGAACCAAGCAAAACCCATCTTTATATGACCAAAACTATTTTCTCAAGAGGAAAGACAAAGCAATGAACAATGTAAACTTCAAAGACAAAACCCACCAAGAATAGGTATAAATTAAAAAAAAAAAAAGCTGTATTTCAACACATCAGAACATTCCCTGTACACCGACATGCGAGTCAGCCCTCTCCTGAGGGAGGCTATTCTCTTCCCCACCACCACCCCAAACAAAGTCAGACTCAATATGTTTTATTGCCCCCCTTAAGAATTAGGTTCTGAAAGTGGATCCACATCTCTGATGTGAATTTCAGGGTTTGTGGGGTTTTTTTATTTATTTTTAAATCACAGTAATAACAAGTTAGTAACATTTTCAGTATTTTTTCTAGTGATGCACATTTACACTCCAATATCACCTACCATATTTATGAAACCAGACTCACCCAAAACTAAGTACTAAAAACAATTAGGAAAAAAGTCAAAATTGAAGCAGCAATGCAGTATTATTTTAAGCTTCATACACCCTCTGCATAAGACTTCTCCTTTAATTTATTACAGTAATGTACAGAGCCTGTCTAGACTTGGAAAATTAACTATTGCTGAAGACAGCCACGAGATATTCACTGTTCTCTTTACATGTATTGAGAATGGCTGGTTAGTTGCTTAAACAGGACAGCACTTGGGTAAAAAAAAAAAAAAAAAGCTGCATACATTTACATTATACTTCAGTAATAGTCTGAAGGCTCTTAAGGTCTTTCAGTACATGAGTGGGCTCTTATACTGAACATACAAGTATGTACTTGAAACAGACACCAATACTTCTCGACACAGGTAGCAGTAATTCACAGACCAAACACCAGGAGATGGCGCTGACAGCAGATGTTGAAGAATCCGCTACACCTGAACAGAAGCTGTCTTTAGCAAGTTCTTGACGTCCCCCAGCGTTCAGGTTCAACTCTTCCCTTTCGAAACCTCGAGTCGATTCCTTCTTTAGGAGCACTAGGCACATGAAAATCTGAAAGCGTTCTGATGGGCATGTATTTCAACTTCTTTTTGCCACAGAAGCAAGGAGGCATCTCCCTAGTAAAGGGAGACTGTATGAGAACCCACTTCTGTCTGCCCTGCCTTCCTTTCCACCTTGCTCAGCTGCTGTATTCCTTGGCAGACGGCCTTAATGGCCTTAACTCTTCCCCTTTTCTCCTTGCAGAGCTGTCTTTCAGGCTACAGCAGCTGCCTACCACATCAGAAGCAGCATCTGAACGAGAAAAGGTGCACTGCACTTCTGCAACTCAGCATGATTAGAAACAAATGGAACATTATGCACTTTGGGTGTTTAGATTTCTGATGTTCCAGCTGATGCACCACTTCCAGTTGGAAGAGGGACCATGCTTTTCTTTAGCTCAGACAACACTTACTACACGCATAACATACGGTTCTAACTTTAATTCCTTCTTTCTTTTTGGAAAAAAAAACCAACCAAAAAACAAAACCACTGGAAAACATCTTTTTTTCTTTTTTACTTTTTTTTTTCTTTTTTACACATCATTCACTGTCTCATGAAATCAAGGCTGTTAGCTGGACAACAGAGGAATACATACTGCTGAGTTATTACAACAATAATTTTACACCATCTGAAAAAATAGCTGTACAACAGCTTTCCAGACATCAAGTTTCTTACATTAAAGATGACAGACCGCTATTGATTCTGACATTGCGCAAATACCAAACTTCATTCACTTGTCAAAGAAAAAAAAAATTTTCAAGTTAATCAGCTGCAGATTACATTCTCCCGGTTTTCTTCATTCATTTTCTCATAGTGAAGATACCCATTAAGAAGTAAAGAATTATCTTCATTCTCAACAAAATGCTAAAGCTACCAGAAATCCAAAACAAACAGGGAAGGGGATGGTTAAAGACTACTGTAGTCATTAACATACACTTATGTGCACTACAGAAAAAAACATCTTTACCTTCTACTTTTACCTTACAGGAAAGTGGGAGACCATTATTAAGACAAAAAGTTGAGTAGTGCTCATCCTAAAGCCTAATCAAATCACACAGTCCAACCATCCACCATATATTTTTATCATTTTAATGAGAAATCATGTGCATTTTTGTAATCAATGAATACAGCAGAAAATACTTTTGTGTGTTTTTGGACACCAGAGAAGCCAGTAGTGCTATAAAACTCACTGTATAGAGTTCACCACATCCATTTATTGAGTTATTTAACCAGCTCAGAGCAGCAGTTGGACTCTGTCCAGCCACTGAACGCACCAGTCTACTTCAAGATAGAGATTCTTAGAAGAAAAATAGTAGGAAATTAAATATGAAAACTACAAATTTCTTATGGAAATAAAGTTTTCTTTTGGGTACATGTAGAACACCTATTATGGAGAAATAGCGAACTATGGAGAATCATTAGTTTGAAGTAGACGGTGCAGAAAGAAGATTCAGTCCTTTATAAACTTATCAAAGAAATGCACTAGGGTTTGCACGGGGATCTTTTTGGTTCCTGTATCTATACGTCAGCCAGACTCCCAGAATCTGAAAACAAAATGCAAAGATATTATTAAGCAGAGAGTCTCCACTCCATCTTCCATCAGTTTTACAGAATTTGTTTTAAACATAAAATCCTGACAACAAATTTCCAGTAGACAAGTTGAGATATTTTACCATTGCTAAAATTGCACAACCACACACCAGCTTTCTTAGTTAGAAAAAAGAATGCACCCTCTCAAAAAGAATTCATACCTAGCAAGAAAGAGAAGAACAAAGCAAAAAAGCCAAAACTGTGTCTGCAATGCAACATGAAATATTTCTCACAGGCATGTCTAGCATTAAATTATTCTTTCCGTCCCCAAATGATAAATATTCATAAACCTGTCTTTAGTGTAACGATAAACAAATCCTCCAAATTGTTTCATTTTACAGTTACCACTTAACTGTAAGGCTAATTTTCTAGAGCATTTTCAAATCCTGTCGTTCTGTCCAACCACCTTCCCCCCTTCCCAGCAGCTTCACATTTTTAGTAGAGAAATTGAGCACAGATGTCAGAGTGATTATGTTTTAAGTTGCTCTATTTCTCTCATTGCTGTAATATCTACAAACCTTCTGAAAACTGCACTAAGCAGCCGGCGTATCTTCACACTGTGGGGTTATGAAAGACCTACTCTGCGTATTTTTTTATTCACTGATCAATAAAGCAAGTATATGTATCATCTGGATACTAAAGCAAAGAGTCAAATACCTTTTTAACCTGATGTTTAAAATACAGTTCACTCATCATGTATCTCTGCACTCCAGGAGGCACAAAAAAAATCCCCAAACCAAAAAACCCCAAGACTGTGTGTGTGCACAGGTGGGTGGAGGTAGGAAGAACAGGGGAACAAGGTAAAGCAATGGGACCCCTTTCATTACTTTTGGAGAATGGTAAACTTGAATAGCTAACTTTCTGCAAAACTTAAATTTTACAGCACCACATTTTAATGTGGTATCTTGCTGCAGTTTATAGTCGAAATAGCATAAAGTTGCAAGAACTCCCGTGTTGAACAATGACAAGCTCTCCTTTTGGCAGACTGAAGCAAGCTGATAGTCTGGAAAATTTTGATCTAATTAATTCTTTGCCTCCCAAGATAGTACTGAGAGTTCCTGTAATAAACCCCCTAAAATTAATTGTTTCACAAAACAAAGCTTTAAAAGTGGGGAAAAAGTAGTCAATTTTCTAACCTCCTACCCACTTACCTCTGTGAAACTGAAGAACAGTCCTATGCCTCCAACAAATCTCAGCACCATTCCAGAATATTCTTCTATTATTGGTGCACATGGTTGACAGTGGTGACTTCTAAAACAATCCTGTAGCAGATACAAACACAGAATTGCACTCCATTTTCCAATGACTCTTCATTGATTGAAAGCATCTGGTTAGCTCTATAAAAGACTGACAGCCATGCACAAAACTCTAGCAGTTTTAAGACTCCAAAAAAGCCAGTATATAAATGACAATGGAGTACAACCTTTGCAGGGTGCTATGTGATTATGTTTCTAATAAGTTAACTAAAGAGCTTATTCTCGTTGTAACAACTATCGTACACATTTCTTAAAAAACTGTGCTTTCTGCAACTATAAAAACACTTGTACATACTTGAACAAACACAATGAAGTTGTAAGTTTGGTCATGCTTGAAGAACTTACCGAGGAGCAGGTTTCATTTGGATCAAAAACTCTGAATCCACAACAATTCAGATTTCTCTCAATGTCCGTTCTTGCGCTGTTAGTGTTATTCCATCCCACCTCTAGAAGTTGACTCTAGAAGGCATAAGCAAATACGTATTATATTAATTGAACTGGTTTGCATTTCATTGGAAACCAATGCACTAGGCCAAGCTGATAATTCCCTAACTAAAACCTTCAGATCCTGAAGTCTAACAGGATAATATATTAGAGAATGACTTGAATGTTCAAACAGCCTGTGTAGCTAATGAAATAGAAGCACCTAGCAGCAGTACATTCGTCGTTATAATTTATTTTCTTCCTTTCTTTTTCCTAAACCCAATAAGAGCACTAGTAATGGGACATGCAACTAATCTGATTGGGACTGCTCAAACTTCAAACAAAAAGTGCGCATACATATAGGAAGCTGATTATTCAGTCACTGTACCCTTGCCTGCTTATTATGCAGTTAAGAGTTAGTCTCCATACTGCATGGAAGCTGGTTTTACTCTCACACTTAAGGGTCACCTCTGTTCTTAATGTAGCCATGACCTTTTCAGTTATGCAAGAACAATTCAGTAGCTTTATCATCTTTATATTATGATTATTCAGTTTTCATCAGCTTATCTGGAATTGCTGAACACACGAGACAGTCAAGATCTCATGCTGCTACACTTGTGACCATAAACCTACACAGGAAGCTTAAAACCAAAACAAATTAAAAAAAAAACCAACGACAGCTGAAAGTAATTTTAGAACCCAGATGTATTTCTTTCTACCTACCACAGCCAAGCACTGCCTAAGGTCTAGCCCTTATTTAAAAGGATAATGCTTGTTGTCTTGAAACATGCTCTCCCCATATTGTGGAAGACTATATATATATATTTTAAAAAATGTATATGTGTGTGTATGTACATATATATTTATGGTATTATGCTATAGATTAAGTGAGAAGTCAGGAAACTTTTCTTACCTGCTGTTCCTTGTTTAGTGCCAAACAGGCACAGGAGACAGAAAACTGGACAATAAAGACTAGCAAAAGAATAATCATGTACTAGAAATAGTAGTTAAGGATACACTCTCAATTCTGCTTTTATAACACATATGCCTAATGGTATTCCTTATTTCATCAGATAACACTAGGTCCTTTAACAAAATAACTACCACAGTAAGTTCTGACTGGATGTGGAAAAGATGACCCAAATAATGTTCCCAGAACTCTATCACCATATATTATCCCTTTTTGGCGACAATTATACAGAGCTGGTATTTCTGGGTTAGGTGTTTCTTGCCTAACAAGACAACATGACCAGAGAGGTTAATAAAAGGAGCTTTGAGAAAGAAAAATCTACAGCCAATTTCTCCAGCTTTAGGGACTCATGTTGTTATTTCAAGATACTTCACTTAAAGTAGTAAAAAAAAATACTTTTCTGGGTATTTCATATTCAGATTTTTTTTTTCTTCAATGACATAGTCTTGTAATTAATTACAAAAGGTAATTTTAGCCTAAATTAAAAAAAAAATGAGAGTTGCTTTTGGAACACAGCCTCACACACTTTTGGACTAATGCATCTGAAAACAGTATAAAACAAAAAGAAAAAGATTTGATACTAAAGATCATGTTTTGAAAGCTGGGCACTGTCTTCACAATTTGGCTGCTGTGTTCAAATGCAGATACTTATCTCACACAATTGAAGTGTTTGTAAAGCAGAGGTCACTACCTATTCATAGATAGCAACCAGAAAAATAAGAATTTTATCTGATGAATCTCTTTTCACGTCCAAACAGATCAATTTTGTTATGCAAGGCAGCACCACAGGCTGCTTACACAGCATCAGTAAGCATACAGGGGCAGCAAAGCACACTGAGAAGGCCTGTGTCCACTTCTAGTCTGGGTTCGCAATTAAAGACTAGGTATGAAATGAAAGTGCTTCTTGACAGCCTGTATTACCCACAATGCATTCCCCTGCCAGCTACAATCAGCTCGCTGTCTGGAACTATCACCTTTCTCTACCCTTAAACATTAATAGTTTACATACTCTAGCTTGGTGTAGGGTTCAGCACACAGAAAGAGGCACCTGTGACACAGTGACCCACCATAAAAAGCTCTCAAAAAAATTAAAATAGTTTGATTATTAAGAAAAGGAGACATTAATACTTGTGTCTTTAAAGCACACACAAGGGAGAAAAAAGGAAGCTGGCATAAAGTTAAAGGGGAAGGAAGTTTCATTTAGACTGCACTTGACCAAAATAAGATTGTGAATTTCTGTTCTGTTTCTCAGCTGACAGAGCAGGTTGTTTACACCCCTTGAACCAAGCTGCAATCCATGTAACACATCAGAAGGATACAAAGAATAGCAATACTTGATGATGTTTCACTGCACCAATCAATCCAACCAAGGCAATAAGGAAGAGGAAGATTCCTACTGCAATTGCCACTCCAACAACTCTGAAACTAGAGATGAGGCCAAAGCCGATTCCCCATGCCGCAATTCCAATCAGCAGCAGGCTTACCAGCTGGAGGGAAGAGAAAACAAAAAGTTAGTCTGCATATTAAAAGAGGCTCAGCTACATACAGCTACATTCTTTACAAGTAAGTTGTTATTAGAAAGGTACAACCTTTCTTTCCAGTGCAAAGAGAAGCACAACCCAAAGCAAACCAATCCTCCACTTCATCATAGAGATAACTTCAGTTCCAGATGTTTTAAGGCACATATTCTTCAACACTGTTAATGTGGAGCTGTTACAACTTAATCTACCTACAAATCAAGCCATATTGCCTTACCTGGGACAAACTACAGACACTGAACTGTAGATTATAACAGAATTGACAATTAAGCTAAAATCATTGGCTTGAATTCACAGAATGGAAGAATGAAAAGTCCAGATGTTTTCTGAAACACGGCAGTATATTTAAAGAAAATAGGATACACAGCTCCAACATGTAAAAAAGCGCATTTTGCCAAAAGCTACTGTGATCAGGAATATAGCTGTATTAATTATTAGAGAAGCTTCTATGTAGTTGATGATATAACACAATAGTTAGCAAGGTCACACAGAAACACTTTTTAGATCTGTATCTCAAGGACTTCATGTAGTAAAATAATAAAGGTGCCCTGTCTCTGCTACATATTTCTTCAAGAAAATAGCTCTACTGTGAAGTCAATCCTGTTTCTATACCCAAAACACTCTTATCCTGTTTCCTTCCTTTTAAAGATGGTATTTGGGGAAGGCAGGCAGAATCTGTCCCAGTCCGTTTACTCAGATTTATTGTTTATATGGGCAGGAAGCTCCAGCCTTTCCTGTTTCCATGCCAAATACACAGAACAAAAAAAAAATCCAACATGAAAAGCTGCAGAGAAATTTGTAATGAGGTGGAGGAGGAGGGAAGGAGCAAAGCTAACCCAGATGTCCAATACACATGATGCCTAACACTCTCGTTTGGAACAGTTAGACCTACGTGTAACACATCACCCATTACGTTCTCTGTTAAATAACACCAATTCAACATGCAAGTTTTAACTTTCCAAAACCCTGACCTCAACAAAAAATACCCAGAATTTGTATCATTATTTAAAAAAGAAAACAAACCAAACCACAAACCAGTAAGGGCTTAGTCTAATCCAACTACTTGGCTTTATTTGACAACAAATACAAAGTAAGCACTTAAACTTGCTCACCAGTTTCCATTCAAGCAAGACATATCTCATGATGTTTTACTGCTTATCCACAGGGGTGGAAAAAAAAAAAAGAGGAAATTTCCAACTTATCCATCATTTCAATATACTTACCTTAGACCAGGGCATTTTCGTTGTTTTTAATACCAAATATGTTGTATATTTTTTTCAACTTAAGTACCTTTTGGAAAACTAACCTATGTAATGCTGCTTTTGAGACATGGAAATCTATGATAACATCAAGAATGCTAGTAAAACAAGTAGTGATGTTCATCAAGAACAAAACAGTGTGTGGTTTTTTTGTGTGTTCACACAGGAACACACCTCAAAAAAATATTTTTATCAAAAGCCAGTAATCCACAGAAGAAATTTAAGAGGGTCTGCAAGAAGAAAACATCTCTCTTACCACGTGAAGAGACAAAAGAACGATATAAAATTCAAAGGAATTGTTCAATACCAGTAGAGTTTTAGGATTAATTCACATTTATCTTTGTTTCTCAAACAAAAAGCCTTAATCACCATGTTCAGTTAAAACCAAAACACTGGGCCAACATGTCATGAATCTAAATTGCAGACGGGGGGTGGGTGGGGTAGGGGTGGGAAGAAAAAAATAAAATAAAACAAAAAGCCTTGGCTCTGCCACAGACAGACTTTCTGAATGCATGCTGCACAAGGCTATAAACTTCCTGATGTTATTATGTTAAAAATTAGCCTTGCTAATCAGAGATATAAGTGCAAGATCTACCTGTTCTGATCTGTGCCCACTCACTTTCTTTCATTGTCTCATACCAGTGGGAAGATTTATTTTTCCACCTAAGCGTAAGAAGTGAACAACAAAAGAAATCCCATAACCCAATTTCCAATCAGAAACTGCTGGCTGATGTCCCATTCTCTGTATCAACTTCTAAGCACCAAACTCACACTGCCACTACACAGCTCTTCAAAGAGTTATCTCATAAAAAAAATTTCAAAGGCAATGTCAAATTTCAATTTCTTTCACAAAGAAAAACAGAAGAAACTTTGCTTCTAATGATTTTCTTTCTCCTGCCCGAGCTATACCTGCAAAAATTTATTTTTACCAATCTGCCTCCAGGATACCAAGTGTATTTGTTCAGCTCTTTGCTCATTTCACAAGAGGTCTAAAACAATTAATGAAACGAGTTTTATTCTTAAAGTATCAAAATCAAAAGAAGAGACCTAAATAAAATCTGTGCCTAAAACACCTATTGGATAAATGCAGGGTACTGTTTACTTCTTGCTGCTGTTACTCATCTCGGCTTCCTTTATTCAGAGGACATGTCCATGAAATTAGTGTGTATGATGCTAAAAGTTATTACCATGACTCTCTGGCCCAAAAAGCTTTTCAGGTAGAAACATCCACACACTGAATCTAGAGCCACTA
This sequence comes from Anarhynchus alexandrinus, assembly GCA_008711295.1. Lineage (NCBI taxonomy): Eukaryota > Metazoa > Chordata > Aves > Charadriiformes > Charadriidae > Anarhynchus > Anarhynchus alexandrinus. The sequence continues at coordinate 2,129,714 of VUYV01000104.1, forward strand.
CAGTTTTCAAGTGAAAAAAAAAAAGCCTCTCTAGCTTTTAAACCTGCTGTTGAACCCCAGATGTTCAGGAATCAGGTGACCAGCTTTGAAAAAATAAAACAACAGAAAATAGTTTAGTTTCTCTTTTGATCACATTCTAGTTTTAGAGCCACCAGCAGCATTTTCAAGTTTATCTCCACAATACTAAGGCTATATTTTCTCTTCTTTCACATGAAAAAGTTGTTTAAAGGAATTAGACAATGGACATACGGAAATTCAGTACGATTACAGGTCCCTGTTACCAGGCTCTGGCTGGCAAGCTAAGTTAAAGTGCTGCATCCAGTCAAGCAGATACATGATTTCGATCAAAATAACTATTGGCTACTCCAATTGTAGCCACTTACAACTGTAGAAAACTGATCTTGTGTTTCAAAACTGAAGTGGAGACTGCAGGTTTACAAACTTTTCCAGAAACAGATTTAGTATTAAGTTCCTGAGTCGACACGCAGAGGAGACAGAGATGAAATGATGGTTATTCCTTCATTTTCAGGTTTGGATTGGACAACTTGAATGTTGAGCAATAAAACTACATATATATCATTTTATAGAGTCATAACATGAAAAACTAAAGTAAACACATACTACTACAAACAGGACAAATAACTTACGCTGTTTTGGGAAAAGGTTTTACAAGTCTGTGAAACAATGCAAGGCTCACAGCCTTAGCCGCTGTTTAGCCGCTAGAAATGACTAGTCAACAGTGCTTATTCCAGTGTTTTGAAACAAAAGCATTGAGATGCAATATTTCTAAAAGTGAAGCTACTGAGGCTTTGTAGTAAAATGTACTTGAAACAAAGTTACTTAGTGACCCTAACTACTTTTAAAATGAGTAATATGTACATTCTAGCTTCATTTAATTATAAAGAAGTCACCTACTTCCGTTAAACAAAGGAAAAAATACTCTCTACTGAGCTTCTGAATGTCACGCTTTATTTTACTGAAACCACATTTCACAGCACTAGAACTCCCCAAAAGAAAACAGCGTCATCCTTGGAAGACCGAAGTGCATGTGAAACTCCATTTTACCTACATGAGTTTACTTACATAAAGCTAGCCTCGGTTACGAACACTTCAAATATTTGCTTGATAAATCTACCAGAAATATATAAAATCACAGTCCAGTTTTTAGTGATTAGGACTGATCCCATTTCCCACAGCAGTCTCATTAGTAAGCTGAAAAGGTGTGGGTTGGAGAAATGGTCTGTTCGACTGAATGACGCAGGCTGGACTGCTGATCTTAAAGGGTAGCAATCGATGGCTCAGCATCCAGATGGTAGCAGGCAAGAAGCACCACAAAGGCTGATACTTGGGCAAATATTATACAGTATCTCCACCAACAAACTGCGTGTTTAAAGAGAAAGACGGAATGATGACTCCTCAGAAAATCTGTGGATGATACTAAACAAGGAAGAGTGATTGACTCTTATAAATATATATATATAAATATATAACTATATTTATAGAGATTCGACTCAGATGGACCTTGATAAACTTGAGCAATAAGACAACAGGAACCTCATGAAGTGCAAAATTCTGCGCCTAGGGTCCCTTCCGTGGAGCCTGGGAACAGACCGGTTGAACAACAGCCTTACTGAAATAGACCTGGAGATCACATTGTTGCCAAGTTGAATATAAGCCAACAGTCTTCTCTCATTGCAAACAGGGAAAGCCAAGAGGTGTGCAATCAAAGAGAACTAAATGCTGGTGAGACTGCAGCTCAAATACTGTGTCCTATTTCAAGCCCCCCAGGTCGCAAAGGAATTCGAGAACCTGGAAAGAGTCACCAAAATGGCCTAGAGCCTTGAGGATGATGTTTGAGAAGCAGGTGATGGAGCTGCGTTTGTTTAGTCTGACAAAGAGGCAGCTTAGGGATAATCTAATAGCAACTGAAGCTGAAGGTGCATTACAAAAACAATAGAGGCAAACTCTTTTCTGTATTGACCGGCCACAAAACAAGAGACAACATCCACAAGAAACAGCTTGGGAGGTTTAGACTGGACATCAGAAAAAATAGCTGCAAGGTGGTTTGGTGCCATACTCAGAGAGATGAAAATCTTTCTTCCCAGAGGTTTTCAAGACTCAGTAGAAAAAGCCACTGCTGGACAACAAGTGTTAGTTATAATCCTGCTCTGAGCAGAAGCCTGGACATATGAGCCCCAGAAGTCCCAACCAACACTCCCACGCACCACAGCCAGCTCTCCCATCATGGAAACTTTGCCACTCTCCGTACCAAAAATGAAAGTTTTAACAGGCAGCTAAGGGACAGATTTAGCACTTACCAAGGACTCTTCTGTACCATCTAGATCATTAAATAGACAACCACCAGCTCCTAAACCCCATACCAAGAAAACATCTTCTTACAAGCAGTAAGGTCTCTCAATAAAAGAGGAATGAGTGATTCCTCAGAAGTACTTACACAGCTTCAGAAACACAAGTACGAGTCTTGTTCTCAGAAGTGATTTAAAAGGTCCTGTTCACTTAAGGCATGTTTACATAGAAAGCCAACAGGCATTAAAAGCAAAAGAACTTATTGCAATTTCAAACTGAAGCATTCTGTCTTACAGAAAGATGCTACAAGCACACACTGTCCACAAACCGGAAAAGCAACACAGAGCTATGGGAAGTGTGTGAGTGTGTGTGTGGGTGATAGCTACTATTTTAAATTTAATATCCTCATTTATTATATACTATCTTCTCTCTCTACAAACTCTAGCAACCTTATTTAAAAAGCACACAAGCAAACACAGGCTTAGCATAATCCAATATATAAACTCATCAATTTGAAATTAAGTAAATGTTTACCGGAACAAACCTATCGGTAGCATAAATCCTAAGTGAAGATCAATAGTGTTCACTATGAGATCAAGTAAATTCTCTATGGATTAAAAAAATTAAGAAAATCAAGCATATTGCCAATAGACAAAATGTTGCTCCAATGTCAGCATCTCTATAGGAAAGATTTTAGGGACTGTAGGTTCAAGATCAGTGGAATGGCTCAGAATCCACTTTAAGTGATTTCCATTATATTTTTTTATACATATATATACACATACACACACATTTGAACTAGAGATGTTTCAAAAATAACAATTTCTAGACAAATAATTTCTTTGTCACAAAGATAGTAATCACAAGTTTGACTGTCCTTCAGTCAACTTATTAACATGATTAAAGCATTAGCCTTTACAGTACTTGTCAGGGTGTTTTTTCTCCTTACTGCTGCATAAATTACTACTACTACAAAAAAAAAAAATCACCTGCTCTGTTCTTTAAATCCAAGTTCTCCTGTGCACATAGCTGCTCATTTCCCTCAGTCCTGTACTGGAAAAATGCACTTCTGTTCACACTTGTGTACTTATCCACAAGCTTATAGTCTACATTACAAAAAGAAACCATTATAGTGACAAATGATTTATCTAGACAACGCCACTGTGAAGCAATTCAAATGCTAAAACCAGTTTCTCCTTCCTTCAACAGCAAGCCACAAGCAAAGCTGCTGTTTTGATTAACTAGCAACTTTTCAGCATTTCAACTAGCTTGGACTGCTTGCTAGGAAGGAAGTCATATGCAGAAGTTATGGTTCTCACTGTTTTCTTGTAGCCTCAGCCCAAAAATGAGTTGGTAAAACTGCATTTCAGAACTTAAATTTCAAGAAATACAGCCTCACCATTCCCGGGTAAAGAGCTTACGTAGCAGTTACACTGGTATCAGCAAAGGAAATGTTTACAGAATAGCTGTCAAGCTGGATATGGAACAGGAACTAAAACCAGCAAGATTACACACGTGATGAAACACATCCTCCCTAACCTCTCTCTCCACATATAAGTTCATACTCCACTTCTTTTAAGGGGGATTTAAAGTTTAAACCTCAAATGGTATATATTTTGAAGGTAGAGATTTTCACCACCCTCCCCTTCAGTGTAACCACTCATTGAGAATCTAGAACACAATTCTTCTGGTTCCCTGCACTTCATCTAAAAACACCACGTTAAAACAACAGGCAGTATATAGTGGTGCATCTTTAGCAAGCTAAGACTAAGCTAAATTGATTTCCATCACAGCTGTAAGCTAGACAACCTGCAAGTAACTTTATCTCCTTGCAGTACTTCTTCAGCTTTACTGAAAGCAAAGTAAAGGATGAGCAGTAAGTAAAGCTCTGGGCACCTCCAAAGGATTTCTAACAGAAAGCAAAATCTTCTACCTTCAAGTGACTTATTTAAATGAGGATTGATCAGTAGTCTCGTTACTGATCAGTCTTGAGGCACATGACGTGGAACAAGCAATTTATGTGAAAGGCAGCCTTCCTATCCCTTGTCACGAAAGCCGGTTCTTTCTGTTTGACAGCTTAGTTCAGAGTTCTTCATGTGACTGGCCAATACTTAAGATCAAGTTGGTTTTGACCATAAAATGAGCTTCTTTCATGTTGAAATGGTAGTGAGATTTAACCCATTTTATATTCCTTGGTCTTCAGAAATGCAAGCTTTCTGCTGTGTAGCAGGAACAACTATCTTCTGAAACATTCACTTTTGTTACTAGTTTGTTCAATGTTTTTTAAGAAGTCAAGAAACATTTTCAGGAAGACAGGTGATTCCACAGATCCTTCTTCCATACAAATATCTCCCTCGTCACAAAAACAACAGTAGAAAGAACACAACAAATTATATGAGCTACAAGGCTACTACAGGGCATTCAAAGGGCTTCTCGATAATTGTGCTGGTTTTAAAATGTCCACCTGCACTGCAAGGATGGCTGAAAACATCACTGGTATCAAAACATACCATGCTCCACATAGCCTCCTCCTTCTGTGCCCTGCCACTCTCCAGTCCTTTCACTAAAAACAGCCTGCCTTCCTAGCTCCAAATGCCACTAATGCACTCTGCGCAAGACAAGCGAAAAACAGAAGCCACTCATATCTGGTCTACAGGCCCAGCAGATATCTCAATTCTGACCTGCTACCACAAAATGCCGTCACTCTGTCTGTAAACTGACATGCAGCATAGCTGAGGGCATTCCCAAATACTGATGAAAAGTCTTAAAATATATATCTGTATTTTTGCTGTAGTCACTCTTCTGTGTTCTCAAATGTGAGCATAGAAACCTTCCCAAAAAGCCAAGGGAAAAAAACCCAAACAACAAAAAAACCCCAAGACTAAATTGACAGGACCAACATTAACCTTCCCTGCCACATACCTGGAAGCTTCTGTATCACTGTCTTATTTACACATCAAGACTAGATAACATAGCTTATACTGCTCAAAATGTCCTTGAGAATGACAGAAATGGCTCCAAGGCAACCTGCCCCATTTGCTGAGCATCCCATTAGGACAATGAGCTAGACCAGCCCAGCACAGGCTGGTGCTGGGGCAAACTCTTGACACTATATTCCTAAATGCTGGCCACAGACCATCAGACACAGCAAACAGCAGGCTATTTACTGGTTGCTTCTTACAGCTTAAAACAAGCTTATACAAACCAAAATGGAATTGAACTCAGAGATCACTAGTTCATTTACCACTATGAAAGAAACTGACACATGAGACAAGAACTGTGTTTCTCTAATTCTTGTCTTGTACCTGGCTCCGTGTAGCCACTACAGAGGTCAGAAATTATCAGGAAACACGGAAATCAGTTGCGTTCCCTTTCCCTAGGAAAATCCAGATGTTCGCCCTGCCTCAAACACCAGGTTTTCCCAGTGCAGAGAGAAGGGAGATGGAGCTTGCAGATCTGTGTGAAAGATGCAACATGCTCAGCCCTCTGTGTTGGGAATGCTGCAACTAAGACAAACGCTAATGAAAACCCTACCATGTCAAACAAGTGCTGTCCAAATCTGAGAATTTCTGTACTCATCTTTGTATACTTCTGTAATACAGGAAAAGCAATTTTGATAAAGAGGGCAGAAATGTACTAATTACACTTTCAATAAATACTGCACCCAGAGAACAACAAGCAGGAATAGAAAAAAAAACCCCCAAACTTTTCACATACAGTGCTTTGGAAAGCAATGCGAAAAACAGGATAGTCTAGAAAACAAGTTCAGAGAGCAAAGTATTATAAAAAGTTAATGATTTTGATAAAAGTACTTTCTAGTGTTAAGAGGAAACATGGATGCTTTTGTGGAATGAACTCTGTGCTACTAAAAAAATACACACTTTTAATGGTAAAGCTACCACATGTTTTACTTTAAATCAGATAGCCACTTTAGGTGTAAGAAAAACTGAAAGCCAGATTAACAAAACAAAGGCAAGATGTTTACATACTGACAACAAACAGTCCTTGTTTGCTGCTGCAGCAATAATTAAGTAGCTGCTTGGGTGACAAAACCAGCACACACCATCCAAATGAACTGACTGTCAGCATTATCTTTTTTAATTTAATCTTGTGGCCCAGCTACCACTTCAATCTCTCATCACTAGCGAGGACTTAGGAATTTCCCTTTCCGTTCCGAGAATCTGATTTGAAGTAAGATAGCAACTGTCCACACTTCAATACAATTACTCAAGACTTCCTTGGAAGGAACAGTGTCTACCTAAGGAAATCCTTGTCTGGTTAAAGTGAGCAAATAATGGTGGAGCCAGCATCTAAGGTTTTCATACCTGGAAGATTAGAAATCTTGGGTTACGTACACATCCTTGAATTTGGCTGAACTCTGTGGACAGGCATTTTAAACAGTTTGTATGGGTTTGCCATTTGATGGGAAATGTAAATATGACTGAGTAAAGACAGGCAAAATCAGTCAGATACCCAAAATTAGTATTTTAAAGGTCCCCATATGCAGACAGTTCTTCCATGTAAGAGTTTATTCCAGCAATACACGTCATTATATACACACTGAGTCAACAAATAGTCTCAATTATTTTTCTCTACTCTTCCATAAGGAACCATACTGAAGTCAGCAACACTCAGCATAGATGCCAGAATTACTCATAGAAAATAAATTTAAAAATAGAATCAGGGCCTAAGGACATTAACTTAGTCCAGAGAAGAACCAAAAGTCATCAGCAAAGTACCATCTGAAAAGAATGTTAAGCGAGCAATTAGGTTAGTGGGATTCTGGTTTCTTGCCTTAAACCAGTAACTGATTTATTACTGCCAAAACATATATTTTTCTTGGTGTACTACCATAAAAAGTAAAGCAAGACAGCATTTAAAAGAAAAACAAAAGAAAACCCAAACAACTCCTAGTCTAGGAGTGTTTTAAAGAAAAGCAGAACATAAACTCTAAGCCTCAATTGCAGTTCTGAGGGTTAATTCATTCCAAACACGTGATACAGATACATCAATGCCACCTAGAAAAACATTCAAGGCATGTTACCTATTTGACCTTACATCCCTTCTTACCCCCACTTCTCCCTTACCACCAATTATTACTGTGAATTAACATTGTTTAAAAAGACGAAGTTCTTGCTCTGGTTGTCTTCTGTATTTTTTCCAGCTAGGGAAAATAATCCCATCATTCATTGTGCTGTTGCAACCCAAGTCTTATATTGTCAGGTTTTTGTCTAATCAAGGAACAGAGAAGCTCACACATTTTTCTAGATCAACTCCACCAGGTCAACTAAACACCTTAAATGTTATTTCTGCAACTCAGGATTTAAAAGCATTAGTTTTATAACTTGCCTATAATTAATAAGCAACAGAAGCAATAACAATCAGATACTCCAGTTAATATAATTCAAAGAAGTCCTTCCTTCCCTTTAGCAAAACCGTAAGTTCTGCATCAGTCAGGTGCAAGAATACCAAGTGACACCCACAAAGTAAATTCTACTCAAGGAGACATTAGAGCAAGATTAAGGTCATAAGTGCATTGTACAGGTATCACAAACAGAACCACAGAGGTCCCAAAGATCAACCCACCCTTGCTGAGGCCAAATATGCCCCAAACACCTACCAGACCCTTACACCTGGTTAATATATGGCTGTAGGAATAAGTGATAGTGTCTTCAGAAAAAACACCTGCTGTCCATATGACATCAAAACGAGATCTGTGGATGTATTATGTTAGAAAGATCCAGATTTCTCTCATTCTTCTGTCACTCAAGAAATAATAACAACAACAATGATAACAAAAAGTAGTCTTACATTAACGGGATGGGACAATTCACCTACAACCCATCCACTGGAATGGGGCAATCCCATGAAAAGTTGGTCAAGTTGATCTTTTGAGGTCCCTTCCAACCTGGGCTATTCTACGATTCTAACTTCCCTTCATCATGACAGTCTACATACACTAAACATAACTACAACTACAGATGCCAAACGAGGCAACGCCTACCTCCTCCCCTCTATTCTGGCTGGGGGTAGCATGGACAACCCATAGCATCACAGGGATCCCGAGTGACTTTCACAGCGGGTAGGCTGGGCTCCCTATGCATGCTTCAGAGACATACTCCACTCCACAAGCTCCTCCAAGGAAGCACGCACAATAGCACAGCCTCTCCTATATTAAGGGTTTTGTTCCGCTCTTTTCTGAGGGAACAAGGGTCACCTCATACACCAAAGAATATAACAACAACTCTGGCTTCAGCACAGGCACTTCTACATCCATTCATGCTCCATCCTGGTGATTACCATCAGGTCCAGCAACTGCCAGCTATGAGAACTGTTTGTTCTGATGAACGTCATTAGACCTGTTTGTTCCCCTGTCTTGCCTTCAGTCGAGATCAGGCAGTGCTTTCAGAGAAGCACTGATACAACTGCCTGCAAGCACTGGCTGACCCCAATTTCAGTCTGCTGAAAGTCATCCCCAAGCACGGTTGTTAACATGAAACATTAGAGGACATACTACCTCTCTAGATGTGCTGTGGGAGGAAGCCATTACACGTACTCCTGTTTCTTGCTATTTCTGTGTCATTTTAAAAAAGATAATGAGGAAAAGAACCCACAGGTATACTACAACTGGAGATTTCATTGTTCTCTGTCGGGAACAGGTCCTCCAACTTGCCTGAACAAAACCAGGCACCTGCCTACAGCTCCCCAGCAAGTCACTTATTTCAGTTTAGCACACTATCTTTTTTTTTTCCCCCCCTCTTTTTTTCCTCTCACACACCTTCCCCCCGCCCCGCAGCAGCCAGACTTGGCAACTCGCTGGCCCACCCCAGGGGCGAGCAGAGAAACCCGCTTCACAGGGGACCGGGGGTCTCTCCAGCATAGCCCGCCCCCCCCCCCTTCTCCAGCCTGCTTTGCTCTGTACGGGTCTCGTAGGGCCCAGTACCCCCCCACGGCACTTGTCACTCACTTGTCACAGCCGCCTAGGTTGGCGCAGCGACCTCTCCGGCCTCCCGGGCCGCCCTGGATTTTGATCCCGGGGAGCCACGTCCCTGCGGTGACAAAGCGCGGCCTGACCGCTGCCACCTCCCCCCACCCTCCGCCGCCTCAGCCGGAGGCCGCTCCGAGCGACGGCCCCGGCTCGGAACCGCCGCGCCCCCCCTCGCAGCCCCTGAGCACCAGCCCGCCGAGAGGAGGCCGCCTCAGGCCGGCGTCAGCCCCGCCACCTCCCCTCCCCACAGG
>VUYV01000104.1:2139313-2217304 GCA_008711295.1 Anarhynchus alexandrinus
CGGGCGCGGCCGCAGCAGGTGAGCGGCGCCCGCAGCCCGCCGCCGCGCGCGCTGATTGGCCCGCTCCCGGGCGCAAAGGTAAAATATGCAAATGAGGAGGCGCGGAGGGGGCTGGGAGGGCTCGTGGCGGCGGCGCCTGTGCCCGCTCGTCCCCTCACCCGTTATCTGCCTCACCGCAACTAACTGTGACCCGGCCCGGCCTCTGGGGCAGTTCTCATCCCGGGGTGGGGTATGTCGGCCCCGCACCCCTTTCTCCCCCTCTATTGTTACGAAGGCAGGCGGGGCCCACGCCTCGCCCCGGGGCGGTGGCAGCCGGGCGGCTCTAACGGGAGCTGCCCGCTGGGCCCAGGGCACCGGCCCCCCGGGGCGGGTGGCGGAGGTGGCGCCGGAGGAGGCTATGGGTGGCCCTCGGGCTGTGTGTTCTGCTGAGGAGGGGGGAACTCGCTGTGGGCCCTACTTAGGGGTGGCTGGGGGAGGGTTGGCATCTCCTCGGCCATTTTGTTGTTGAGGGAAGGAGAGGTTCCTCCTTTCCTCCTCCGCGACGGTACACACACGTCTCTCTATAATCGATGACCTGGTGCCCTGTGTAATCAAAGGGAAACAGCCAGGGATTTACTTTTCCAGGGCGTTCAGGTATTTGGAGTACTGTCACAATTTTACCAGCTATTCATCTGTATTTTTATCTCTTTTTTTAAAAATTTAATTTAAAATTTGTAGTGACAGTCATGTTTCCACTGTGCGTCTTCTTACATGTTTACATTTGCGTATTTCCGTAGTTTGAGGGTTAGGTATTTTTACTTACAGGTAGTCAAACAAAATCCTCCATCTTTATCAATAATTGCCTACCAGTCAGTACCAACTTTTTGTTACTGTTTTTAATTAGCTGGAATGGCATCCCAGTTCGCTAGTACCCTCCAAAATCCTGTCTACAGTCGCCGTGGGCTGGACTCTGCTGTATGATGCTTTATGATAAATACATCAAATCTAGTAACTGCCAGGTACTTCAGTGTGTATGTGTATTGCAGGATTAGTGTCCCAGATATTTTCTTCTCTCTTTGCTGGGCTTCACAAAGAGACAAGGAAACATATGTTCCTCTCTTGGGATGCCTGTAAGGGTATGTAGGCGGTAGTTTTACTTCATTTGGGTTAGGTGCCAGAGAAGAAGTTGTGATGGTGGTCAGTTCCTAGTAAGCAGAGGAAGCTGCATCTACTTTCTGATGAATTCACAACAATTCTTAATAGGACCTTGTCATCAAAACAATTTAAAAAGGAAATTCCAAAAGCATTTTGTTTTATGTAATTTGGCTGGCCTCCGTCTGCTAAGGGAAGCCGCAGCAGGCTAATAATCCTTGCCAGCAGTGAGAGGCTGAACAGCAGCAGGTTTTGTCTTTCCTGGTCTGTCACTCAGATCTTTTTTCTTTTTTTAACATCTTTTTTCTTTTTTTAACATCTTTTTGTCCATGCTCTTTGATATTTTGCCAGACTTCTGCAATTAAATATAATACACATTTTTTTTCTTCATGCAATAACAGAGACTCGTTGCTTTTTTACTGATGTATATCTACCTCTCAGCGGCTAGCCAGGCAGCAAATTAAAAGTCTCTAATATTTGTGACCACAAATTAAATCTGAATGCTCAACGGCTGCTGAAGCTTTCTGTTTGTTTGTTTCTAAACTTGACAGACACAGACTATCCCTGCTGCTGGAGCTTTGTGAAGTGACAGGATGAGTGAAAAATCTTGTGGTTTTTTTCCCTTTGCTAATTAAACTGACTTGATGTTGTGGCTAATTTGGCCTATTGGGAGCGCAGATTTACTGACTTGAGCTACTGTCTTTACTGGGCCACACTTCTGATCTTTTGGGCCCAAGTCTGGCAGAGTGTAAGCCCAGTATAAAGTCACTTGCTTCAGTGCAATTTTACTAGCTGCTTTTAATTTTGTTTTAAAGACTGGTGTCAGAAACTGTTTGATGCCCACTCAATAGGAAAGAGCATCTTGAACGTATACCCTTTCCTGAACACAAGAAGCCATCAGCGTATCAAATGGTTTTTGTTGGATTTTGTTGCAAGTGCTCACATATAAAGTTACTGTACCATTGTTCCTTTGATTATAGTGCTGAATTATTCAATATTATCATCCACTGCCCTTCTTCTTAGAAGATCTCTTTCACTATTAATTATTAAAAGGTGTATCTCCGCTTTCTTAAGTAATGGTTGTGTTTCTTGTTAAGGGACCTAGCTCCTACAGTGCTTTGTGGGTGAGAAGTACCTACTACAGGTTTACTTCTTCAGATTCAGGTAGGCATCTAACTATAACTAATGCAACTTGGTTTGTACCCACCTCTGACTGTAAACTCTGGGGCACAGTTCAGCTAGTATAAATAATCAGAGGCTTCAATTAAGTACATAGAGCTATGACAAATTAATGTAGCTGGGGTCTAGTTCTTCCTCCCCCCTCCGGGTCTCTTCACAAGTTGTAGTACAAACTTGGAATAATGTGGTTTTGATTTAGAATAATACTTTTCCTGTTACAGCATTTGGCTGTGCTGAGTGCTGTAATTTCTGGTAGTGGTCAGGAGTAGGTCTGTGCTCCTATTCCCCATCAGGCTGCAGAACTTCACTTGTATTCTGGCTAGAACTAAACTGGCTTAATTCTTTTAAATGGATAATTAAATATTTTTAGTTATAAAAAGGTTTTCTTGCAGTTGGAGAGAAATCTTTACATCTCTGTGGGAAAAGCATAGATAGTGTTTATTTGATTTCTTTTTAAAAGATTATTTAAATAGTCCAAGTGAGGATTATAAGTATTCGTCTCCTCACCCTTTGTCTCTATAGGGGACAAATTCTGCACTCCCATCTGTTACATGAATCCAGAGCTGCCAGACATAAGCAAAAGCAGAATATGCCTTTGCCTTTTCTTCCCTCACTTTTTCTGATGCTTATTCTCCGCTTCCTTGCACAGTCTTTGTTCTCCTGCCCTTCTTTGGTGTCTTTCAATGGCACTGCTGGCAACAGGCGGAGCTATGAACAGCGTGAGTTAGTCGTTCTTTCATGGGAAACTGCGATGGGGAAAGAGTACACTAGGCATTTGTAATGCTGCTAACGTGCACTTACAGACAGTATGCAAGTACATAAGGAAACATTCCTGCAAGGAGAGAGGAGAGTGAAAACTCAGAGTTACTGGGGCTCGATGCCGGAACACTTCTTACTAGTCAGAAGAGCTTCAAATGGAGCTGGCTGGGTAGTTTACTCTTCATTTCCCTGTAAAGCTCACATCAGCTGTGGTCGTTTTGAGCAGGTTTTCCGCGTGGGGCATTCTGCTGAAAAACTCTGAATGCAAACTCTGCTTGTAGGCAAATCTCTTCTGTTTCTGTAGTCTGCAATCCCACATTATTGTTGCTGGTTTATGTTATTTATTATGTGCCTGAAATCTAAAGGTCTGTGTCACTTCTGAGGCACAAATTTGAAATGTGAAGGCTCAAGTATATACAAAGTTCTCTTATTTACTATTGTCTTAAAATTAAGACAGTGTGACCTTTTTTCTTACTTTCTGCTATTATAGAGTGTCTGAAATGTTGTGAGTGAAACATTGTTTGCAGAAATTGATTTTTATCGCTTCATTTTTCCCAGGTTTACAATGAGCCATTGACAGCACTTTGAGTAGTTCATTTCACTCTTTGTCTTGTAAAGTCATTTTTCTTCCTTGTTTGTCTAAAGTCTCTCATGCACATCAAAATTGGGGAGGGGAAGAACAGGGTTAAAAAAAAGCCAGGTATTTCCAGGAGTAGGAATGCTACTTGCAATCTCTATACTTTGTAATTATTAACGTTAGACTTTAATTTGACTCTTCTTAAATGTATAAGCAAAATAGTTCTAATAGTAGGAAAAATAAGCATAATGAGTCTAAATTGTATGAACTCCATTGCAACACAACGAGGGGTGTTAAAACCATTGTGAATTCCATTAGGTTTTTTAAGAAACTTGGAATGCACCTTGCACAATTTTCTTCTCTGGCTACATTTGTCTTGGTATTTCTGCTTGTTTTATTGTTTTTTTTTAAAGTCTAGCATCATTCTTTTTGCTTGCTTTAAGGCACTATAGGAAAACTACAAATGACAGTGTTAAAATCAGTAATTTCATACTTGTCGCTACGCTGAATATCTAGGGAATTTCTCATTCTCCTTTTATATATGCAAAAAGGTCCCATAGAATTGTTTTTAAAGCTTACTGCGTCAGCCCTAAAAAACAAGCCAAGCATCTGCTGTCTAATTTGTTTTCAAAGTATTTATTGTATACAGTTGACATTTTTAAATGTTAGCGTTGATGTGCACAGTGAATATGCACAAAGGGACGGGGTTTCAGCTGGCTTAACTTGGAGTAACTAAAGGGCTTATCCTACCTTGGCAGTTGACCATTAAAGCATGTTCCTGTGCTTGGACCAGTAAGTGTGTCTGAAGTTTGATGACGACTTTAGGATCTGTGTTAGGGTCAACAAAGTCTGTGAAGTAAAATGCTGTTTATGATCAACCATGTCTCTCCCTATAAAGTAGAGGTTTCAATGTCCAGTCATTTCTTGTGTCACTGAAAAGAGAAATCTGTGTCATCTCGGTCACCTGAACCGCTTCAGTTATTCAGTCATGTCAATTAGTCACCTGAGTTATTAGTAATGCAGCAGGTGGAATATATGGAATCAACAAAACACACACTTACAATGTTATCTACAGTAACAATCGAGATTCTTTTTTTAAAAGCTGAATTCAGTGCAAATGTCCTGTGGACATACCCCAGTTATTTACTGACTTGTTTAGTAATTAATTGGCTGTGTCATGGTGTTTGCACGCAGTCGTGAATTTCTTTCTACTTCCTGGAACAAAATCAGTTTCCCAGCAGTGCTCTTGCACTCGTGCAGTTCCACCCCCAACCTTAAAGAAGATCTTTCTGGCACCAGGCAGTGAGGAACAGCATGGGTCTTTGTGGTCTTATGGGTAGACACACAAGGTGGGGTGTTGGCGTTTCACGTTGATGATCATTACGAGACAGACATAAGGGATAGACAATTCTGGCATACAGAATAAACTTGCCTGTGTTGTTTGGATCAGAGGTTCTTCTCTGCAGAGGAGAAAATAACGTACAAAACTGTTTGGGATTTTTATTTATTTATTTTTTAGCAAAGCAGAGCGTTGTAGATTGAGAGAGGGAAATTAGGACAGGAAAATAGGCCATTTAAGTACAGTGGCTAGAGCAACCCACAACTAGGTCAGAAATTAGCTCCTCCAAAAGCACAGACATAGCAAATGTTCAGTTTAATAAATCTAACAAGCGGTTATGAATGACTACTGATGAAATAACGGTTTGTTCATCTTTGCTCGTGGAAAGACAGATGCTGAATGTATTCTTTGAGAAACTTTCTGACCAAAATCAACATGGCAGAAGGTTCTTGGATTAAGCCTGGAAAGTTGAATTGCTGTTAGAAAACTACCTAGAAGAGAGACTCTTTTCAAGCAAAAGCAGCTACAGGCAAGCATGAAGCCATTGTTCTGGATGGAGCGGCTGGATGTCCAGCCTTGCTTTTTAAGCCATTCTTTATAATTCCCACCGGATCTACCATGCAGTGGGTGAAAATAACATTGGAGTGTAACAATAGCATTTCTACTTGTTAATTCAGTTTATGCCTGTGTCTTTTGATTCGTCACATGAATAGCATTTGCCAGACAAAAGATAGAATTGGTGAAGTTTGTGCCTCTAATGTTTACAGACAGGTGAGGGGGGCGAGGGAAACAACAAAGAACTAAAATAACACCAGGGCGCTGACTTTAAAGGGAAAGTGTATTTCAGAGGTTAGCATTCTAAAAATAGTAAAAGAGGCAAATACTCATAGGTTCAGAAGCTGGTTCTTGGGATTTTCTTAAGATCTTATCTTAATTGTAAGAATCGCCTTTAAGCACATTTAAAATCCATTTTGAATTAAGCCGATAGAGGATTAGAATAAGGAGAGTTTGCTGCATCTAATTTATTAAAGAAAAAAACGGAGGCTGGAAATCGCAGTATAATGATGCTTTGAATAGTAGTACATGCAAGGCTTGAGCTGAAGCCCAGTCCTTCTGTTGAAGACCAGGATTCAGGGATGTCCTGGAATTGGGCTGGTTTTAGTTAAGTCTGGAAGAGAAAAGGGCAGAATTCTAGATCCAGGAAACAAAGTGGTCTAATGCTTCCTGTAGCCAAATCCAAACTTACTTGTGCTGTTACGTATAAGGGGTTTGTGTGTCTGTCTGGAGAGATGGATAACTGCTGGGAAGGTAGCCTCTCAGAGACAGTGTTTACCATACCCTGTTCTTGTGGGAGGTATATCAGTGCAGTGTGCTGGCACCTGATCTACTGTCACATCTGTTCTTCAGGTCTGAAATAAAACCAGCAAACTTCAACGGTAAATATAAGTTAAGACAGTAACTCTGTGATTAACAGGACATGTTAATGCTTGTAGACTAACAGTAGGGTGTAAGCAGTGGGAGAGTAAGTAGTTTTCAGATTAATTGCAGCTTTTATTGGTCTTGTGTCTGCTGCAGGTTCTCGTTACTGTCACATCCCAAAGATTTCCTCTTTATCAGGTTCAGGTGGAAACGATCACCACTTGGTTTTGTTTTGAAGGGAAAATGGATACCATCCCCTGAAAGCCCTCCCAGGTGATTCCCTGGAACAGTTCCAAGAAATCCTGAAGTAATCAGGCATCATATGCTAAAAAGCAGAAATCCAAAGTGTTTACAAGTATGCAGAAGAACAGTAGAGGACAGTCTGAGCAAGGCCTTGTACTGTGGGAGCCAAAGGGTGGGGAGAAAAGCTGTGCATCACAAAGGAAGTTTGAGCACCAAGGTTCTGGTGTAGGCTGCTTAGCTAAGTGCTCATCACCAGGTCTGTGTGTTGACTGTGTCGCTGTTCATGCTGTGCATGTGAGCTGTGTGGCAAGTTGTGTTGTGCCTGTCACAGAACCATGGAGAACACAGATTCGAAGGGACCCCTGGAGGTCGTCTGATCCAACCTTCTGCTCGAAGTAGGGCTGACTACTGAGCCAAAGCAGCTTGCTCACGGAGACATTCAGTCAAGTTTTGAACGTTTCTGAGGATGGAGGGCCACAACCTGTCAGACAACTTGCTACAGTGCTTGAGTACTCTCACTGTGAAAGCTTTTCCATTATTAGAATTAACCTTGTTGCAACTAGTGGCTATTGCCTTGTTCTTTTGCTCTTGAGAAGAGTTTGGCTCTGTCTTCACTCTAACTCCTTTTAGAGGGTCGAAGGCTGCATTCAGACCTTCTCCCAGCCTTCTTTTATCTGGGTTAAATAAACACAGTTCCATCGTCATTCCTACATCATTCGTTTAGGAGCTAGAGCAGTCCATTTTTCCCTGTGATGTCACAAGCTGGTGTTTGACTTCTTGCTAAACTGGGATAGATCACTTGTGAGAGAATAGAGACATTTGGTCCGAACCAGCAATGCCCAGATGAAAGAAATTCACAGGAAGAGAAAGACAGAATGCCACATTTTGGTGTATCTGTTGTTTCTTTCTGTGGTTTCTGTAAAGCACAGTCACTATGCTCACTCTTCTCCATTAGCATGGCTTATCTGTAGTAAAGTTAGCTGCTGCAGTCCTGTGATGATGTGAGAATCTTTCAGAAATGGATGACTTAGTTGTGAGCAAAACCTTGAAAAGATCAGCAGTAAATGGCTCAAAACTCAGAAGGTAAATTTAAAGAACCCAATTTCTTTCCTAATATCAAATCTTAAATCAGCATCATTACTAATTTAGACACCTGACATACATTTTGAAGCAGTTGGTTCAGTAATAATGCTCTGTGCCCCTAGCAATTCATCTTTCTTTAAAATATCTCATTATAAGAGCTGCCTAGCTTCTTTTCTTGAAAAGAGATGACCTATAGCCATGAGCTGCTAGTAATGTGAATGCAGTGCTTTCGAGTGTGCATGATGAGCATATAGAAAAAGCTATGACTCTTTCCTCTAGTTAGGAAAACAACCTGCTGCTGCCAGCCAGTTCTGCTGCATCACCACCATCATGTGTGGCACAAGCTGGGGACAAGCTGGGAAGCAGTTTCATCATTTGGTCTTTTCTCTTCAAAGCACTGAAAGAGTATCAGGCTCTGGCATAAAAATGTAAAGCAGCATGAGTGCTCAACAGTGTGCTCATCTATGAGCACAGCTCTTTATTTGCTGTTTTATTATATTTATTATATTTATTATTGTCTTTATTATATCTTCTTGCAAGCAGATGGCACTAACAGTGGAATTAGGTACCTAGTAACTATGAAATAGAAGAAACAAACCTTGTTTGTTACTTGGAGTGTCAGGTCATATTCAGAGCTTGACAGCGAAACCCTAAAGTCTTGTGCTTATTCTGAATTTACTGCTTTGCTCTTGAGCTCTATGTCCAGCTCCGGTACAGTAGTAGACATATCACTGTGAAAATCAGCCTGTTTGTCTTGGTGTGGAGTGCATTTCTGACTTTATGCAAGCTAAGCAATATACAGGCTTACGCATTTAAACTTAGCTTCATATTTTATCCTACAGGTTAACTGCTTATCGAGTCTACTGTCAGTGCTTTCTGCTATCAGTGCCCAGACATCTGTGTTGGGGACATTACACAAGCCAGATACTGATATCTGCAATAAGTAATTAATCCTTTAAGCACACAGGAATTTTCTGTCAGTTAAATTTGCTTGGTACAGTTTCCCTAAAAGAAAGAAAAGAAAAGAAAGAAAGTGATAGGGCCTGGCTTATCTTTCACCAAAGTTTCTTCTCGGAGTCCCAAGACTTGCCTTTTTCTATTGTCTGGCTTGCCAGCCTGCATTCCCAATTTAGGGTTTGCCCTTTTGAAGCTGGCAGTTTTCATGTTTCTAGTTGCTGCTGGTTGAGACAGCCATCAGTCGAAAATGGTTTGATATGAATCAGCCAGGTATTAACTTTGGTTTGTTCATTTTTTCTATGCAGTTGCTTTTATCTGTACAGTTTACACAGCCAAAGAGAAGAGTGTTCTGCCAGTGTGCTAATACAGTTTCCATTTAATTATGTACTTTCACATGGGTTAAGAACCCTTGTGCAAGAGAGTAAGAGAAGCAAACAGTAAGGGATGAAGGAAGGACACAGCGGGTTTTATGCTGTTCTATTTTCTTTTCTTTTTTTTTTTTAAGAAAAAAAAATGAGTGAAGAATTCCAAAATGAGAGAAAATTTGTAGTGACTGTGCTTGAGAGAAAGTACACTGAATTCCAAGCAAATGGAAAGGTAAATCTAAACTTAATTCTGCAGAGAATTTTAAATGATGGTGAATTTTCAAGTTAAAAATAATTAGTTTACTTCCCAGTATGAGCTGGAAAGTGTTTTTGACACCATCTTGTGTTTTATTTCCACCTTCTATGTATGAGTGAGAGGTGTCAGCTCTGGAAGCTGCCAGCCTGTCACCATAGGAGTGGCTTTTCTTCTGGAAGTGTATTGAAGCTTGATGGCACAGTTTCCCAAGAGCAGCCCAAGTCATGGCAGCTCGCCGTATACTTGGTGTTGCTTGCCTTGTTGATGCCACTGAGAGAGACACAGCAGCTGACAAAGCAATAACTGGGATGCTGCTGAAAAACAAGGCTGCTTCAGCAGTAGCAAACCATTTTAAATATGAACCTATCTTTTAAAGGACGCGGCCTTAAATGAATATGATGTACTCAAAATAAAGTGCTCTTGAAGGCTGCTTTTCCCCAGGAGATATTTCTTCATGTAATTTAAGTAGAGCAAGCAATCAGTTGTATTAGGAACAGACAGCTCTGGAACACTGACCACCTGTGAGTGCACTGCAGTGCTTCTTTGCAGCCAGTCGGTGGGATTGCTGACGTGAATGATAATAGATATGATGAGTGCTGTTAGCTATTACAAGTGATATTCCAATAGAAGCGGGCCAACAAAAGCCAGGTAGACTTTATGGCCCTCTCCCTGTCAACAGCAGGCCAGTGTTTTTCCAGTCTCAATTGTGACTATTGGTGCTAAGCAGCTTTTCTCTGAGATGACCAGCAGGAGTGGAATTCAGCTTTTTCATCTGCTTCTCCTTGCTGTATCTGTGTTGGGACTGAAACCCCATCACTTCATCCCCATAAGTCTCTGCTGTCAGAATTCATGCAGTATTTCCCGGTACCTTCATGTCTGCCTTGAGTGTTGTCTGCACCTCTGAGCCAAGGGGCAGGAAAGTCGCAGGTCTGACAGAACAAAGCAGAAGATCCCTCAAAAGTACAGGGTTTACTCCAAACACTGGGTAAATCTTTAACTACAGAAGCTGCTAAGACAGTTCTTATAAATTGTATGCTCTGTTTAATTTGACATTCCTGTGTCAAAGGCATGTGCCCTGCACTAATCAAATGGTGTAGGCACCTCTGCATTTGGGAAGTAGAGTACATTTGTTTGATATTTTTAGTCAATAGTTGTTTTTTTCCGCAGTGCTTTATCAGATCTATTTGATGTTATTTTACTGAGCTGGGTGATTTCTCTTTTGTTTGGGTTTTGCGTGGGTTTTTTTTTTGTTTGTTTATCCTCTGAAGAAGGATATATTTCTGCATGTTACTGACTAGCACAGCAGTGAAAGATGGCTGCTGAGAGGTGCATCAGTACCATAATTAGGTGTTCAATACCTTCTCCAAAACTGGAAGGAGTTTCTGCTTCCGATGCTGCCTCTTGGGGAAATATCTGGGTTTCCAACATTTCTGCGATGGAGGAAGAACCCTTGGGAATTCCAGAATATCTCTGGGTTCATGATATTTTTAAGTGACTTCTTGTGAGAACAGGTAGCGTGAATTTGATTGTGGAAACAAATTTCCAGCTTAAATGTTATCTACAGCCTGGTTCAGACCACCCCACTGTTGCAGGATTTCAACTGGCAGGTTGTTGCTCTGCTGTCTCTCTCTCATTTATGTTTGTAGAAGACAGCGCTTTTGTGCTTTTCCTCTAGTTTAATTTTAGGTTCCAAACTGTATTATTAAAGTTGTCCCTTGTGGTTCTTCCCTTGATATGGGAAGATACTGTCCTTTTAAAAAAAAAAAAAAGAATCTCTGAGGATTAATATTCCCAAGAAGACCACACTTTTCCTCTGTGCTATTTTGATGTTAAAAATTCAGGGTTGCTTTGCAACATCAGCACCACCATGTGTTCCTCTTCAGTCAGTTGTCCATATATCCACTTACAGATTTCAGACCTCTCCCAGGCCCTGTGGAAACCATTTGGAGTTTAGAGTCATGAGAACTGGTTGCTTTAGGACTTCTTTAGTGGATATATTCATATATCTTTGATTTATCCATGCTGATTCTGACCATTTGTTTTTCTAGTCCTTGAAGGGAGGATTGTGTTATTCAAATCTAAAGAAATCATCCAGATGTGTGCCTGTATCATTGGAACTGCATTTTGCCCTTAGAATTCTTCAGTTAAAGGAGCACCATCAGCTGCTGTTTCAGGGAAGTTTCTTTAAAAAAAAAAAAAAAGTCATTTTAGTTGCTGTGACAGCCAGTAAATTATACCACAAATATAATGACATAGATGCTACATAGATCACTAAACTATAACCAGTTGTTATAAAAATATTAAAACTCACCCACACAAACAAAACTAAAAAACATGTAAAGGAAACTGAATGTGGATATGCACAAAATATAGTTGAAAGCTGAAATAAAAGGAAGGAAACAGATAAAGCAATCTTTGCTGACTGGAACAGGGACCTGAGTGTGACTGGAAGAGCAGCAGCACATGAGAGAGCAGTACATACGTGCTACTTTGTGCAGAAGTGACAGCACATGACCTTGATTTATGCAGTTATTCCAAATTTTCTTTCTGTCCTGTTTTTTGTATCCCGTACTTCTCTCGGGACTGGTACTGAATACTCCTCTCTATCTATCTTTGCAGTGTTTCCAGGTGTTGGCATTTCCCCTGACAAGCTCCTGGCTTATATGGGATCTCTAGAGACTGCGTTCCTACAAATCTGGCTGCAGTGATTATTTTAGGGCTCAATGCAGATTTCCCTGAGGAACAGAGGAATTGTGCCAGCAGATGTGGTTCATGTGCTCTGCTTCTCCTGGGCCCGGCAGGGAGGCTGTGTGCAGGCTGGAGGGGCACCAAGGGGGGGTCCCAAGCAATGCCAGCTTGGTCCCAGCCCCTGGGGAAAGGGGGATCCCCCTTCCTTCCCCAGGACGAGGGGCTGCAGGAGGTGCCACTGCACGGGCGCTTTGGCAGCCAGCAGCATGGGAGGGCAGACAGCTCTGATTGCAGGTCCAGAAGTTGAGCCGAGGGTGACAAAATGTTTGCCCAGTCTTTTTGGGAACCTGTGCTAACCTGTGAGGGAGAGGAAAGCAAGATACCGCTGTAAGTGAGAGGTCATCTGGCTGGGAGCAGAAGGTGTTTCTGTGTTTGGTTTTTTGAATTATGTGTATTTTGTTTGGGGAGAGAGAATTCAGGACGTTTTCAGCTGGGTACAGGATGAGATACCCTTTGATTAGAAATCAGTCTTAATGGTTTCTTCTGGAACAGCTTTACAGGTTCAGAGTTTTCTGCATTCACTGATGTCTTAAGCTCAAATCAAATAGCAAGGCATATGAAGTTTGTGATAGCAAGAAGAAGTATAACATTGTTTCTGTTAATCCCAGAACCCCACTGTCTTAAAACCACAGAAAAATATTTTTATATTCAAAAGGTGGGAAAAGTGTGTGATCTTCCAGGTCTGTCCAGACACTGTTTCTATCTCTTGACACAAGAGAAATTTCCGGTTGCGGAAGTATAGTCTCATCCAGGCTCTTTCAGAAGATATCTTTGCATTGGCATTATCCCAAGGGCCTGCATCACATCATAGGGACAGAAAGAAACAGACTTGATGCAGGGATGGGCACCCTGCCACATGGTAAATACCACTTTTTCCCAGCTAGTGTAGTGATGTCTGTTACTCTTGAGCAAAGGTGGAAAAGTCTGAATCTCCTATATTTGAATTTCTTTAGGTCATCAACACAGTAAAAGAGAGAGATTCTGCAGCATCTTTTAACCTTCCACTGACATGTCCTGCTTATTCTACAAACCATAAGTTATCTGCCTGCCCACTTTCCTTTAGAATATCCTTCAGTATCACAGATACCATCTATTTTCTCTCAGGTGGTCTTATTGATACAAGTCTGACTAAATTATAGAGCAGTTGTTCTCAATTGTTTTTGTTTCTTTTTTTGAGGCTGCTGCCTCTATTTTGGACCCGGAAAAGAACTGATGTGCTTGAAAGCTTATTGATTTTTTTCCCAGGGAGACTAGTGAGCCTAATAACATAGGGCTGCCTACAAACCTTATTTTGGTCATATCCTTGGATACATCAACAATACTGTTTTTTTATTTCTTCTGGCGTAATTTATGGCTGTCAGCATTACGCAAATATCCCAGCAATAACTAGTAATAATACCGAGAGAGTTATGTTGACCTGTCAGCAATGTTCCTAAACTTCATCAGGGAAAAATAAACAGAAAAATCTCAGGCAACTGATGTACTGGAAGAGACTGCAACAGAAATGCATCTTATCATTATGAAATTGCCATGATACAGTCATCTGTTCATTCTGGAACAAATCTTTCTTTTTTTTTTTTTTATTCCTTTATGTTCCAAAATCACAGAAATTTGGTTTTCACGGGTGTGTTTCTTCTGTTAGTGGAGTTCCAGAGCAGTGTGCAGTTTCCCTGCAGTCCCGTAGGGGGAAGGGTGCTGGACAGTATGGAAGCAGACACTCGAGTCTTGTAACACCATCAACAGAAGTGCGAGTGATGAGCGCAGGATGCTGTGGCACTCATTAACGTTAAACTGTTAAATGAGACACTTGGACTGAGGTAATTGAGTTTCTGGCAGCCTGAAGCCATGGGAGTGACAGATCCAAGTACCAAAATGTTACCTGTCAGTCTGCAGCTGTGTTGTATTAGCAGTTCCAGCACTGGCCTCTGTCCTCATGCTGACTAAGAGATGATGATGGTGGATCTTGGCATATAGAGTCCACCAACGCCTTGCCAGTGGGTAGGGGACATGTCTTGTATGTCTGCAAAATGGAGCCATCCGTGTGGTCCTACTCAGTGATAGCTGAGACTGGCAAGTGCATTTCTCTCTTACATCCCTCATGGGAGAGGCAGTGGGGAAGCAAGCGCATACTCTCCGCTCTCCTTGTCTGGATCGCCTCAGATGGGTACTAAGGACACTGATCTCCCAGCATGGTCCCTGGTGCTCCAGGGCAGTGATGAAGTGAGACTCCAACCTGCACAGCTCTCATTGAAGCTCCTGAGGTCCCTTCTAAGCTCAGGACTTCTTTCTCGTCGGAGAATAACGTGGGTAAACTGCAAAGGAGACACCCAGGAGGGACCAAGCATCTGAAACCCCTGCTAGTCCGTGGGGTGATGTGAGCTAGCAGACCGTGGGAGGAAACTGTGGCCGCTCTCATGCTGGTAATTGGATTACTGCCGGGAAAAAATAGCAAATGAGCAGGTCATCCAGGGTGCCAGTGCAGCCAAGGGCCAAATATAGGCCACGTGCACAGCCTGGGAGTGCTGGCTTGCCTGAATCTTGTTTTCTGCAGGTGTTGGCATCACTTCCCCTCCCCAGATTTGTTTCCGTTTACATGAAGCTCTAAAGGCCCTTTTGGCTGGTAATGAGCAGGAATTAACTTTTCCTTAAATGTCATAGCACAAAACCAAAAGCCCGGTGGAGAAGTAGAAGCAGCCAACCCTGAAGATTTGCTTTTATCCCCCTCAAAAATAAAAATTTGTGTCTCTTTTTGGAAAAGATATACTTAAGTAATTTGTCCTCATTTTGGTTGTTAATAACTGGCATAGCTCAGCCAGCACTGAATGGTTGGCTGCAATTAACCTGTGTAATATTATTTTTGCTTCTTGTTGAGGAAGGGCTGTTTTGTCTTAGTCACCCACAAGCCTTACTTTAGATAAAGAAAAGCTCAATTTCTTAAGTGCAAATGTGATTTTAAAGGTAGTTATTCTTGTCCAGGAACATGATGGGAACCTAAAGCAAAGCCTTTGAGATGCCAGAGGAGACCCATTACAATTACCAGCCAGTTTACCAGCGCATCATTGTCCTCTTCTTCTGAATGTGCTGCGGAGAAACTCAGTAAGGCTGAATCACCATGTGCCCTACATCTGCCACCACTAGGGCTGAACCCACCGGTTCCGAAAGTTCACAATTTGAGGAAGGTCTTCAAAACAGAAAGCAGAGTTCAGCAATCCTGCACCATTTCCAACACTGGAAGTAAGGGACTGGCCACGTTTTCTTGCTGTCTTTGCTCCTCTTGAAGCACTGGTCTCTCGTTGCTTAGCGTACAAGTTGTCCTGAGGTAGAACTGTGACGCTGGGAAGTTTGCTTCACGCTGCTCATGCAGCACCACGGTTGCTTGTCAGCACCCTGCCCCAGGCACCACCCCTGGGGAGCAGTAGAGCTGTGCTGGGAGCTGGAGCCCTGCGACATGCTGCACCAGGGACCCTGAACGTGAGTGCTGTCTGCAGGGGAAGACATCCCTCTCCCAGACATCAGTCCATTGGTGCCGCTCAGGTTGGTGCATGGGTGTTTGAGCAAAGTTCTGTCCCCCAGACTTTGCATTATGGCTGCATTGTGGGTAAACATAAAATGTCAACCCCTGTCCCCCCTTCCCCATTTATAAGACCTTGTTTAACACTTCCTTTTGCCTTTAAATATATTGGGGGGGGGGGGGGGGGGGGGAAAANTCTACTACTTAAATCTGTAAGACTGAATAAAAAGCAGAGCTAAATCCTTAATTTTCCAATTGCTTAAAAAATAGCTAGAATTGTCAAGAACCACTTTTGTGTAAAAATCTTACTTGCCTCCCTTTCCTCTGTGCCCCATATCCCTCCCTCTCCCAAGGATGGTCATAGACTAGATCCTGGGACCCCGCAGAAGCTGGTTTCTCCAGGCAGTAAGCGCCAGCCCGCAGCTGCCCCAGGGACAAGCCCGGGGACTTTTCCACCTCTCCTTCTGGCATGGGACTGGCTGCCAGGTTTGGGATGTGCTGGCCAAGCAGATAAGAGGGATCCTGGCAAGGAAGGTCAGCACCATGTGTCCTAGGGGTAAATCTCTGTCAGCCAAAATGTGGTAAGGCTGAAAGCAGGATTGCTGCTGAAAAGCCTAAAGGGGTTATCAGCTCAATGTAGAATTACTAACCGCTGTAGGTTAGGAGCCCCCCATGTATGAGGCCCTACCCAATTAGACACACCTGCAACACAATTACCTTGTAAAAGCAGAAAGAAACAGGAAATGTATCCACAGCTTTCAGATTTCTAACCAGTGCTTTCACTGAGGAGTCTGTAAAACCTAACTCACTGTTGCATCCCAAGGAAGATGCAGTTCCTCTCCTAGAGCGCACCTGCATGCCAGAAGAATGTTTTAAAGCAATATAATTTATATTTATAATATTTATATATATAATGGGTCTTGGTTAGTATGTCTGCATGATTTCAGAAGGGAGAGGCCAGGAGTGAGGAATCACCTTCAAATTCAATAATCCCCATTTGAAAGTGCATCTGATTGCAATTTATTGTTGAGTAAGAGATAGGTGCAGTGCTGACATTTAGATTCCACTGATGTTTCAAAATTAAATGCAATATATTATGTGAAGTACATTTTCTGTGAAGTATCTTTTTATAAGACAACTGACTCCAGATTTGAAGAATATATTTAGCATTGACTGTAACTTTCTTTTCTCTAGCAGGGAAACACTAATTCAAGGGTTGCGTGAAAGAAATGCATTGGGTCAGGGACATTTTTAACTGAAGCGCAGACTCTCTGAAGGCTTCCAGGGAAGGGTACTTCACCTGAAGAATCACATCAAAAGCGCTGCCCAGCTTCTAAACCACAGGCTTATTGCAAAGCCTAAGCATTTGTACCAAAATTCAGTCTGATGCAAACCAGGTCTATTTGTATTCACACCACCACCTAGTTCAGTTTCTGGCATATATTCAAAATGCTGGATGAAAATACACAGGTGCATGAAATCTCAAAGATTAAGCTGGGAAAATTCCTGAAAACCAGAATCAGAAACACACACTGCCTCAGCAAAATAACGAGTTCCTTTGCTGGGTGAGGGCATGCTGAGAGAGGCTCCCAGGAGCTAAACATTAGACGCGATACGAACACAGGAGATGTTGGGGTTTGGGAGTTGCGTGACCGAAAATTGGACAAGTACCGTCAGTCCAGAATGCAACTCGTCACCCTGCTCTGAATCACAGCTCTCAACTTGGCCAGTGGCCCTGTCCTAAAAGTACCCATTTCTCTCCAACCCAGCACCTATAAAGGGAGCCTGGGATGACTGTGTCAGCAATCGGTGTCTGGCCTGTAGGCACCTGAACTTAATGAAGTGGACCCCACAGAGCACGAGAGCAAGCTTTGCTTATATCTGCTGCACGCTGAGGGCACAGAGGCAGCGGACATCCGAAACTTGCTGCCTTTTGCCACAAAGTGCCTCCTGGCCATGATGATTTTTTTCTCTCCAGCAGATGGCCCAGCCAGCCTTGTCTCACCATCCCTGGCAGTCTCACCGCAGGTACATTTCATGGTATCCTCTGCATGTTATTCTATATTGGCACCTTTGAAATCCATCTGACTTTTAGATTATATAGAAAACCATGTAATAAAAAATTACATACATTCAACTGAATATTCATTAGTGCCTTAGAAAACTGGAATTTTGAATTTGAAATGTTTTTAGCAATAGTGGCTCCATATCAATAACAACTCAGTACTACCACTTCACAGCTGCAGTTTTCTGTGAAGAGACGGTCCCAGGTCAGTAGTGCCTGACAAATTTATTTTCTGTAATAACAAAGACTGAAATGGAAAACATGCAGCTAATGCATGGATTCTGCTTTTTAATATGACTATCATTCTGCCTCCTCTGAGTTACTGGAAACATCCACATGACATATTTCCCCTTCCAAAGATCAATACCTGTTACAAAAATAACCACTGTTCTAGATGGAAAGCTGGCATTCAACAGCACTTGATTTCCACTTGCTCTTTGCTGTTTCCAGTAAAGCTAGATACATATAGAGACAAGACATTTACAACCATATGATCTGTAGTGTATATGAAGTGTTGACTTTTCCATAGAAAAATCCGTACTGTCTATTAGCTTATTGGTTTCTAATGACAAAATACAGCACTTCATTAGTTAATTATGCTCTTTCATGCTTTTCCCCTGTAAGAATACAAGCCTCTCTTTTCTAAACCTTACTAACCTAGTCACTCATGTGGTTTTAACTCCGTGTTTAAAGGGAAGGATGCAGAGTGTTTTAAGTAACATCTTCTTAAAAGAGATGAACTGGAGCGGTGTGATGTATTGGCAAGCTGACTCACTGCCCTAGTCGTTCTGGGCCACCAGCACGGTCAGAGGCACGGACAGCAAAGCAGGGAGTGGGGCAGGAGAAGACTACTTCTAAAATAACTGGGCCTGTGAGAAATAAAACAGCAGCAACTGTTACCTGATCAACTGCTGCGTGATAAAAAGTGCAAATTGGGAGATGGTGCTGCACTGGACCTTTGCTGTTGAGTTCACATCCACCAGGCAGAATGCAGGATTCCACGAACTCTGATCCTGAGTGCTGACTGAGTATTGCCACAACATCAGATCTCCAGCCCTGGGCTTGGGTTTTGAGATTTGCATACATGTGCAAACCTGCACTTTGGCTCTGTTTATGCAACACCCTAACCAGGTCCCAGGCACTGGAATTGTAAATGGCATCACATCAAGGCACAAGGGGAATAGTAAAGAAAGTAGGACGGGTCTTGAGCAGTTTATGTATTCATTTATGTGTTTCAGTCAAATATCTCATTGTAACATCACACTGATGTAAATAAATTTCAGATTTCACATGTAATGACTTCTAGTCATGCATGTTTGGAAGCTAAAGCTTCTAAAATGAGATGTTTTTTCTTGCAAAATTTAGCCATCACCAATAACTGAGTGTAGTCTGAACTGAGAACAGCGTATTATTCTACTTCTCATTTGCATCAATTTTGTACATGCAAAATTGGGACTTTGCAGATTTGTTCCTGTATGTTTTCTTTGAATTAATAAATTGAATGAATGAACATTTGCTATGGAATCTAGTTAATCTGTCCAAAGTTATATGGAAATATGGGAATAAAGATTAGACAGTGATCCAAATTAACTACAGATGCTGATTTTGTGATTAAGAAGTATGAAAACAGTCTCTTGACATTCTTGAGAAATTTATGTAAGAATCATAAAAGCTTTAGTAAACTAAATTTAGGAAACATACACACTAACACCACGAAAGTAAGATATAAAAGCCATTTATTCAAAAAAATGTGGTGGTGTCAAATCACATACACAAGCCAATATTGAGCTACAAACACAGACCAAACAAGTTCTATAAACAGAAATTGGAGTGTTCATATACCATAGTACCTGAAAAAGACCGTTAATAAAAAGGAGTCCATAAGTATTTCATTTCACTTTTTCTATATGGCTCCTTGCTGAATGTCTTTGCCTAAGTTAGTGTACAATGAGCCAGAGGTAGAGTCCCAAGTAAAGCATCTAATGCCTCAGGGCTCCATTAAAAACCTTTATTCTTCTAAACAAAAGGAAAGCCTAGCCTATAGTTTTCTGTATGACACTGAAGTAAAGCCTCTTTGCTTGAACAGTACGGCATTCCCAAGCGCATTTGGCATTAACCTAGATTGAGACTGTGCTTTGTCGAACCGTCTCAGTTCTCCTCCCCTTCAGACTCCGACTCTGGAAGAGAAGTAAAACACTTCATGTAGGTTGCACAAGGACAGCGATGTGAGTAATTCTAGAAAAATAACAAGATATCCTTCCAAAATTCAAATGAAAATTTTCATCATAGCCAGTACTTCCTAGGAGAGGTTGGCAGATTAAACAGAGCGAGCCAGAAAGAAACTCACAGCTTCAGAGATGAAGATCTACTCTGCTACCCTCCACGGTGGAGCTCTTCACTTACAGAGCCGTCACTAGAATTTTAACCAGATCGCTATGAATTATTCTGGTCCCCATCTGCAGAGCCAGGCAATACATAGCTGAGCTGAGTTTAAGAAAGGATCAGCACTATTTGCTGCCTCTTCTGATCTCTGTGAGTAGGCTGTACTGCTATCATCCAGGAAGCAGCCTTTAAACTATTTGCTCTGCAAATACCAATCATCATCGTCATCACTCAGCCTATCTAGAAAGGCATATGCAGTGTTACCCTACAGCAGGTATGAAATCTGTACAAACAACATTTTTGATTTGTACAGCATAAGATAAAAGTAATTTAAAAGTAGCAGGAGGAGAAGTAGAAGTAAAGTAGAAATAATTTAGAAGTAGGAACATGCACAGTGTTTTTGTCACCTAAAGCTACTTTGCATCATGCTGTATTTCTGTCTGTGTTCACCTGACAGGAAAGGGCTTGCTGCCAACAAATATTACACGTTAGATCAGATTTCTCAGAGCAAACACGGTCTACATGTTCCTACAGTAACATTCTGTCTCCATTTGTACTGGACTTTGTAATTAAAGACATCTGGCAGAGGGGACATGCAGGAAAGGATAAAAATAAAGAGCAACGGAAAGGCATACAAGCAGAAGATTAAAAGGGGAAAAGAATGCTTAATTAGACCAAGACTGCTAGTTCAAAGACTCAAGTGTGAAAGGAGCTGCCATTTTTATCCTGCTACCTGCGCATGTCAATTGCTGCAGGCAATCTGCTCCTTGGCATTACTACATATTCCCCCAAGCTTCTAAAACCAATTATCATAGAATCACAGAATGGTTAGAGTTACATTAATTATGTTTACATTTAATAAATACATTTAATTACACTAAATGGGTGCAAATGAACACGAATAATTATATCCCTATCTATTACGTATGGATTGCTCTTCCCAATTGAGGTGGAATTCCTTTTCCGTGCAAAAAAGAACTTATATATTCAGTTCAAACCGAAGTATTTTCCTATACAGAACATGAGAAAGACAAAGTTAGGGACTACAGAAACTAGCTCCCCTCCCCAGTAACTGTTCTAAAGCAGTAAATATGGACCACATATCTTAGCCTGATCGTTCAGCTAAAAGCAATTTCAGCTGCAGCGGCACAGGCAGGCTCATGCTCTGCTCACGTCGCCAGTACAGATGATAACAGCAGGAAAGGCACTGATACTGAAAACCATTTGGTTGCTCATGCTAACACCAAGGTACTTCATGCTGTCATCAGTGCAGTGCTCCTCCCTGCAGAAGCTTCAAGAATTTATCTACAGAGAAGTGGTACCTGATGACTTAAGGACTTCACAAGGACACCACAAACATTAAAAAGCAGCAAGTGTTGTTAGGCTCGGGCACAACTGGAAACAATTCGGAGCAGTCACGGCTGCTGTTATCTATTTTCAGTCTGTATACTTCCTATGCCTGGTACAACTAAAATCTGGAAAAATAAATTTGATTTGCCAAGAGACTACCGTATTTCTTTAAATGAATCCGTACCTTCTTCAGCATTTTGCAGCCACTCCACGAACTTCTTCATCTGGTCAAGAAAAACACTTTTGCCTTTAGCAACATGCGCTTCTTTATACCACTTGAGGATAGCTTCTTCACTCAGAACATCAGCTGAAATACAGATCAGTGTTTGGAAAAAAAAAATCAGTGTATTTTTTATAGGTTAGAAGATTTTGAACATGGGGGAAGAAAGATTTTTTAAAGGCAGCATAAATCAGTTAATATGATCGCAATGGAACAAGCTTTGCATGAACTATATTAGGCTACAACTACAGAATATCTGATGCATATAAGGGATTCCAGATGCAATAAAATGTGCAACGTATTAGGCTTAAAATAAAGTACCAAATACTGTGCTTCTGTAAAAGATAGTTCTCTATTCATCTGCTTTAAATACACCATGTAAGGTGGTTGGATTAAAAACAAAACAAAATAAAATAAATCAGTCTGCACATCTTAGAAATTACAATAATAAGAAAGACCATGCTTTTTCTTGCTGTTGGATCACAAAACTGGGCATGGTTCTAGAAATTTGAAGTGACAGGCACCTCCTGATTGAACAGTTAAAAGACAGCCAGGAGGGATTTTTTGCAATCGTTTTTCCCCCTAAAGGTTTTATATTGTTTTTAGCTAATAAGTTTTAAGGCCACTATTCAGACCACCCATTCTAAGGGACCGGCTCAGATGGACAGCACAGCTGACATTTTTCTGTCAGGCATCAAGAACAAAATAGCTGTTAGTGAGGGAATGTGAGGCTCAGTGAGA
The DNA here is from genome assembly GCA_008711295.1 of Anarhynchus alexandrinus. Taxonomy (NCBI): domain Eukaryota; kingdom Metazoa; phylum Chordata; class Aves; order Charadriiformes; family Charadriidae; genus Anarhynchus; species Anarhynchus alexandrinus. The sequence continues at coordinate 2,161,639 of VUYV01000104.1, forward strand.
TTCAGAATAAAGAAATCCTAATAAACAGCAAGGACACTTATTGTTTCTAACAGATGCAAATTTAGGTCTAGCAACAGACCTCTAGCCCCAGGAACAAAGCTCCTGCGATCCAGCCAAGCCAAATATCTCAGTAATTGATGGCTGTGGAGGCAAAATCTGGGATCCACAATGGCATTTTGGCAGTTATGTAACGCAAGAGGCAAGAACAAAAAAATCCAACTGTATTTGTTCTATAAAAAGACTAAAGACTGCTTTCTACATCTTGTTAAAATTTCCATTCTTTTTGTCTTTGAACAAACTACCCTCCCTTGCTCTGCAAAATCAACACATTTTTGTCGACTTCTTCACCGCTTCCTTGAGCTCCCTGGTGCCGTCCCCATCATTTGGCATTCGCTTGCCAAAGCGCCGACCCTGACCATCACCTCCCACTTCAGCCTAAAGGTTACAGCAGATGTGGCAGGGAAGGGAAGGCGGCAAACTGAAACAAATGACACCAAAACCCCAAAGCATCTCATCAAATGAGACAGAGTAGACACATTTCACATATGCTGTTGAATAACAAACAGATGGAAGCAAGCAGGGATATGTTTGAACTTAATCAAAACTATTCTCAAGACATCCAACAGTAACCGACTATGAAGTCTCCCTGAAAATGTGGAATTTAATGAGTGTGTGCGACTGGAAGTTACCTTGTCTCTCAGTCACTTTTCCAAAATAAAACCTCTCCTGCAGTTTGCTGCCACTGACAGTAAGCTGAAAACGCAGGGAAAACAGGACTGTGCTGGCTCTCAGCTTTTTTCAGTACATATAAAGTTGCACTTAGTGAACCCTACAAGTGGCACATAAAGCCCTATCTTCCTGAAATCACAACCCACCACAATAAACTTTTTCTCCAATGTAACAGAAACACTGGAGCTAAGAAAGAGGTTTCAAACACGTTGCATTAAATACTTGCCAGTAGTCTTTAGCAGCAGCTCAAAGGCACTACAGCATTTAACAAATCAGGATTTTCATTTAGCAAATGTGAAAATATTTCATGCGGACTCTCATGAAACTGCAGTTTTATCCCTGCATGTAAAAAGCTTATGTTCACCACAGAAGCCTGAAGTTCACACAAATAAATCTGCAGAATTACTCAGGGTGTGACACCTATTATGATCCTTAGGGACAGGCAAAGAAAATCAGGAGAGATTTCAAGGAAAAAAAAAAAAAAGAAAAGAAAGAGTAGAGCAATCACACTCCCGGGGCTCAAGCCAGCTCTTGGGCATTGTGGACATTTAAAAACACAAAGTTGCTGTATAGAAGAAGCTGCAGAAGTCTGTTGCTGCATTAAAGTCCATATTATGATACTGTACAAGGAAGCACCTCCAGGTAGGCACATATCTCGGTCCAAGAGTAACAGGATTTATTTTTTTGATTTGCAGACTGTAAGCTCAACGGGTTTGTTACCGAAGAGGAAGAGGGGAAACTTCTCCCTCCTTCCTCAAAACCCCAAATCTGATAATAGCAGCATGCAATCTCACTGTGTGCCTCGAAGATTAAAACACTCTCAAGGCAGGTGGATGAAAAATTTGCCTGCATATAACTCCATAGCAATAAGCCTCCTACACTAACAGAGAAGAATAAAATGCATTCAACTACAAAAAGGACAACTGCAACACTCCTTTCATTTCTGAGCAATATTATTTGTAATACATTCATGCCTCCAGTGCTCATAGGAGATGATATTCTCCTGTCAGCACAGAGATGCTCAATTAAACAATCATGCAGGACAGGCTGTAGTTAATCGTACCTCTAGGTTGCTTTGAAGCAATGGGAACACCGAGGAGGACGGGAGGAGGAAGGGCATGATTCATTTTGTATGTATATATAGTTATTCCTCATTGAAGTTGATTATAGATCTATTTCAACTGCTGAAGCTGAACACTGTGGTTTGTGGGTGTGCGCACATCATTTTCCCTGCAGTCCCAGGTGATGTCAGCCCCAGAGAGCTGGTTTTCCTGCAGGTGCAGCCAACTGCCACTCAAACCACCCACGGCCAGAGCCTCCAGGGACGTCCCTCATGAAAGGGAGAAGCTGCAGAGCAGAGACTGAAGAGCCCAGTGCCTTTACTGCAGGCTTAACTGGAAAGTTACTTGAAGCACAGGTCTCAGCCTTGTACTAAATCACCCAGTTCAAATGAATTTCTGCTTTCAACTCAAACTGCATAGCCATCGGCAGCAAAGGGAAAAGCACACCCTGTCAGCTGCCAACACAGTCAATCAATCCGCAAAATTCAACTCTATTGCAGCTAAGTCAGTTGGGAGGACAGAACCTTAAGGCAAGGGCTCTTTCAATGCAAGGAATGTCACCCACAGTACAGTTGTGGTCTTTATGGTATGTTTTTTTTTTTTTTTCTGGGAAAATTTTTCATCCAGTACCTAAAGAAAGTAGTTGAATAATGAAGATAATTGTGCTCCATCAAAAAACAGAACCTGCGTTTCAAGTGGAACTTGAAGATTCAGTTCGAATAAGCACAGGATTCCTGCAGTGTTTGAGAAGACAGTGCATCGTTTGGTTACAACATCTCCGTACTGCAAAAGAGTATCTCTGAGGCCTAATTATGCTGCCACAAATCAGAGCACTATTTCACACATACTTGTGATTTTTTAATTTGTTTTTTTTCTTTTGGTATTTCATAAACATCTTGAATTCTAATGCAAAAGTACACAGAGGCTTTGTGCCTAATAAGGGTGTTTGCTGTTCAAAGGGTGAAATTCTGATCCTCACGAAAGGAATGGTTATTAATTTCAATAGCATTGAGATTTCACGTTTGATATTTCCAGGTTGGACAGAAACTAAAAGAAAGGAGATTCTGCAAGTGAATATGATACATAGCATGTAATCCAATAATGATGCTTATTTTACCCGCAGTAAAGGGACACACTGTAACATGGAATGGACTAGAAGCCAACATACATCTTACAGAGCAAGCACGACTAGCTAGGAGGCTAGCAAATTTATTAGGTGTCACTCAGGAGAATCCAGTAATTCTTATTCTGTAACTGCTTTTAGATTATTGGTCAAAATGCAGTTGGCAGATTCACAATTGCACTGGCTTTAAGTGATAACCAGAGAAGCAACATCATAGCCAGGGATCAGTACAGAACTGGACAGCATTTTTTTTCCTCTATCCTGCACCAGAAACACAAAGATATAATAATAATAATAATGTCAACAAGCTTTAACTGACTACAGAAGTGCTTTTGCAGATTATATCTACAAGCTGGAGAGAAGCTGCTACCACGTAAGGGAAAATGAGGCTTGGGCTTTCATTGGGTGAAAAGTGGATAGTCCTCCTTGTTTAGAGACAGAACAAAAAAAAAGCCTCAACCACACAGGCTTTCAAGACCTTCTATGTGCTAATGAGCCCCACCTTTCTTGTTAATGTGTTTAGGTATTTTCAGGTAATTCCCAGGAAAGTGATTCTAAGGGCTATTTTATGATGGAAATATGGGAAGGATTTAAATGCAAGATGTCGGACATGCTGATGAGAGCAGTCATACAACTAAATTTGTCAAAGCATGACTGGCATTTGGTGCCTATCATCACTAACGACTGTCTTCATGCCCAGGAAGCACTCCCTCATAATGAGTAATAACCAATAAACTGTCCACATTCATGCTGGTAGATAGCTGCATTTCTGTCTGCCCATCCACAGATACTTCTGATGCCTTTATCTGTCCCTAGAAAAAGTTCACTAGGTACCCTGAAAGCTCTCCAGATCCTGTGTAGGTTATGCTTGAAGCACAACAGAAAGGGAAACACAGGTGTCTGCTGTTCCCTCACCATCAACATAGCCAGTAATAGCCTTTGGGGACTGTTTTCCTTGACTATCGGGAAACAGAAGATACGCTGTCATCAGCAACTTATCTACAATGAAGTGTATGTCTCTAAAAACACTTGATGACTTGTTTCTAGTGGACAGGTATGAACTGGGTAGATGGAGAGGCTGAAATGTACCAGCACTGAAACAAAGCAGCGGCAGGCAGCACAGCTCTGGACAAGCCAAAGCCATGAGCCATTAAAGCTCGATAGCATCATGTGGGAGACAGGAATTGGAGGACTAGCCCTCCCAGAATCTTCCCTGGTTAATGCAGTAGCATGTCCTCACCTAACAGACACTGTTTCACTCCAAAGCTGCCTTAAATAGATGGAGCTGATGACTTCCTTACCGCATCCAGCACTCAGAAGGGCCCTACGGCTCGTGGCTGTAAAGTCAGGTGAGCAGTTGCTCGTAGGCAGCAGTAAGTCTGCCAAACAGGGCAGATCCAGCTTCAGCCTAAATGGGGCCAGGAAGTGCTGGCAGCCGTGCTGCCACATGACTGCATCAGATGGCAGAGAGGCAGGTGCTCCGGCACGCCTGCCTGAGGTATTCCAGGCAGGAATATGGGCATGGCGAGTATTGCACATGCTGGACACGCTGAACTCATGACTTCCACTGAGAGGCCACACGGTAGCTTCAAACACTCTTCTAGACATCATGCGAATCCTAAACAATATTGTAGCACCTGTAGCGCTAAGGCTAAAGTCTCGTCACCCTTCCTAACAAGCCTGCCCCAGTACATCTCCAGAGTCAGAAGAAGAGCATGTGGGGTGAGACAAGTAGATGAAAACTGGGTTCTTGGAGCATGTTAAGTTTAACGTAAACTTTAGTGATTTATTTATTTATTTATTTAATACTTTGAATGTCAGGGTTGCTCTGGCAGGCTAACGCAGTAATGAATTTACAAAAATTTTGAAGGGAATCCTGCACAAGACTACTTCTGGTTTAACCGTCACTTACAGTTTGAGTGCACAGCAGTTCACCATGTCCAAAGTGAATTTTGTTTTCCAAAGAAAACTGAATAAAGTGCTAAGTGCTGCAGGTTGCAGTTTCAAGTTTGTCCTCAGTCATTAATAGTGTTTACAAATTGTAGAATTTGAGGGCAGAGGGACAAGGTGTATTGCTTTTTCATGTGATCCTTAAGGCCATGCTATATTGACACAAGGATGGAAATAAATCCACGATTCACTTATTTCTGCCTTCTGAAGCCATGAAATTATTTTAACAGTCTGAACTTGTTTGCCTTAAACATGTACCTGGATACAACAGGGTGAACAAAGATCAATATTGGATTTCTACTCCTGCTGATTTTTCTCCTGCAACTATTTATAGCAAGAATGTCAGAACAAACTGTTTGGCACCCACCCACCACACACGGTGCAAGACCATTAGTCTCTATGACAACCTGATCAGAATAAACTTGCGAAGAAGTAAACGTCACAATAAAAATTAAACCCCGTAAAATATGGCACCTGCAAGAAATTGGCAGGAAAAGGGAAAGAAAAATAAGGAAAGCTCCTTCTGGCAGGGAAGGAGTAACAAACAAACAAAAATAAAACCCTGAAAAGTCTTCCTGCCAAGAGGGTTTGCACTTTCAAGGTTTCTTAAAACCACACTCTAATCTACTTTTCAAATCTGCCAGGAATTTATAGAAATGTCTTCCTAAAACCAGTTTTACACAAGGACTACACTGCACTTGATCAGACTGTGGACAGTGCTCGGATCCTGCTCACGCTTCTTGACCATGGAATAAACGCAACAGAGAGAGAAGGGCTTGTTTTGGCTTTTCCTGCTGCCACACACTCCTTTAAGTTATCAAAGGATAAGGTATTTAAGAGTTCAACACAACCTTCTCATACGCAACAGAAAACCCACGCATACAACAGTGGATATAGACTTTTACCTTTATAAAAGAGTACCACTATCTTCTGAAAGGCTTTCATGAAGTGGATGTTGTCGTAACAGTACTCCTGCACCTTCTGGAGAAGAATCAACTCTGACTGGCCTTGAGTGCTGAACACGGCAAGCAGGGGGGCATATTGCTGCAAGGAAGAGAGGGTAAAAAGAACAAAATGCATGTCAGTATACTGAAAATAAAAATAAATAATTTTTTTTTTTTAATGCATGCATCACGAATTTCATCCCTGAAAATCTGTTTCATTGAAACCTCAGATTTACTTGCCAGTTGCATTTACTTAAACACATACAATGCATATACATAAATATCCATCAGCTCTTTAAAGATATGCTGCATGCTGTGAGCTAAAATTCAGTACCACTATAGAGACTGAATTTTGTAAAATCAATTTATAAAGTCCCCATCTTGGAGTACTGCTGTTCGTACATTTCACAAGGCAGCACGCTGCTGATTCAGGAGTGATACTTTATTGATGTTCATAATGTAAGACATCCAAAGATGAAGCGCAAGAAAATACAAATCTGTAGTTTCACATGGGTTTCAGAAGTACCAGGAAACTGAATTAAATTTTTTTCAGGTTAACTGTGATCAAATGTCATTATTTTTTCTCATTATCACCATCAGAGTATTATGACAACCTTTGCTTTGGTAAACAGCAATGTTTTCAAAGCACAGCATNTCAGGTTAACTGTGATCAAGTGTCATTATTTTGCAATCACAACCTTTGCTTCAGTAAACAGCAATGTTTTCAAAGCACAGCATTAACTGCTAACTTTATTCTGACAAGAAAGTAGCAGTAGATTTCATTGTCTTTCCCTAGAGTTTATTAATATAATAAAAGATAAAGCAAGAAGTTCTTTATTATGATTTCCCCCCTCTAATTTCAGATCTTAAAATAAAAAATTACATCAAAGGACCATATCCTGTTCACTGTTTCCTTAAAAACTACAGTGTTTATGTCCGTATCACTCCAATTTCCTTTCCTCTTAGCTTGTAGTGAGTCCAGCTAAGACTGCAATCTTGAATTCAAGGTAATATTAATGGCATTTTTTAGAGGTGAAGGAAGACAAATTACCCTTCAGAGACCCCAGTCACATAAAGTTACTACTTAAATTGTTCTCATACTGCTCTGTTCAACCTTTCTTCATCATTTTCAGTAACACTGTCAGTTTGGCATTTTTCAGCTGGATTTGCAACGGCCTGACATCGCAGAGTCCTGGTCGGTGAGAACAGGGCTGCTGATGGACGCGGTCAGGTAACAGATCACCCACCATCACATCACAGCACGGATGGACACATTCAAGAGTACATACGCTTCAGGACTTCTTTACAGGGGGCTAAATCCCAAGGGTTTCACTCAACATGATCCATGGAAAAAACTACTAAAACACATGAAAATTCACTAAGATACAAAAACTTGGTCCAGAATGTCTTTTGTAAAATAACAATCAGCTATTAATTTAAAGACGGAGGGCAGGAAATCACACAGCAAGTGTAACAAGAGCAGCTAAGCCCGCAGACTGTTATTACATTTGGAAGAAACTTCCTTACAAAGTAACTACGAGAAATTACTCCATGTACCTAACACCAAAGGTTGAGTTTTTCCACTTCTGGCAGGTATGGCCACGTCTTTAGAAACAACGTTACTGTTTTGGTAAAAGCACTGCAAAACTCCTGCAGGCTTTGGGTAACAAGACTCCCTCTTTTTCCCCTTTTGGCCCTCGAAGCATCCAGCCGGGTTCTAGGTAAGTTGCAGGGAGGCAGGGCAACAAACACTGCAGTTCATTTATTTAACAGAGTCAGCAGAACCCACTCCCATCCACAGGTCTGTGAAGTGTTGCTAAGTAATTTATTAAAAAAAAAAACCCCAAACACCTGATCTTTTCAGTTTAGAAGTAAGATACCTTCATTTTGACACATCTGACTGACTCCCTCTGCGTTCCTCTCTCACTCCTCAAGTGGTGAAGACGATTAAAAGTTACACAAATGTCTAACTGACTGAGGAACCATAAAATAAGCCTCCTCTCGCTGCTGGCTGAGCTCAGTGGCATGATTTTCCATTTGCCTCAGGTTAGGTAGCAGCGGGGCAGCAGCTGCAGCGTCATGAAGCTCACAGCACAGCCTCGTCTGCAGTGCGACTTGTCTGGAGGATTCTCCCCACCCACGGGGAAATGTCTCTTCTCTGCACTGGAGGTGGCCTAGGGGCCAAGACCCAGTGTCACAGTGAGGTTACTGGGACAATCAAGAGCTTATCCTGTAAGATTCAGGGTTTAACAGCTTGGTCTGTGTCTCCTACTGAGATCAGCTCCTGCCAGTCCTGCCATGCAGATGGCACACGCGGCATTTACTGGTTAACGGCTGCCCACCACCTCCATTAGGAAGCCACCCATCCAGTAAAGCTTGTTCAAGAACTGTAAACTAGGTCAATACTCTGTGCCTTGACACGTCTTTTCAGGGGTACCTTGTATACACCTTACTAAATGAAATCTAATAAATCCAAGAGACTGGTACCCAGATGTCAAAGCTTTGGGAACTGTGCTTTGTGAAAGTCATCTGCCAGGTGCAGCCACACAAGAATAAATCTCACCACCTGGCATGTCCCACGTCAAGTATTTATTTACATGCATCCTCATTCACACCACTAGGGCGAAAAACTCCATGATTGTTTCAGGGAACATCGACACACAGGAGGGGACAGGAACTAGGCTCTGCATCACACTAACAGCGTTAATCTGATTTCTGGAGTTGGTTCACACGCTGGGTCAGCTGAGAGCCCAAAGAGAGAAATCCAAGATCTGTCTATCTATTCACAGAGGAAGGATGTGAAACAAACGCTGTTCATTTTCGAACACTGAAATGTAAAGAAGCAGCTAGCAAAGTCTAAATTTCTATTTCTACTGCTTCTGTTAAAATCTTACCTGTAAGTGCAAACAGTAAATACCCCATACAAATTTTCCCTCTGTTTTTAAACAGTGGATGTAGCTAGAAAGATGCTTCTTATATAAACAAGATGCCTTACCTAATTTAGTGGGGTTACATACACAGCTGATGGTTTGGGTCAGTGAGATGCACAGGAGTAAGCATCCAGTCAGCAATATTTGTACAAAGCCAGCTATGTTTCTCTTTTCCCAACGTTCAAATATTCCAAAAAGTGTTTGTTAATTTGCCCTGCAGTACTAGACAATTAATCTCAATGGATACTCTTGTTACAGCTCAGAACGATACAATCAATTTTTACATCAAAAGAACAAGAAAAACAATGTGTCTCCTCCTTCTGGAAACTATCTCATCTTTCTACTGCTATTTGGGTCACTTGAGAAGACTTCAAGGCATTCAATCTTACCAAAGACTACACAAGATCCCAAGTGACTACAATTCTAGGATGACTGATTGGGAAACCAAATTCAGATGAAAGGACAGCAGTAGTAGGAGCTAAGCCAATGTGGGAAATCCAAGTATGAAGAAGCACCCAATATGAAGAAGAAAGGAATTCAGATCAAGCTTAAGATCCATTTTACCATAAAAAATAAAGTACAGATTGCTTCTGTCCAAGAGCAAATCTTTGCAGCCCTGGCTATGAGGGAGTATTCTTTTGCTCATGGTTTACCAGCTTAAAAGGACTAAGTCTGCTGAAAAGCCTCTCTGCCTCCGTTCTCCGTTCAAGTGTCTCGCACTGCACAATTCCTTCAGACTTAGATGAGGAATACCAACCATATCACTGACTCTGATGCCTCTGCACTGTTTTTAGGTTTGGTTTTTTTTTTTTTTCACTCCAAGGTCACAGGAGTTTTTGTACCAACACACAACTGTGGTAACTGCAATCTATCACCACTTAGCGAACTACAGCTTGTATTTCTATGGTTTCAGTTCTCTCATCCACAAGGACACATCTGGAGCAGAGATTAACCACGCTATACAGTGCACATGCTCTCAAAGCCAGCTCCGGGCTCTTTAGTTGACAAGTCACTGAGTATCCAGCTCCCACAGCCAACACCAGCAACAACCACTTCACAGATTCTGAGCTCAGAAGTCCTGCCTGGATCTAACCAGCTCTGTGCACTGTGGTGCCACCTCACCACCCTCCCAAAACTTCTTTGCTTCTGGTAAAGACATTGCAAAGGCCATTCCTGCAGGCTTACTAGTCAGATCTGAGCAGAGCTGAGTCTTAGCATTTGCTCAGCATTGTCCCCAAGGCAAGGAGCCTCTCAGGATCCAGCACACTGATAAAGCACAATGCAGAGGTGCTCAGGCTGCGATCACCTCCATTTGCCCTGGTTCTCTGCACTGTACGCCTCAGGGTATTCAATAGTCTGAACCACCTCAGTTTTGCATTCATTTGACTAAAGGAGAAAGGACTATACACAATGCTCGCTGTGGTCAGTGTCAGCCCTCAAAACTCTAAATGTCCTGGATTTAAACGGGTAAAAACTTGACAGCTGTAGAATGTATTCTGTTAATTCACAGCAGCGCTTCCCCTCTTCACCCATGCACACACCTTTAGATGTTTGAGGGCTTGCTCTGCAACCAGCTCTTCTTTCTTGTTCCATTCCACAGCATTCATGACACAGGTCCACAGGAGACCGATCACCGCTGGCTCTGGCAGCTCATTTCTCTTCATTTCCTCCTTTACGTAAAGCACTACCTGGAGCAGGAAATAAACTGCTGTCTTAAGGAACATTTCCAATCAACCAGAAATGATGCTGACTTACCAAATACTTGCAATTATTTACAAGTAACATAACGGTATAGAAGTAATGAGAAACAAAAATAACAAAAAGCATGTTTTATAACATTTAGCATGTTTTTATTTAGCAACATTACCATTACTTGACTACAAGTTTTGTCCCTCCCCTCCAACCTAACACTTAATGCAGTTAAATGAAATACATTCTCATCAAGCGTAACTGACCAAAAAAACCCCAAACCCCATAATCAGCTGCACTTGCAAATCCAGAGGATGTTTCATTGCTTTAGTCTTAAGCACAGAGTGAACTGATGAATAAATTAAAATAATTTAAAGAAAAACAGAGAAAAATCTATAAGGTGCTCATGTCTGTTCCTCTGTACTTACTATTGATTAAAGTCTTTGACTTATAAACAGAAGTTGTAAAAAAAAAAAAACCACCCCACTCTTTACCTCTTTAATTGGGCATTCCTGAGAGAGACGTTCTTGTAGCTCTTTTTGAAGTTCTTTACGAGTCCCCAGTGACTGCTGAACTCTAAGGAAATCTGAGAGCTCTTTTAGACCTGCTTCAGTAAAATACTTGGCAAAATGGTCCACATTCTGCCGGTTGGCTGGAAATAGCTCCTAAAAAGACAGGAATGCTCTCCGTTAAATAAATAACCAACTATGACTCTTAACAGAATAGGAGGAACATTTTTTAAGAATGAACAGTGGGAATCACCTGGTACTGCCCTTAAAAAAAAGTCAATGCTTGTATTAACACTGGAAAAGTCAACACTTCATTCATAATGTTGTGTTTCGTTATAGTGGAAGGAAAAATGATGTTATGCAAAAAACCTAACATCCTCTCCACATGAAGTGTGTGTACTTATGAATAGCTGTGAGTTTAAGATGTCACTCAAAACAGTCCTCAGAGAAACTATACCTTTTCCAGATTCCAAGCGTCTTGTAGGGAAAGTACAAAGGAATAGATGGTAAAGCCATTATAAGCAAAGCACGTTTACCATGCCCCCCCCAGTGTGTCCACAGATTTACCTCTTAAGAAAAATACACTTAGCAATACATATTTGGCCCAGGCATCCTGGCCTGATGCCACTACTCTTGCTGAGCAATGATTACCACTAATGCATCATTTAACAAAAAACACAAAATTCATTTCGTACCATTAACATTAAGTCCTGTAGGCATTTCTAATTCAAAGATACTGTCATTCTATGATTTGTGAAAGTCAAGCTACTTGGAAAAGTTAAAATTATTCTTAAAAACTGCTACAGCAAATGCCCCATCTTGGCAAGGATTCAATGGCATTTGCTTATCATGCGGTTCTTGGTGTCTAACAATGATTTGTGGGATGGATAGCACTTTTTTTTTTTTTTTAACAAAGAAGCCAGAGACCCTCAATCTGTTTACTTACCTAAAATGAGATTAAGAAACTACCATGAAGGCATCTATGCTTGGCAACATCATCTGATACTGTATAGTTCTTTAATATAGTAGCATCATGACAGTCAACAGCTGAAAGCTTAAGTCAGTCAAGTTTGAAATAGAAATAAGATGCAGTTTGCTTTTTTCCCCCTCGCTAATAAAAAGTGTAATTAGCCCATTTCCCAGCTTTATGGCAAATTATTTATGACTAGGACTCTTAAAATCAAACACAAATTGAAGAGATGAAGGGGTGTGGAAGGTTGCTTCACTTTTGAAAGATTCTTGCCTAACCATAAATTATTGAGGTAGAAACAGGAAATACTGCCGAAATTCTCCAGGCAGTGCTACACAGGATGTAGCGCATTTGACTGGATTATCGCAGCAGCAATCTTTTTGAAGATTAAAAAAACCCTATTGATCTTCAGAAAGATGCTGGGAGAGAAAGGCACATGACATTGATGCATATTCATATATACTCTAAATACCTCAGGCCATCGCTACAAACCCAGAACACAGGTTTTGAGTCCAAAGGCTGAAAGCTTTCCTGCACTGCTCCTACTAGGTCTGCTGTCATCACTCCAGAAGCATTTATGCTACCCAGATGGCTACTGCCGCAGAAAATTAGCTTAGTGTGTTTTTGCTATACTATTTAAACACTGTTGCTTTGGAAACTTATATTCTAATCATAACCCTTTATACTTTATTTATTATTTACAAAAGTAAAACATATTTCAAAAAAAATAAAAAGTCCTCATGCACAGTTGCTGCTCTTGTGTGTTTTGTTAGAAGTGGTTAGAAAAAAAAACGATTTAATTAATTCCCAACCCCCATACATACAGAGTTTTGCAGAAGGCACTTAACTACAGGAAAAATAGAGACAGAATGTAAAAACATGTGATATTTAATATTCCTGAACCTGTATCAGTGCTACAGCCATAACAATATTGCTGTGATTCAAAATATTTAAAAAATGCTAAGAGAGTCTGAAGGGAAGTTAACATGCTTACAGCAAACTACCATCTGCATTTTATCTCCTTCTCTTTCCCAAGGAGAGATAAGGATTACTGAAAATATATCATACTTACTAGCAATCTCTTATCAAGGTTGGCTTTCCTTAAAGCAGAGGTAACAGAATTGGCATCTTTCTCTGCCATCCATGCTTTAAAAAGCTTTACAGCAAAAGAGGCTGCAATCCCTGTTGGAAAAAACACACAAAACACGTTTCAGCAATTTTCAACATGAATTAGAGATGGCTATAAGAATTACAAGGTTACAAAACGATTACAAGAATATGGACTGAAAATACATTTATGACAACAGGACCAAACATGTAGAACTGAAATGCTCATTTTTTTCTTTAATGCAGTATTAATTTTCTGAAGTATGCTAGATTGTTTGAAAATCTTTTCATTCTGTACCGCCCATCTCCATTCAATTGTTCAAAGATTTTCTTTGCAATTATTTTTCCTACCTCCCCAATTTACAGACCAAGGCCAATGCAAAAGGAAAAATTATGCATTAAATCAGTTAGGAAATGAAGGCACAAAATAATAAAGGATAGTCAGGAATGAGAATTGAAAAAACACCTCTTCAAAGGGTTTTTTAGCAAGCCCTGGTATAGGGTTAAATAACTTTGCAACTTCAAGGTAACTTTTTGTACCCCATCCTCCTAGGAGGCATTTAGTAGCTGGTAGGACCAGGCACAAACACTATTTTAAGTGGAAAAATCTGTTCCTCAAGGCACAACTTATTTTGTGCATTAAATCAAACGAACTCTACCTCCACTAGCTGTAGCTTTCCCAGGGGAGCTGAGAAACCATTAGCCCCACACCTCCTATTTCCCTATTTCCTAGAGCAGCACCACCATGGCTCTGCTCCGGCTCCTCGGCTGCAAGCAGCAACTGCAGGGAGCTGAAGGAAGCTGAAAGATCTCAGAGATGGAGACCCAGCTCATCCTTGAGGAAGGTCCCCTGCAGGCCAGTTATGCTTCTCTGTACTACACTCATATCAACATTTACAGCGGTATTGAGGGTGGCGATAACGAGAGTGGTATATTATGCTACAGCCAGTCATTATAATTTTCTGCTTCACCTCCAAACAGTCCTGAAGCTCCGAGAGCTAGATGGGACCAAAGAAGAAGTAAGAAGTAGCTTCGTCATTCTTAGCCACTTTCTAGGCAGATTCCATTCTTTTTTAATTCTAGGATACATTGACTAAGTGAGTCATCAAACAAGAACAGAAGAGATTATTCCCAGAGCAGCATGAACTTCATTAACATTCATTACAGATCTTGACTGTTATGACAGTTTTGGCAACCTTATTTCAAGAGCTTAGTCATAAGGCACGATCCTTAGAGAAGTACTATATGGAACGACAGATGCACAATGCCACACCAAGACAGGCCTACAAATACTACTTTGGGCTTGTTTTACATGTTGTACAACAGGTTCCAGGTGAAACTGGCGTAATGAAGCGATCATAAGTTCTGTGGGCTGACTAGTCAAGAGTGACAAAGCCTTGGCAACCAACAGGGGACCTAAGTGTAATGTCCACCTGTAATTTCTGAACCTGCAAGCACAGTTCAGTGTATCTGATGTGCTTATGAGTTCAATACCAACATCGAATGGAACTCTCTGGTCTCTGTCACCAAGCACTGTTCCCAATACTCACTGTTCTAAACCCTTTTTCAAGTTTTAGCTTAAAACACAACAAGTTTTATACCAGTACAAATATTAGAGGGAAGTTGTTCTAGGACTTCACTACCACATATATTTTCAAGCTTACTTCTGATTTACAGTTCAAATTTATCATTGTCCAGTTCCTACACTCTATTCATGTGCTGCCACTGTTTTCCTTTAAATAGCTCTTCTCTTTTTCTGTGGGTTTTCTTTTTCCCCTATTTGCAAGAAAGCAACTTCAGCCATTCATTTTATTGATTAACCTGTTAGCTGCTCTTTACATTTGCACTGGTTTTTCAGCACGGGTGACAATAAGGGTATACTTAACCCTCATGAGGTTCCACCTTAAGAAAGGCCCTTCTGTCTCTGCTAGAAATACGTCAGCCATCCCCAAACAATACTTTTTCCCATCTATACATCACAGTAAAAGTAGTGACAACACTGAAAAAAGGTAATCCTAAAATTAAGTATTTGTCCTCAAACTTGATAGATCTCCTATTAGCACAATCTATCCTCTCTGCAATTTCAGCCAATTCTTTGCCAATGTTACAATTGCCATACTGATCAACAACTCCCTCAGATAATTTTTGCCTCGTGTATTTTAGCCTCACTTGCCTGCAGCATTGTTTTTTGTAAATCGTATCAAGTATCAAGTTTATTTTTCTATGATCTACCTGTTTTAAGCCTTGATCATTTTCCTGTTTTTCATTTATCTTTGCATCTTTAATTATTCTTCCATAAAAGACCTATTCCAGAACACTGATTGAACAGTCTTTTCCTCAAATGCTGACACATGTACATTTTTAGTATACTTAAACTAAGAACCAAAAGTACGTGTAAGCTCCTGACAAAAGGTTAGGCCTCCCAGAAACATAAGTTCATAATGCAAATGGAATTTGTTCTAGGATTTGAACATAACGATTGTATTTCTAAAATGTTATATATATATAAAAAAACAAATTACTTGAGTTTTAAAAATTTGAGTTTTCAGATGCCTCTTGTCTTCCCATAACTAGGAACAGACTTTGATTTAAAAATATTGCAGGCAATCACCCTCAGACATGGATTAGTGCTTTTGTTTGAGTTTTCTCCTAGTTTAATTCTGATTCCAAAAGCTGTGGGTGATGACAGAGCAAAGCTGCAGCTGTGGCTTTGCTTTCTGCAGCATTTAGAAAACAAATGTAATGGTTAGCATGCTGCAGAAAAAATGGGAACATGAAGTTAGAATACTTTTTTTTTTTTTTAAGAAAAATGGAAGTTAGAATACATTTTAGCTAATATATAGCTTTTTAATAAAATCAAAAAGATTTCAAGAAAAAAACATTCAACACTGACAGTGCATTTACAATTATTCCAGGTAGTCAATAACTGGCAGAAAAAGACATTGTTGAGCAATCATTTGGAAAAATCAAGACTCCAAGGTAGATGGGCTATAAAGAAATAACTAAATAAAAACCCTCAAAAAGAAAAGTAATCTCAAAAAGGCATTATACCCTAAGACTGAAAGAACAGTTTCTCATCATATGATAAATACAAGTCCATAGGAAAGTATCAATCACTGATCACTACTGGTATGAAGGCAAAAAGAGGGTTTGAATTATTATTTTTTTTCTTCTGCAATATCCAGTTGGCCTGCATGTGCTCTCTGTCCCACTTCACACTCACATGCACAAGATATTGGCAACACATGAAACAATGCTAGTAGACATATCTCAGGAATAGATGTTATACTTTACACTTTTATAGTATCACAATAATACATACACTCCACAATTTTGCACACACATGTATAACTTCCAAAACAGCAAATCCTTCGGGGTTTGTTTGTGCTTTTTGTTGCTTTTTTCCTATGTTTGACTGCCCTCTTGTTAGATTTCATGCAGGATGTTGGCTGTATACACTTCTGCTTTAAAATACTGATTTCTGTTGTACAGTTAGAGGCTTCCAACATAAAAAGTATGTTGCAATAAAATACATCTCCGATTAAAGCTAATGTAAGAAAAAAGATCATATAGAATATTACCTTCTTTGACTATATTGTCAGTGAAGAGGCTTGTTAAAATTGTAGCAGGAAGAGTCCCATTGGCTAACAGGATGCCAGAAAGCATTGCCAGCTTTGTCTGTTCTGTCTCAGTAAAGGCTTTAAGAAACAGCAGAAGCTGTGGGTCAGACAAGAAAAAAAAAAGAGAGATATTTGAGCCATAGGCAATGATAACAGGTAGAGACAAATATTAGCAGGCAGTTTAATTTCTTATTTCTCAAGAAGTCCCACTCTAATTAATAGCAATCATGTCAAAATCTGTCCTGAAGTGCCATTTCACTGATCGCTTATAATTTCACATTCCATAAGAACACAAGCGTGTGGAATATGGCCTTACTCAGGGAGATGAGGCCTGTCTTCTCTTACACACATATGTGTAAAAATAAAAGTGCTTAAGTGCTTAAGACCCACAGAAATTACGGGTTCACAAACTTGCTGATTTCAACAGGCTGAGAGGAGCCTGCCCATTCACATCTTCTGACTTCGGATGAAGCCCCACACAGTTGCAGTTGATTTTCTAGCTTACAAAAACTATTACTCCTGCAAACAATAAAAGGATAAGAAAGTTTCCTGTTTTCCTTTTGGGGAAGGGAACACAGCACAATTACAACAGATTTTCTATTGGCTGAAATAAGAAATATATTCCAAGTTCAGACATTCTCGATAAAGCTGACAAAGGACAGACAGGAACAAAACCTGCTTTAAGACCTTGCCATTCCCACTACTAATCACAAGAGGAAAAAACAGCTTGAGAAAAAAATTAGGAATCTCACAACCTTAAGTGCTAGTAAGTCTGAACTACGTATTTACCTCTTAAAAGTCTAAAAATGGCAATTAAGTCTACTTTAAATATCTTTGCACTGCATACAGTCGTATGTTAAAACGAAGGACTTGAAAGCATACTGATGAAGTACATTACACCTCTTTTCCTTTACATCAGGAAAAAAGTTGTACACAACGAGGCTTTGTCAATAGCATTACTGTTAACAATGATGTTTTCTTAACATGTTGTTAGCAATCACAATATGGGTGATGGGAAAAAGGAGGCTAGACAGCAAAAGGCAGTTTCATTCATTGCAAGAAGCTGCTGACTCCATCAGAAGCTAGCTTACAAACTTAACATCACCACAAAAAAAAAAAAAGAGACTGCAGACATCCATTTTTAGAGTTAAAAAGGAATTCTCGTTTCCTTCTTCGGCTACCAGCGCTTTATTCACCTATATTCTGCAGCACCCTTTTTCCTTCTCCAAATGAGCAATAGACGCAATCAGAGCAGAACCGCTCATTCTGATGGAAAAGTCCCACCCGGTTTCCAAATTAAGGGTATTTCTTAATTATCAAATGCTACGTTTACAAGGGGAGAGAATATCACTCATGTCCCTGTGCTTGTTTGTTGCCATGGACAGTCAGAGCTCTTCTCCAAAATACCTAAGCAGCTTGCCATTAACTGTAAAGCTTTCTGAATGTAGTGATATTTTAAAAATTCAGGTAATTGACGTAAGTTATTAAAACTCATGAAATGTTTTATGAATAGCTCTGCTCTGTATCAGTGAACAGAACTGATAAAAACCCCATTCATACAGTAGTGCTTACATAATAACATCAGTTTTAAATTACAGCTTACACAGGCCTCAATGATTCAACCACAGACAAATAATTTGGCTGAAGCCCACTTAAAAAAAATTATTGCAACATGCAGTTTTAGCTCAAGAGAAAAAATTATGAAACTATAAAATCTCAAGGTGCGATTTGATTTCACCAAACTGTGACTCACAACCAAAAACTGTACAAAAATTTGGGATGCAGATGAATGGAATTATTATTTCTAAATATATGGATGAGAAACAAGTGGTGTGCTGTATTTCCAAGTGCAGCAATTAACTGTTATATATAATAGCGCAGGTAAAGGAACTCCAGGGCCACATTTAATGTGAAGAATGAAAACATTTTTACAGGATTTCAATAAAAGCCTAGTGTAAAATGGAGGCCTGGTGATTTAAAGCTTTCTTTATACAAGCTTTACCAACAATACTGTACCAAAAATGAGATCTGCACAAGGGGGAAAAAAAAAATAAAAATCAGAATTAGACCTTTTACTCTTTACTGTAAGTAATGAGACTGTTAACAAAGAGGACACAGCTTTAGATTTCTGTGTAGCCTACTTAACTGTTTCCTTCTGCTCCCATATAAGCAGCAGATGAGGATTTTGATTAGAAAGTGGTCACACTGACTACTTTAACAGGACAGACCAGATTTTGACACTTCTGAGCTGTAACCTCCCTTGGGTTTTGTCAGTAACAAGTAGATCATGAACTGTTATACCCATTCATGGCAGATTTGAGTCACGAAAGCAACAACGGCAGGAAATCCAGCTGCAAAGCAGAGTTATGCAGTCCAAGGCGGAGAAAGATTCTAAGAGAAGGACATCCAAATATTTATCAACTTTAGTTTTGAGAAATCCGTATTTGTTCAGATATTTTGGAAGGTCTGAAATCACATATCTATGAGGTTCACAGCCTCACCCTCTTCATTTCCTTTGAAATACAGTTCTTCAAAGTCTCTTATTAATCTGAATTATGGTGGTGTTGAACTGTACCCCACTGCAGTATGTTCTGAGCAGGAACCTTGTCTTCTACACGTCTCTTACTACTAAAGTACTGTTGGTGCTACTAGCATAATTTTTATGCTACTAATATTTTTGAAAAGCAGCTCAAACTTAGACATGTCATTTTCTGCTGTTCAAGGATATTATTCTATACTTCCAAGCAATCGTGAAACAGTCTAATTTAGGGGGAGACTGGGCGGTAAGAAGAATCAAAACCTTTAATAAATCCGCTTAAAAACCATCAAAAAGAACAAAACATTCAGTTCAAAGCTGTTTAAGATTTTTATTGCTGATTACTTTAGGAGCTCGTCTTTTACCACCACTATTACAAACTTCAGCAGGGAAGTCACAAAATGTCCAAGACACTTCAGAATAGTACCAAACCACCCACAGAAAGTTCTCCAAGCTGATGCTTAGCCAAGGACTGGCATTACTGCTTTTGTTAGATACACACTGATTCCGGGCATAAAATGCGCAGTTCTGGCTCAGAATTTTGTATTTCTATCATAGCTATAAAACTCCCACCTATTTAAGTGGGAGTTCAGAATGCCTGATAAGCACAAGACCAGACCTAATGTGCTGTTCCATGCTATTTTTGTCTTTAAAGAAAAACCTCTTTCAGGGACAAATTCTGGGCATAAAAGATACGCACAAGTAAAGATACACACACAGCATTAAAAAGCATACAAGAAAAACAAGCGCTTCTGCTCTCCTCTTGCGATCTGCAAACCTTAATGGTGAAAATTAAGGAATTTTATCCACACAGAGAGTGTGGTGTCTTTTATATCTTCATTATCTGAAGTGGTCTGTAGCTTTAGCATCTGACAGTTTGTCACCTCTAGACAATAAGCAACGTAGAAGGCAGCTAACATAACAGATACCTGCTGACTGATTCTTGCCTTTCATTTAGCTGACTTAAAGCATCTGTTTATTCCCCATTTAATCTCAGAATGTTAGTCTCTTATTTCATAATTCCCAGCTTGATTTAGGGTTCTTCCATTAGGAAAACAGGAACACGAACAAAGGAACTCATAACATCTCCCAGTACTTCAGACATCCTCATACGACTCAGTAATATTTACCACTGTTAAGACCACAAATATACTTATCTGTACTTTTTCCCAATTCTGAAAATAAACAACTATATAGAATGCTACTTAAACATGCAAATACACTATATAGACAGCTAATATTGCACTCTTCATCCACTGACCTGAACAGAAATACATATGTAAGAAAGATGAACAGAAATTTGGAACCGAGAATTTTACTGAAATTATTGCAAAATGTTGTCATAGGTCTATGCCAGTATACTGGGCAGTGCTCATATCAACTTAAGCTGCCTATATCAAAACCCAACAAGTGAGCATTGCACTTAAACATCTTTGTCTTCTGTTGAAATTCCTGGCACAAAATAATTTAGATGTAAAAATTTAGATGTATGGTTTGCTTACGTCACTAGAAGAAAGAATAACTGGCAATTTTAGTGGGAGTGAGTTAAGAAATAAAACATTTGACCGC
Organism: Anarhynchus alexandrinus; assembly: GCA_008711295.1. Taxonomy (NCBI): domain Eukaryota; kingdom Metazoa; phylum Chordata; class Aves; order Charadriiformes; family Charadriidae; genus Anarhynchus; species Anarhynchus alexandrinus. Next base: position 2,182,376 of record VUYV01000104.1, read on the forward strand.
TAGAAACAGACAAAAGGGGGAAAGGTGCTGGGAAATAATAATAATGTCCCAGTGACAAAATTATGAACTAGAAGACATAAAGCAAATGCTTGTACAAATACTGCCATTTTAGACAATCTCTCTTGAAAGAGAAGTCCCACTGAAGCCATCTGCTTCTTTAGAGTGAAACTGCTGCTATTGCCTTAGTTTTTTTAGCACGACTTCTTCTGCAAGAAGAGCTAATTTTCCCCCAAGTGCTCTAGCTGCCTAATGAATCTGCCAGAAAAATCACTTTCATTGTAGGGACAGTGACCCATGAAATAACATCAAGGAGTCGCTCCCTTGCTTTTCTAACTACTAACTGCAGTAGTCTTTGAACTACTAAATCTTGCAGAAACACCTTCTCGAAATACTAATGTGTCTATCTTCTGACCCTCTATGAGCAGCTACTCTCATACAAGTTACTGCACATGGGGGTTAAAGCATTAAATAGTTAAAAACCCAGCAGCCTCATCAGCGAGAAGACAGTCACTTGCTGGGTTCACACAAGCAGGGGGAGGGAGAAGGTAAGAAAAAGGCATCTACGAATAGTCCTCAAGGTTTTTAAGGCAATGACAGCACAGGTGCAATACACAGGCCCAAACTTTCACAACCACCTTCCTGGTTTCTAATTCTCAGATAAACTTCATTAACCGAGGAAGAGAGTGCACCCAGAACCCCCACCGAAAGGCCAGGTCCCCAGGAGCCACACCAAGATTCACACCAGAGCACAGAGCTAAGGGTCGCAATGGAAGGGCAGGTGGAAGAGTTACCCCCCAGCTCAGGATCACTGTGCAAACCTCATCTCGTGATCACGATATAATCCGACACCGAAAACTATAAAAAAGGATGTACATAAAATTGAGGTGAACAAGCCCACTCTGACCCCGTGCTGCCACAGCTAGGATGCTTCCAATGTTTTTAAATGAATATCACAACTCCAGTCACACTGCACCTCAAATTATTTGGTTTCTCTCAAGCTAGCACATCACTAATCTTCAGATCAGAACCACTTGTTCCTCAACTAGAGTGTCAAATTATTATACATTAACCATTGTCTCATCTTCTTACTAAGTGTGCAAAGTGAATTCTTAGAAACTTAAAGGATTCAAACCCAAGCAAGTTACAGAAGAGAGAGGAGGCGGCTTGAATTCACATAGCATTTGCTTAATATGCTGAACACTCTCTGAAACTTGAATGCTATGAGTCAGCGCTTCTCATGTCAATGATTATAGTAATTAACAGCAAGAACATTAGATTTGTGTGGGGAGAGAGGTAAATTTAGGTCTTTAGAATGATGTATTGAGCAATCAGCATCAGTTAATAGGCATGCTGGCCACAAGTGCAAAAATAATTTCCTATATGAGCAAGAATGTATAAATCGGAGCCAAATTTACCAGAGCCACAAGAGGTGGTGGTGAGGCATCATGCTCCAGACTTAGCCTCATCTGACCCTTGCAGCAATCTTTTTAATGCTTAAATAATATGGGAACACACTTTTACTTTTAACAAACATGGTATTTTAGTCACAGGACAGGTTTTGCCATTATCAGCATGCCTGTTAACTTACAGTACAACACAGTGTTTATTACTTATTCAGGCCATTACAAAAAGATATTTACGTCTGCTACCAGGAACTCAAAACAGACAAAATAAATCTGTATTTGTTTTTCAGAAATTTCCACCCAGGTTTTTTCTGTCTCCTTAGAATTCAGTATCACAGAACAAAAGAGTTTCCACAAATATCCACTGCAGTCTAACAGGCAAACTCTCAGCACTCTGCCAGTGGTGATGACCTTCTCTTGCACATATCTACGGCCTCGAATACAAAAACTTGTGGTTAGGATTCATTCCACAATGCAGGAGTAGTTTAATACTCACGCATCAAGTGACATTCTGCACAGCAGACCTGCATTTATTCTATGGAAAAGAAAACCACAGACAGCTGTTCTGTTAGCAGGATAGTAACACTACCTCTCATTAAGAACTATACCCCAAAGCATACCAAAGTTCTACACAGAGAAGCCTGGGATAAGAAGGTGAGTTTGGTCAAAGCAATCAAACAAAGCATTAATTCAGAACTACTCTACATTAAGTGCTGCCAGCAGTATTCCCACAGAGCTAAATTTGCAGATGAAAGCTGCCACCTGTAGATTCCATTCTCTTTTCCAGTAGAGCTAAATAAAATACGTAACAGCGCTGCATTTGTACATATACAATTACATTAGACAAAAAAATATTAACGCTCAAGAGGAGACTGCCACCAACATTACCTTTTTGATTTCATCTTCAAATGCTTTCTCCAGATATTTGTATCTCCTGATAAGTTTATTGAAGACCTAAAGATAAACACAGATAACTTGAAAAAATGTAATTATTGCAGCCATCCTTCTTTATAAAAAAGGCAAAGGGAAACAAGACCGCCACTACTGAATCCCTAAAGAATATCTTTGACTAATCCATGATACGACACTTTTTTTCTTTTTATTATCTCCACAGCAGGAAAGAAAAAGTAGGAAGCACTGCTGGTTGCTTACACTCTAATATTCCACTGCACAGTTTTCCTATTGACATTGTTTCCAGGAAATAAGCAGCCAGCAGAATGATATTTCTGCAGTAATCTGTGGCGTTCTCTGTCTCATGGCAGAACATGACACATCCTTCTCTCTTAGTCTGTTCACAAGTGGAAAAATACAATTCTTGCAATTCTTGCTTCACAGAGGAATGTTTGAATCAGAGAATTTACTGCAGTTTCAGAGCTGACTTTTTCGTATTTCTCAGAATTTTATTCCTACTCTACTTTTCACCCAATCGACAGATCAAAATCATGGGAAAGGCACAGGAAACTCTGCACCCTGCCCCTGGTAAAGCAGCTCTCTGGGGAAGCTGTCAGGTGTAAACCGATGGAGTGAGGCAATCAGGAAGCACTGATTTGATCTTTGTCAAATCCACTAACACAAATGCTTACAACAAAACACACTACTGCCAGAGAAAGAGGAAGAACATTTGGAAAAGCTTTTACAAGTATGTTCTTGGTAACACTTGTTCTCCAGTTTTCACCATTTGTTTCCCACCGTGCCACCACAGAATACAAAAGCAGAAGCAGCACAGGTGCAGGGTGCATTCAGATGGGGAGATAAGAAATTAAATAAGTCACTGTTCTCACTACTGTACAAAGGGCACAAAACATGGAACTCACTGTCACAGGCAAAAATGTTTATATGGGGAACAAATGACATTATTGTCAGGCAAGATGGTGGTGGTGGGAGGAATTAAGTTTAGAATGTTTCAATTCACTTTTCAGAGAACGCAAAATACCTCGAAACATCCTAAGTGGTAGTATTTTGACTCAGAACAAATGAAAATCAAGTTGTAGTGATGCTGAGAGGCAGACACACACAGAATTCTAATAAAATAAGGTGTAAAATAAGATGTAAGACGGAAATGTAAGCTAGCATCTTGTTCGTATTTCCAAACAAAATTTTGTATATTTTCATAAGTTCCTGTAAATGACAGAAGTACACTTCACAAGCAAATAACCTACTAAAATATCAACACTAGCTTTAGTGGTTTTTGTCGAAGACTTTTCACTCTTTGAATTGTTTCCATGATTAAAACCACAAAAAAAGCGCCACACTACTGGTTCATTTGGGAGTCAGAATAAGAAATTACGTAGAAGATAAGGACGATCCAAACACTATTTTAGCCTATCTCCACTTTTTCATAATACAATAAGAGCTCTATTTCCCATTATGCAGGAAAAAAACAACCAGACAAGGTCTATAAAAGGATACATCTCTTCAGGCATTAACTACAAAATGTTGACTTATTTTGGTAGATTTTGGTTTGAAATGCAGAGAATACATTGAAAATTCCACTGCTTCAAATCCTGAAGCCTTCCTTTTGACTTTCCAACATGCAACCTTTTATTTTAAAGTTAAATTTCTCCTTGGAGGACTTGTACTGCCAATTTTTATTATCAAACCATGAAAATATTAAAATTCAAGAAGACAGAACCAATGCTTTTACCAGTAACAGATTTCCTGAAGCAGAATACCCCGTTTTTAAGAGATGATAAATCTGACACACAAGATATATTGACTCCCTTTCCAGAAATAAGTATATTTCAGTTCTTCAGATTATCAAAGATGTGTTTTCAAAGGAGCTTTCTGTTATTTAGCAAACATTTGTTACTGATGCAGATTCTGATCCCAGCACCCTTTAAATCAACCATGCACCTTTTTAGCAATTCACCACTCTCAACACCTTAGCAGGGTCAGTGGCTTTTATGCTTTCAATTACTGTCTCCAGCATCCCAATAATAACTAGATAAATATGTTACTCAACTAACAATAGACTTTTGACACATGGGAGTTTCAATGGTATTGCATTTTTATGCAATCCTACTTGTATTCAAAACTGCATGGCAGCTTTGAACTTTCAATAGAATTCTTACTGTATTTTCTCATAATTATCTTCCATTAAGGAGTTACACAACGTTAGCTTCTCTTCAATAATGTTTTAGGCTTCATTGCTTATTTGTGTTAATTTCACATATGCCTATTTATGCAAGCCTTATTCCTGCAAAAGGAAGTTATATATCATATACATAGGAGAAATGAAAGCTCTTGGAATATATGCCCAATTCCAAACTAGTGACACAAACTAAAGGTTGGAGGCGTGAGCTTCAAATTTTTTGTCATTCATATACTTCATGTGTTTCTAAAAATATGTTCATACAAATCTTTCAGGCTGCATACAGAAAAGGTCAACAAAAATAATAAGGATGGTGTCTAAAAATATACTGGCCCAACGGCAGACTGAAGTAAGTAAGACTGCTTTCTGTAAAAGAAAGCATTGCCAGCTGTGATCAGATTATCTTAGACATCCTATTTTCTTACATAAAATTTATAGGTTAGGGCAGATTACTGGTTAACTGGATTTTCAATTGCCCTGTAAGTAGCCTACTGCAGCCTAGACAGTCTGCAGATGTTCCACTATAATCCCTTTTGATACATAAATGGAAAACAGAAACCATGCCTTTACTGACCTGAGCATAGTTTCGGATGGCATCGTGATCTTCATCTGCAAAAAATACACAGTGGTTGGTCATCTTGGTCTTGTCATTGTCATCTATGCGTGTGCCTCCAGGAGCTACAAGAAAGCAAAAAAAAAAAAGGCAAGAAACAATTTCTCACTTTAGAGAATGTTCTATAATTATAAGATTTAATAAATCTAATAAGTCTTATGTTAGTATCACTTAGGCAAAAGGCAAGGTTAAGAACTAGCAGGGGAGAGAGGGCAACAGAGAGAGACAGAGCTTTGTGAGGCTGTGGTGGCACCTGACAGAAGGGACAGCTGGCCGATACACTGCACCCTATGTCACACAGACCTCACAAGACTGAAAGATTCAGGTCACACTAAGGAATCTTAGCTGTTTTTGAGAGCACCAAGTGTGATCTAATAAGAATGGGTTGGAGTATAATCCTTGTGCATACTTTAACTACAACTTTAAATACCACAATAACGTCAATCCTTTCCAAAAAGAAAAGTTTTAGCACTCTGTTACTAATTTGAGGACTGGGAACATCTGGAGCAATGGCATCCTGAGGTGCACTAAAAACAGTGTGGCCAGCAGGTCGAGCAAGGTCATCCTCCCGCTCTACTCTGCCCTGGTGAGGCCACATCTGGAGTACTGTGTCCAGTTCTGGGCTCCCCAGTTCAAGACAAGGAACTACTGGGGAGAGTCCAGCAGAGGACTACAAAGATGATCAGGGGAATGGAGCACCTCTCTTATGAGGAAAGGCTGAGACACCTGGGTCTGTTTAGCCTGGAGAAGAGAAGGCTGAGAGGGGATCTCATCAATGCTTATAAATTTCTAAAAGGGCTGGTGTCAAGAGGATGGCACCAGACTCTTTTCAGTGGTGCCCAGAGACAGGACAAGGGACAACGGGCACAAACTGGAAGACAGGAAATTCCATCTGAACGTAAGGAAATACTTCTTTACTTTGAGGGTGGCAGAGCACTGGAACAGGCTGCCCAGAGAGGTTGTGGAGTCTCCTTCTCTGGAGATATTCAAAACCCACCTGGATGCAGTCCTGTCCAACCTGCTCTAGGTGAACCTGCTTTGGCAGGGGGGTTGGACTAGATGATCTCCAAAGGTCCCTTCCAAACCCTACCATTCTGTGTGATTCTGTGTTATCTCCCTAACCCCTCTAATGCTTACCAAGCCCACATAAACATTCAAAACACTGGTGCAAAAGTATTCTCCTGGCTTATTTTGTTGAGACCTTTTTTCCTAGATATTTCCAATGGCTTTTGTTTCCTGCATTACCTCAAGTCTTACAAAAACGTCTTTTCTTCTAACACACCAAAGAGCAGGAAGCAGGAATCAAATTAACACGACCAGTAAAAGAGCCAACTTATTCAAACTACAGAGGAAGGCAAAAGGCATGTTTTTGACCATACTGCAAGTGACACCTGGGAGAAATGCCCCATGAACATCCACTAAGCATTCCTCATTATCCTTCACTTCTCCTCCTAGCTAGCCTTTGTTGCAATGTCTACAAAGCAAGCTTTGCAATAACTAATAACCTGGAGTGCTGTATTACACATTTTCACACTAATAAATTCCTCTGTTTCCCCTAGTTAGCGTCTCTCTCATTTTCTTTGCGGTTGCATTTATATGGTCTTTCAGCTCAGACTGAAGGCTTCTCAGAGCAGTATCCATTTTTTGTGGTATTTGCAGAATGCCTCACACAATCAAGTGCCTAGGTATTACTGCACTACAAACAATAAACAATTCTATGATACAAGATACAGGATGTTTCTAGATAGGTGAAATAGTAATACAGTTTACAGTTCCCACTTTGTAAGGGAAGACGACATCTCAAAAGCAAGGCTGATCCTCAAAATTCTGCATCAGGTACACTGCAGTTTACCTAGCATGCTGCCAGCTACCAAAATATCAAAGAGTGTGTCAGCATAGCGGCGATAATCAAGCCGTGAGCCAGTTGCATCCAGAAACTTGGCTATAGCCTCCAGGTCACTCCCAGCTTCATTGAGGCCTTGGACAATCGTATCCCTGAAGACTGTGGGTTCAAATTTCTCCTTTTCATCTGGAACAGAGATAAAGGAGAAGGAGAGAGTGTCAGTTTGAAACTTTCTGTTTAAAATCCCCTGTCAGCCGCAATTGAAATGACAACCATGGCACCTAAACATATTCTTCCTGTTCTGGTCAATGCACCAAAAGTTTGTTTGGTTGACTTCTATTGCCTCTGGAAATTTTGCAGTGTTTACCCTTGGCTTCCCTCTCCTTCCCATCCCCCCAAAATACCAAAACACATATAAATATAAAGGAATACATAAATAAAAGGGAGGAAAAGCAATTATTGAAATTGTTTTTAAATGACATACTCTTGCTTCTCTTGTTGAAGATATCGAAAGTGTGTATCATTATGCATTGCATTGCTAAATCTGACAGCAGAATAAAGGGTATGTCAGTTATACGTTAACAATCTCACTGTAGGAACACTTCATTTCTCATTTCTTGATATTTTTCTTTAAATAACTATGGTTGCATATGTAAAATGTTTTCAAAAAGACAACTCTTCAGGAAAAGAGGAGATCAAGGTATTCATAAAAATAGTTTTTGTGTAAACATTTAGGACCCTGCCACACAGCATAACCAAGAATTTATCTTTCATATTCACAGACCTACGCAGCGCTAGGAACACAGAAACGCAGCACTCGCATCACATTTTCTACAGCCGTCCTTGGTTGAACTCAATTAAAGTACAGTCTGACCCCCAGACAACATCCCTATGTCGAGGCCATTAACCACAACATATGTAACTGCAACCTCCAGATAAAGCTAGGTAGATTTACCCGTACCTCCTGCTGCTTTTTCTTGCAGGCTGTTAACAGCTTACCAGACACTTGAAGCTTCTTAGCAAAGCAAGTCCTGACTTTATACAAGGGCACATACGAAATGCTTGTTACCGTCAAAATAATGCTGAACTTCAGAAACACAACTGCGAGCTGTTCCTCAAACCAGGACAGACACTCAAAAAACAAAACGAGTTTGTTATCACCTGCTGACACAAATGTTGATACAAGTTCTTTAAAAAACCTGCACATATTACATCCAGAAGATAAATCCAGGGATTTTAGTTACTAAGACGAATGAGGATTGGCAAAATTCCTGTCTAAACATGTGCAGTCTGAAACATGCCAGCTGCAACCCTCGCAGGCTTTTTGAGAGGTGGTTCTAGACATTACGCATCCTCTGGCTGCAGGTTTCCTTCCTCTGCAACTCACAGTGCAGCTTTTTATCCCAAATATTAACCAGAAGACCTTGGTTTCCAATAGTCTTTCTTCCCCTAATCTCTTTCCTCCAGTCACATTAGCCTCACACCAACTGAAGAACTATTTTACACACAATGCCTACTTTTATCAGCTTTATTTCTAATATATAAATGTTTCTTTCTCTTCTTGGTCCCTGCATGTACCTGGGATGCGCTCAGTCCACCATCTTCAGTGCATCACTTGCACATCCTCCCCTCTTTTAATGCATTATTTGCAGGGGGAAAAAAAAAGTCTGACAACTCATTAACCAGTAAAATGACAGAGTCCTGTCTTAAGAGATGAGTTACAAAAATAATGCTATTTTACTTTTTCAACTGTATTTTCTCTAAAAATTTAAGATGTTTATGTCTAAACTGAAAGGTGTTATAAGCTTGGTATCATGGGTGCACAGCACTCAGTACAAATACAAACACCATGATTAATATTTCTTAGCTATTTTAAAGAGATTCTTCTCTTGCCCCAGAAGTCCTCCCCTCATCTGCAGTACCCTACTATTTTCTTATCTATCACAATCTAAAAATTTACACAGGAAGAGGAGGTAAACTCATTGCATGAAAAATGATTTGTAATTTTATTGAAACATTTTCCTACCAAGCTAATGTACTGAAGAGGAATATGCTGATGTAGTACAACAGCGTTGAGTAAGAAGCCATCATCAAGAAGTGGCGACAGTATGTTGAGCTATCAAGTACATAATTACTAAACAAGCACAGTTTCAATCACGGGCTAGCAGAGGCAGGTGTAGCTCGCAGATGTGATGCATACAATATCCAATGCAGCACTGCTACACGCGGCTTTTCATTTTCATCGTGTTCCCAGATCCTCATTTCCTTTCTTTTGCTTCTAAGGAAATCACAAAGCACACTTATACCTCCCTCCTTAAGAATGAATCTTAACTCTTAAACAGAAGGCCTGCAACTATATTTCTGTGGAAGAAAAATGAGATGCCCTCTTTGGCCCCCTTTCTGATTTCACGTTAACAAAATGGTGTTAATATTGACTTTTTAGTAGATAATTTTCATTCTGAAAGTAATATGCATTGTTTAGCTTAAATTTTCCTCATTTCCTACTGGCATTTTTGCTGCTCCTATTTCCTCCTCTTCCATTTCAGAACAAAGACATCGATTTGCATGTGTGCAAGTACAGTAGAGTCAATACAATCCATATTCCATGTATCTGCACCATAAGCACAAATCCCAGCCAGATGCCAACTACTGCTGACCCTCACCAAAAAAGCAGTATTCAACAGGTATGGAAACTATACTAAGAACTAACCAAATGATTTTCTTTGCCCAGATAACTAAAAACTTGACGTGAAACTCTAAGATGCCTCTTTCCCTCAGCAGGTTCTTCCCTTTACAACATCATTTTTCTTCCTTCAAATCTTTTTGAAGTGATTTTAATGTCTGCCACTATATATGCTGGAGACAAGCTTTATACCTTTTATCAGGTCAACTAATAGAACTGGAAGGAGTGGGATTTATAAGCTCCTCCTTCATAGTCCTCTCAAAAATGTTTTAGACGCTAAGCACACTTTAAAACTTTAAAGAAAAAATAAATCATTGTCCTCCTCTTTTGCTTGGTGAAAGCTCAAAAATTGTTTGCATTCAGAGATTAGTAGCGGTGATAGAGTTCGTATGGACAATTGCAGTGCTTCTGGGAGCTGCAGAAGAGGAAAGAGAGTATCGTGAGACGCAAATCAACTGGTAAGAACTGGCAGTCATCTCTCAACCAGCTCAGTGCCCCCAACATCTGCACATTTCAGCCCTTCCCCGCCCCCCCCCCCCCGCCTATTACATACAACAGAATAGTCTCCGAGGGCTGAAATGCCGTGTTCAGCCACAGACACTGCACTCTCTCCTACCTGGGTGAAATGTCATGACTCCCTGATATATTAAAAGTAGGGAGGAAAAAACCTAATAGTTTCTTCTAGTGACAGTCTGTGACACTGCTATGATACAAAAAGAAAAAGTATATACAAACAGAAGGGAATAAACATGCTAGGAAGCCATTTCTCTTCCTCGAGCCCTTTGTCTCCAAAAAGAAAACAGGTATCTACAATCTTCTAAGCAGGATCCTCAAATATTAAGGCAACAAGGATCCCACCATATTTGAAGAAGAGATTTTATGCTTTAAGCACAAAAAGAAGTGTTTGTATGTTAAGATTTCTATATTAAAGCCATCTAATATCCCCAATCTCATTTAAGTAATCCCTCAAAAAAAACCCCTCCAAAACACTCCCCAATTTTCCAGACTCCCCCAAGTCTTTTCCTTCTTCCATATAGTCAATGAGTATTTATTGCCACTTCCAATCACTGTAACAGAAATTCAAGAGACAGGCACAGAATTATAAATAAAAACTCTTTTTTTATTCTAATTATTACTTGTATTAAATAGGAGTCAAAGACCAAACCCGTATTAGGACCCATTAATACCAAATACATTGCAAAACAGGGACTGAAAAGAAAGTCTTTATAAGAGAGAAAACATTTTCTAAGACAATTTTAGCAAGTAACATATATGCCATAATTGGCTGACCTAGACTTAATAATACATTGGTTCAATCCAGCAGTATGTGTATCTGATTGCTTTTACTGGTTAATCTGACAGGTATTTCTTTAGGGATTGTAAATTCCACTCCTCTAGCTACATCTCTGCTGTTGCTAGTTAATGCAGTGTACAGCTATTGTATGACGTTCTGGAACATGCTGGTAGAAAGTTAATCCCACTAATTACTGGCGCATTGTGACCTTTATATGCAAACAATATAGATTTTTTTTTAATTAGTTATACCTACAAATGTTGTACGTACATCATAGAAAGGACATTTTCCACTTAAGAGACTGCACCAGTCTAACTGAGGAAGTGATGTGTGCAAGGGAGGAAAGATGATAGGAAAGCTGGCACTGCTTTTTAACACAATGGAAGACAAACTATTTTGCAATTTTTAGTCCAAGCTTCGTGATCATCCTAGATCTTAAGACACTCATTCAGCTCTTCAGACTCGTGATAGAATTTGTAATTTTCTGGGAAAGGTTACTAACTCTTTTTGTTTCTCTCATCCACACTGAGAAAATGCTCTTATTTATATTTTCTGTCACAAGATGTTAAGACCAAGCATTAGCTTTTGATCAGAAACAGGAAAGTCAAGATGGAAAAAGTCTGTTACATGACAGACAGGAACCCCACTTGTGTGTGCTATAATAATCTCCTATTGCAAAAGCAAAAAAATTTAAGCCTTTTTTTTTCCACAAACCAGATTAATTTTTTTTTTCTGAAAAATAAATAAATAATTTATTACATATATTTTTGCTCTCTGCCTCAAAGTGTTGGGCATTCATCTCAGACACCTAAACCATGACAAATGAACTCTGAGTACAGTATGAGCGAGCACGTTAGGATGACACTCGCTGTACAGAATACCTGCACGATCAGTATAATTAGCACCACTTAGCTTTCTTTAAAAATTGATGCAATATTGTACATAAGGAAAGAGAGTGTTAGTCATCTTTACAGAAAATCAGTATCACAATGAGTAAAATGTGTCTTCGGCAATGGTAACTGTTTTATTTTAACAATAAAAAAAACAGACAAAAATAACACAGCAGAAATAAATATTTGTGAAAAAGGAGCTTTCTGACTTCTCTTGTTACAGAAAGCAGGGCCAACGCGATGATCTGACCATCTCATGAAGAAGGAAGGTGAGATAATTCCTTTTTACATGTGAAAGGTTCATTTATAGAGATGGCATTGATTTGAGCAAAAGAAATAAAAATAAAAATAAAAACAAAAAAAGCCACATTTTCTATATGCAACCTTTAAATAAAAGATCATATTTTGCTTTCTTAATTGAAAGGGACATTTTGAGAAACACCCAAAACAAAGATCTAGTAAGTTTTTTTCCTTGTATGTAAATATACTATAAACTGTTAGAATCTAATTTTTTTTTACTGAGGCTTCTACAAGACTTAATAGCTAATAAACCCAAATTTTACAGAAAGTCTTAAGATATATAGAGAAAATAATAACATTTGTAGAGCTTAGTTAAAAATAAAATCTACACTCTTAACGTGCTGAAGAGAAGGGGAGAAAAACCTTAATCCTATTGAATTTTCATTTACTCTACCTGCCCTGTTTCTAGTCATTTTAACAAAGAGGAAAATAAAGTTAAAAATGTAACATAACCTACCCCTCTTCCTAGTTTTGAACCGCTGGCCTGTTAGCACCGGCTTCTGATTCTTATTCATAAAATTTCTGGAGAAAAAAAAGAAAAATACATTTTCACTATGGCATTTACTGACAACAGCTTAACCTAAAGGCAAAATAAACATTCAGTTCAGTAAAATCCCAACATGTGAAAGGGGAAGTTCGGTCTTGACGTCTACTCCAAGAATAATTCACATTATCTTAAAGACAAAGAGCACTATGATCCAAGAATAACTTTGATGAGATGCGCGTCTCTCGAAACTTGGCTCTTAGCATCCCTATAGAGAACCGTGAAGGTTCAAACCCGAGCAGGAAGGTGGTAGAAGCCTCTGCCCTTACTGCCAGGCAGGAGTACAGCAGCGGTGCCCGCACAGCTGATGGGGATGCTCGGGGGCACAGAAGCCGCTAGGACACAGGACTGGGAATGACCCCGGCAGTGCCTCATGCCACACACGTCTTGCCCTCCGGCATGTTCGCTGGGGAATCAGATTCCCAGGGCTACACACCGTCCTTCTGACAAAATGACTGCGATTTAACCACAAAGACAATGTTTTAACAATCAAATCCCTCTCGAATGTTTCTTCGAAGCATCACTGTATCTTAGGAACTTTTAGTTCCTGAAAACCTGTATGTGTTGTAAAAATAATAAAAGATAACCAACTCCCCCCCCCCTCACCCCCCCAATTTTGTGTATACACAGTTAAGGACCTACATGGCACATCATATAACAACAGCAACAGTAAGCAAATACTTGGCTTATATTACTTCAGACCCTAATGGCAAATCTCAACATGCAACATGAAAAAATTTGGGAAGTGATCATATATTCGTGCCATTTTATCTAAAGTAAACAAAACTATTTTTCAGCTTTGGATCTAATTAGTTCAATCACACGAGACAACTTGCACAATGAACAGCTAAACCGACAGCTGAACGCAAACAGCAGCGAATACAGGGAAGCTTTGCAGCACGTGGCAATCGTCACGGGTCACCCCCTTGTCCTGCCAACAGCAAGTGCCAGCGCTGGGACTTACAGGCCACTTATTTCACACCCTGCGGGTCATTAGGTCATTGTCACATATGATTTGCTCGTCCAGAATTAATCCTTCCCATGCAAGAAGCTTTGTCCTTTGGGCATGTTCTTCTAATAAGTTTAGTTTTACAAAAATTTGTATTATTTGTATTTCTTCATTGCAGACTGCAGCCTAGTTTAAAAGTACATACATTTGCCAACACTTCTTCCTACCATGAGCAAAGAGAAACTCAAGCTCCATGGCTAGAAGGATGCCATCAATCACAGGTTACTATTCAAGTAATGCTCCCTCTATCCCTGAAAGTTCATTTTACAACGCTGTTAACAACGCTCCAGGTATATACTACATTCCCACTCCCCAGACTGCCACTTCTAGTTGCAGCATCACTAGCTGGCCACTTCTGCAGCATTTCAAATGTTTAACTTGGCAAACCACTGCTTTCTAGCCTAGGTCTACCATTTATCCACATTTAAAAACTGCCTGCGTGCACTGGTAACAGCCAGTAAAGTTCAGAGTCAAGACTGGTTTTGCTCCCTGCAAGTCATAAAAAATACAAAGATCCAACAAGCAGTTAAACTGAGAGGTTCCCGTTCACCACTGAGATTTAAAGCTACGGTTTTAACAGACCAAGGAGCATTTCAAAACAACTGCAACACTAAATAGCCTTCTGGAAAAGTCATTTGCCCATCTGCAGAGAGTTAAAAATGGCTAACCATGATATCACAGGATCTTTTAAAGTGCTGTAGGATCCAAGCCTCCCTGCACAACAGAGCTCAAAAGTCTCCTTCCCCACTTAGCTGTCTCAGTGGCAGAGGAGCAGGAGGTGCTTTACAAGTTAATTAGGCAGATAATCTAGCAGTCAACAGGAATAAAGCAACAGCCCAGCCTCTAGCCAGTGACTGGCTGGATTTGACATAATTATCTGCTTTGTCTTCAGGCCCTTCAGTTATATGTAAAAGATTGATCTATAAAATATAATATTCACCCAGATATTTTTGATTGTTTTTATGCTTGGCTCCAACACCTTATGCCTTGTTCTGGGTCTAAAAATGTTCATTTCAATAGACTGCAGGAGGAGCCCATGAGGTTTGGAAAGAAAGTATCGAGCAAGTCACACAGCAGGTAAGAATGAATCCTCTAATCACAGCTCTTTCAGAGCACAAACATGCTGTGAGGCAGGGATCAACTCTGCCCACTTCAGCTGAACACACAGAAGCCTTGGGGACAGTGAAATGAGTGACACCTGACCTTCAACCCGGCCATACCAGTATGGTTTACTAGTTGCTGTAAAAGATGTAAATGCACATGCTCAATTTCTAGCACTAGGCTTCTCCTAGTCTTTTTAAACTGCAAGAAGAGTTTCATCCACCTGAAGCTTGACTGGCAGATTTTAAAACTGTTCCCTGTGAATATAAAATACGCCCTTTAAGACAGCTGGGAACAAGATTTAAAAAAGACTCACCACTTGTGGCAGATTTAATGACTAGAGGTTCAGTGCAACAGAACAGACTCTTGAACAGTTAATTACTAGGAACACAGGATCTGCCTTCTTCTATATTTAGCTTTAAACACACTGCGCTCTAATCTGCTGGAGTGAGGGTCAGGCTTTATAAGGCACTCCCCTCGAGCCCTGGCCCAGGGAGAGCACAGGCACTTTCATCAAGAAACCGCAGCATGAGCCTGAGCAAACCCAACCCAGCGATCTATATGACAGCCCAGGATGTATCTATGCTACAAATGACACCAGCTACTGCAAATGAGATTTTAAATTGTTGTTGCCACCACAACAGGTGCCTGGATGATAGTTTAAAGTTTACAAAAGTGAATGCAAGGCAAAAACTTTTTCTTTTTTAATCAAGAACACACTGACAACAGCACAGAAGTGATGGCTGGAGGTTGTAAATTCAGGGTGGCAGCATATAAACTTGCCCAGTACACTTGATTGCATTGCAGTGCAGCCTGCCTCTCAGGTGTCATGTAGCTATAAAGCCTGGAAATCATAAAAGACCCTGAACTATTACACATATTCTCAATTTTGAAAGGTACAGGATCTGAGTAGGTCAAAGGCAAAGGCACATTTTAAAATGGCAGCTAGAGAAGTCATAACGGTTTCAGAGGAGTAAAGATCTTAAGGACAGGTATGGGTAGGAAGGAAACAGCCTCAAAAAGAAAACCCAAACCACCAGTCAAACTTCTGTCTTGCAGCCCAACATCCTCCAGGATTCGTACAAGTTGCCAGCAGGAGAGAGAGCAAGAGATGTGGAAATGATAGCTCCTTAGCACACTCCTTTCACAGACTCCACTCTTCTACTGAAGACAGGAGAGACTCAGCAATAGATGCTTTACCCTTGATTCTCCCTTTAGGATCCAGAAAACCTCTTCTAGAAAACTCATGTGTTCAAATTACATACCCAAATACTTTTTATTTTATAAGCAGGTAAGTCAGAAGCTAGGCTGACTCAAGTGGGAGATGTCAGAAAGCAGTACAGAACCAGGCACCACGCTTCAGAACAGGCTCATTTTCCATAAAAACCTCAAAATGCTTAAGCCTGCTGACAACTAACTTGCAGCTACAAAATTTTTCAGAAAAATAAAAAAAAAATGCATTACTTAAAACAGTTTCCCAAATTCCACTCCCACTCTTGTTAACAGGCTTCTACAAAACAGATTCATACCTAAAAAAATACATAAGTTCTTGAGTTGGTACATTATCTTGAAACTGCTTGAAGTCGACAAGTTCAGCTTTCTTTACAGTTGCTTTTCATTTACATACTAAAGACCCTAAACAGTTAAAATAAAACAGACATCTACAGCTGTAGATATCTAGACATATGATATCGCAGCTTCTATAATCGGCCAATCCATCTCACACAATTAATAAAAATTGTAACAGATTTAATTAATAAAACAGCATTAATTAATAAAATTAATTTATAAAAACAGCAACAGATGAAGTAAAAGTTACTTCAGAGCTTCAGCAAGTTAACAAGTTCAAAAAATGCACTCTTTTATCCATACCACAGGGAAATTCTTATGATGATTAACTCCTAAATTATTTATAGCCTTGATAAGGCTGAAGTTTCTACCAAGCTAAAATACTGGAAACATTTGTTCTCGGAAACATATTGTTTGAACTGTAAAAAAAAAAAAAAAAAAAAAAAAAAAAGAAATACTGAAAACCTTTATCTAAACCAATACTATTTTTCTAAGCATCATCTTACACTTCTTTTAACCAAAATCTCAGAATCATCTCAGACTCTTCAAACATTAACAAGCTCATGATGAATTCAAGAAGAGATGCTTCACAGCAGCGAAGCTTCACTGCCCTAGTTAAGGAGAGAAGGAAATCAATGCCAGACAACATCAAAAAAAGAACAAACGTTTAATAAAACTCCCTACCGAGATTTTATGGCTCTACGTACACAAGGCACTGTAACAATGGTGAGGGAGTCCATGGGGGCAGGCAGCGGCCCTTTGGGCAACCCACCGGCAGGCTCCAGAGGCACTGCTCCACGGGATGCTGCTGCCGCCGGTACCCATGCCGATGGCATTTGATTGACAGGGTGCTGGAGAAAGCTGCCAGAGCACCACCAACACAGCACCACCAGCTTTCACAGGAACAGATGCTTGGCAGGAATTATTTCCATCCCCTTTCCTTGCTCAGACATCATGCAAGACAGGAGCACCCATCACAAAGTCAAATAAAATAAAAGCATAGATGGGGAGAGCTTCTATGAAGAAAAAACTTCAACCCACATATCAAGGTGTATCTTTTTTCCCCCCAAGAAGTGGAATACCCAGGATATTAAAAGGATTTATTGGGTCTTTTTCATCCAGCAATGTAACTGGGCATTTTCATCCTCTCACTGTTATAGCTCCAGGCTTAGCATGAAAACCTAAAGAGGGCTTGCTGCTGAAAGAAGAGTAAAACCAAGGAGTCATGTTAAAAGCAAATTACTAAACTCAAGCAGCATGGAGGAAAAGCTGTCCTTGCACTTCTGCTGGCAAGGAAACATGTCAGCTCACAGCCAGCAGCTGTCTCCGCTCCTTGGGAAGGCAGCAGGCAGCTAGATTATGAGCTAACAAAATCTGTAGGTGGAAAACTCATAAATTATTACCAGTACAGAGGAACAGAGTGATGTAAGGGGACGACAGGACAGAACGGATGCAATGCAGCCACTGGTCCTTGCCAAATCCTCATCAGGCTTCCCACTTTCCACCCGTACACTGAGTCCCTGTGGGGACTCTTGCAGCTCCTCCTTTTCAACAGGCACTTCCCAAAACCTGGGTGCAGCAAGAGGCAAGCAACCGCAGTGCACATCAGGCATGCAGCCTGCATGGTTGCTGTGGCGTTCACTGCCTCAACGGCTGTGAAGCATTTTCTGCTTTAACACAGTTTTCGCACCCTTGCAAGGCTATGAAATCCATCTCGGCTACCGACATTTCCCAGGTTCAGTCAGTGTGAAGGAAAAGCTAGCCCACAAGGTGAAGAGTAGCAGCAATGCTCCCTACCTCCTGCTAAAGCTCACTTTGATATTGTCGAAAAATAAGGAAGTAAGCTTTATTTGCTGCTTCGCAGGGTCCCACATGCTGAGGATGGGTCCAGAGCAGCACTACGAAGCCACCTCTCCTCTCTCCTTCACTGCACATCTGGGGAGCGGGCAAGACCAAGCCCCTACACTTGTTGAGACACACCAGGTTTTCTTCACACAGGTTGACTTGTGCTATATCATCATCCCTTCCCGACTCTTGCCCTTTGTTCCTAAAACATAGGGGGTTTTGTTTAAGAAGTGACTAATAACCTGGAGTTCTGTAACTTTAACCGTGGTACAAATCAGCAGGAAGGGCAGCACTGCCAGCCAGAAGGTTTATCCTGCTATTTTGGCAGAGGCCACCAGCAGACTTACAATGTTTATGAAACCTTTATCCCAAAAGTCCCACTCAGTACAAATAGTAAAGCCAGAGCCAGGCTCTCACCATGTTGAAATCCCCTCACTGATTTTATTGCACAAACAACCTCAGTGGCAACATGCAGGGACTAAGCAGTCATGTGAGGATGAGCAGGGTAAATAGAATCAATCTCACGTTTTAATATTTACATGAAAAAAAGGATATTGCTATTCCACATGTCTATTGCTGAAAAACACATCCTCTGTTATGGATTAATTTTGGTTACAACCCTACAGTACATGAAGCAACTAGATACTGACCTCTGATTTCATACTTGGAAGCGTGCCCTAGTCACCAATGGCTATCACATGTAGTATCTTAAGATAGTGTTGTAGCAGGTTTTCGACATGCACTGAATGCCCTGTCTTTCCCAAATGAGCCTTTCAGAAGCTCTTAAGGCCCTTAATCTTTTTTTTTTTTTTTAATCACAAGACAGTGTTTTTCCACAGTAAAGAGTAAGTGTCCACTCCAATAAAAGTGCTTGTCCTTTATTAGTATGCCTACTGCGGAGAGAAAACAAAGAGATGAAACAAGTGGAATTGGTTTCATTCTGCAGCAAGTAAAAACAAATACCGAAAGATAATGAAACTTACCACACGTTAAGTAAAAAATAAAAAATTCTGCTCATGCAAGATTCTCCAGCAAAGAATTGCGTAACCTGTGAGTAGTTATCCAGCTGAGAAATAAGTAAACCCAGACAAAAATGAGAAGACAAACTCAGTGAAATTTGTACCATAAATCTCATCACCTAACTGCTAAACTGGGATGCACAAGATGTTTCTTGAAAAACAGTCAAAAAACCCCACTGCCAATTAATGTACAATCACACGCTGTGTTAGAGATCCAGCCTGCTGCACGGATTTCAGGAGAGCAGGTATTTCTTAGGTCACTAACCAAGAATTTCTACAGAAGCAGCTCAGCTGAATAACAACGTACAAACAAGACAGAAACCTTCCATGACCGAAGCATTCCAGATGCACTTCACCAGGTCAAGAGAACTGTAAATTGAACCACTGAGGCAATGAACTTCTGTGTCTCGTAACCAGCAACCATATGAAATATGCATGAGTCATTGCACAGTGGAGAAAAAAAAAAACAATGAAGAAACAAATTCTTAATCATTGACAGGTGAAAAGAGAATCATAGAATCATAGACTAGCCTGGGTTGGAAGGGACCTTTAAAGGTCATCTAGTCCAACCCCACTGCGATGAGTAGAGACATCTTCAACTAGATCAGGTGAACTGATCAAAATCTAGTTGAATTAGATCAAAATACAACTCAAGAAAATTAAATCATACACTTGGATTGACTCAGACAAAAAAATGTTTTTCCGTAACAAGGTTTCTTTCAGCACTTAAGAGGAGGAATTAGATATAATTATTCAAGGACAAGGTATTAGTAGGAGCTTTTCTCAGACTGTTGAGAGCTCTCTTAGGCTACCGTGCTCCTAACTAGACTACCCTGAAATTATGGAGACGGTGTATTGCTACAGATCAGTTCATACCCTATTAACATTCATTTTAAGGTGATGGCTAGACATCCAACTCCAAGCTTACGCACCTTGCCAGCAGGAAAATCTCTTAGAAAAAGAAGGGAATAAAAAGCATTGATAGAGATCAGGGTCAGGTGAACTTAGAAAACAAGCAGAAGACAGTACCCTTCCAAAGCTAATAAGGTTTTTTTTCCTTACACAAGACAACACTTTCAATGGACTGTGTAGATGTTAGGATTCTTGAATTCAGAACGACATTGCACGTGCTGTTTATCCTGAAAAATATAACCATCTCAGCCATTGCCATAAGAGATGATGTTGCTAAAACAACGTAGCTGAAATTCTGCAAAAATGATTGCAAAGGTACTGCTGCCATTTAGCTCAATCTTTCATTAATGTTTGGCAGAGAGAGTGTTGTACCAGCCACTGTCCACAGTACACTTGGAAGAAATCATTGATGGAGTTACTTTATAGGGTCCCCCTGAACCAGATCTTCAATAAACCAATGAATGCCAGTATTCGGAAGAAAACGTGTTAAAAAAAAATTACGAGAGGGGCTTCATTCCTAGCTACAAAGTCTGTCAGACAAGACAACACAAGAACAGCTCAGTAATGAAGGCCGGTGCAGGAAGAGCAGCTTTCACATGTAGTGTACCACTCCTCTGCTCAAGCCCACCCTGCTTCTCTTTTTTTAAAATATCAGCTCACTGAAAGTTATATTTTTACGTTGTCGACCCTACTCATACAATTCAAATATCACAACAATAAAATCAGATGTGCCACTTCAATTTTTCTTGCCACCTCAAAGCTATGAGCAGCAGTAAAAGCACAGAAGATCACTCGTGTCTCCAGAATGCAGTGCTGCAGCATTTGAAAACCCATAAATTGTCTTCAAAATTACAAGGGCCAAGCTTAAAATTAAAAAAAATAAATACAAAGTGTGCATTCCCCAGAAAGCAATGCCTCCCAGTTGCTAACAGTTTATTATTTCATGAACTAAATACAGTAATCGGAGGAGGGATGTATTAATAGCCAGCACCTCTTACACACTTGCAAGCGGTGAAGGCCATGGCTTTAATAAAACGACAACTGCTGTAAGCAGCAAAGCAAGTTTCAATTTAGAACTCCCTAATTATTTCTTCAAAGCATACACAAGGGAAAGGAATTCACTGAGTTAACACATGGCTTTTTACCTGCAGGATAAGAATCAGCTTCCAGATACATGAATTTTGATATTTCTGGCTAAAGAGAGATGGCACAAAGAGCCACCAGTGGAAACGCACAACGCTTTTTGCACCATGTCAACTATTCCAAACACACCAACTAACACTGATTATGGTGTTAGCAGCATTCACTTGGATGGAAAAGGAGACCGTAACTGACTTGTATCACCCTGCAGCCCAAAAGCAGTTCCATGTTCCCTGTGGCTGCTTCCTCCTCCTCAGAGCGGGCGGAACATTTTGACAGAACACACTAGTTTTGGTGAATAAATTCCTGGAGTGGGGGATAAAAGTAGTCAACGCTCAGATTGCTTCAACCTGCAAATCAGTTATTTTCAAGGCAGTGATGGATACAATCCTTCTTAGACCAAGCCAAGATAATTCTACGGCAATAGATATTGATTCATATCCACAAGTTGGCTACTGAAAAAAACCCAACAAACCAAACCCACCCAACAGTGTATGGCAAAGGATGCCTACACAATTAACTATTATCCTGGGTGAGTCAGAGAAATAGCTGTTACAGACTGAACACGCAGAGAGGGGGCACACACTTACTTTGCTACCCACTGCTTGGCAGCTCACACACCAGCACTCTGAGCCTGACTTCAGAAAGTCATGTCTTCACCTCTGCGTGGAAGCCTGAAAGCTCTTAGACAGATTCATGGAAGAAGAGTTTATCAAGGGCTATTAAACACAGGGATGATACAACCTTCTAAGCTGAAAATTGCTGTAAGTATGACAAGAGCATGAAAGAAAGGAATGTAGGACTCCCATCTATCTACATTTTTATACTATTGCATCCTTACCCCCTTTTTTTTGTTTTGTTTTTTTGTTTGTTTGTTTTGATTTGGTTTTGAGTGGGGGTTTTTTTCTTTCTTTTTTTATACCTACCCAACTCTACAGGCCACTTTCAGAGACCAGGCTCTGGACCAAAGGCCAATTCCTCCCAGTAAGTCAAGCTTTGGTATGAGGTCAGGTAACTTTTAGGCATCATGTATCCTATGTAGTTCTGCCTCACCCTGTACTTTAAGAAAGGCTGTCTCTTAAATCCACAAAGGCACAAGACTAACATTACTCACCCATGACAGCATTCTCCACTTGGAGGTACTGTGACAACAGCACTGAGAGCTGGGTGGGAATTCAGTGAGGTCAGGTGAAGAGAAGTAAACAAAAATCCTGAGAGGACTGACCTGGGTCAGCACATTGTATCACCGATTTTGTAGGAGGACTTAAGGTTGCTTCTTTTGAGATGAGGGAAAACATTCAAATTAATTGTCTTCAGTGATGAAAACAAAAAGCTTTGAGCCACTCTGTACAGAATACTGTGATTCAACCCACATAGTTCTTTCCAGTGATTGAGGATGACCAGCACTGTGATGGTGAGCATATTGTAGAGACTAGTAAGAGGAATAACACTGGTATTGCGATTGAACTGTGTAATGCAATTGCTTTACTTTGTTACGTGTAACTTACATTTGTACTGTATTTTCAGCATATTTTGTATCACCCTGCTAAATCAGAAATCCCATGTAACATCAACCACCTTCAGATAATTAGATATTAAACATCACACCCTCCATGCGTGGAATATCTAAAAGAAGCTGGTCAGAGGGTATTGGACCTCAATACTATTCACACATCAGAATAAACTGGGAGATCAGTCTTGGTTTGGTAACCAAAAAGCTCAAATGTTAAGCTATCATGTATGGCGAAGTTTCCCCTATTTTGATATACCATGCATGGACACTGTCATGGAAGCACTCAAAACACCACCCCTTCTCTCAATCTCAACAGTTCAGCTTCCCTTCTCCTTATCTTCTTCTATGCTGTATCTGGACATAAATGACATTAAATGCAATGCTTATCTGAAAATATAGATGCATAAAACCAAGAATATGTCTTTGCTGGTAATGCAGATTCAGAAGACTTAAGTCCGTCAAACTAACCCAAAAAATTCACACTCTATCTATAAACACAGAATTGCAAGCAATGGCTATTACAAATGCTATGAATGCATCTCGATAGTTTTGCTCCTCAAAAAGATATATTTATAAGCAAATTTGATCGTAATTGCAATCAGATGAAAACTCAGTTCTCAAAAATACATTTATATATACAGGTGGCCAGATTGTCAGAATTAAGAAACATTGCCATGAAAGGAAGTCAAATAAAGTAGCAATATAAACCACCCAAGCTAGAAAAAGAAAAGAGTAATTAGCCTGTTGCTTCACTAATTTGTCTCTATTTTCCACTATTAGCATCATGTGCTAACAGCATAATCACATTACAAAAAGCTAGAAGAAGTTAGTGAGAGACATCTGCTTCACCCAGATGTAGACCAGAGCAGGTGTATACTATTTTACCCCACTCCATCACCGAGGCAGCAACTCCCACCTGCGGACAGTACCATTGACACTGCAGCAGCTCCGGAAGCGCTTCGTGCCCACGCACTGGCAATGGAAGCACAGACGGCTGTCAGTCAACTCAGTTCAATGCAAAACCCAGCAATTCAATTGATGCTACTGGTTGTGAGGACCTCTATCTATTTCACTGTCTATCATTTTAGGAGGCAATCAGCTAAGTCAAAACTCATATCCACATTTCTTCACCAAACAGCCAACTGTCACAACCCAAAAATGGGGTGCATTTGACCTGACTTTAAAAATTAATAACAACAGACGCCTAAGTCTGACCCTGCAATCCTTGTCTCTTTTCACCATCAATGGAGAAATGTAAACATTTCCAGAAAATAGCTTATCTAAAATATTCTGCTTGCCAATCTTAGGTTGAGATCTTAAGGGAGTCCCTTGTGAACAGCTTCACAGCTCCAGCTTTAGGCACTTTTTAGATATTTGAACTAAATCAAACTTCCTCCATCAGTTGCTACAACAGAAATTCACACCTGCAGGTTTGCTATCTGTGTGAAAGCCAATGACAATTCAATGACAACTAAAAACACCTCAGGCAGAGTTGTTTAATTATGCACCCAAAATTAACAATGGGACAATTACTAATGGTATATTATTCAGTTCTATAGTTAATTCAGTAGACCTGCTCGTTTATCTTTCTGAAATGATTCACAGAATTTCCACTGTTGGCTGAGAAGTTTCAGAATCCAGCGTACCGCAAATATGCTGAGAGAACAGGCTCAGCATCAGACCACAACAACCCACCCGCACCCAACCAGTTTCTGAAGCCAAGCATTACTGCAGGGGTTATGGATTCCTAACCGGAATAGGTTTAATGTCTTTTTAAATGAGCATAAAACATCACAATGCCAGTCAGCCAGGCTTCCTTCGGCAGAAAAAGCACACATCCGCTTTGCGGTTGTTTGGGCTGTATCAATGTCAGCTCAGCACAATCATATTTGACACTATTAATAAGGAAATCTATTTTCTTGTTTACAGCATCATTGTTCATGCACTGGAAAGACCAATATCAGCAACCTACTTTTGCAGATAACTTAATAAAGGTTCCACAGAACGTATGTCTGTAGGTGTATGCATACATATGTACGCGTAAGAGACTAAGAATGCCAATAAAAGCTCCATTAGATTTCTACAACTCACTTCCTACAAGGATGCAAGATGTGAAGAATTTAAAAGGTTTATCGACGAGACAGCTAAAGGATTGATTGCTTTTTTCCTGGACTGAGAAAACAAAATGAAAGGCTTGGCTGGTTTCTCTGAGGACTTCAGAAAGACATGTCAGTTAACCTATGGCTCTTGAATGCAGATCTAGAAAAGGATTCGACAAAATACATTACTTTTCAGTGAAAGAAGGGCATATACCTTTCACTGCTACACCTCCTGTCCTTTTGAGAGAAACAGCAGCTTTTCAAGAGCCAAAAAAAAAAAAATCTGTTAACAGCTACTGTCAATTGTACAATAAGAAAAAAAAATATCTAATTTTAAGTAGTAAACTGATGATAAATTCCAAAACGTAGATCTTTTCAGTCATGGATACAGCCAAACTCAAAGTGAATGAACTGACTGTTAAAGCCCATGCAGACCAACGCATTTGCATCCCACCTCGAATGTTGCTCTGCCTAGTTAGATATGCTCTGTGGAGTTGAAAAACTAGATAACCTGGCATATGCTGATGACAGATAAAATGCAAAGGTAGCAGAAGTGCCGATCAAAATTTATTTTTTTTAAATCTTTAATAAAAGAAAGCAGATACTCAACATGACTCTCAATCAGGCGCTTTGCAATAGTTGGCAATTTTCCTCTATTCTTGACAATGCTGCAAAAACGGAGTTGATATTTCAGATTAAGAATATGTTGGTATGAACTTTTATTTACCAATTGCTGAGAACACTAAGATAGCTATTCAGTAATATAATAACCTAGTTACTAACAGGACCCAAATAATTTATACTGGGATTACAAAAAATTTAAAGTAACGAGGACACTGAAAAGAATAAATGGGGAACATCTTGGTCTACACTATAAAGACAGTGCCCTTTTCTCCATCACTGACATCGTGCTCTCCCTTAGCTTCAAAAGATTTTTTTGGTGTTGTCTCCTCACACCGTAACACTGCTTCTGCAGCACTGATACCTACCAGCTCAGACCGAAAAGGTCAACAATTGTTTAAACTGACATGAAAGGCAAAGGGAAATAGCGAAAGAATTTGGTCTTCCTATACCCAGGAACCAAAACCAACTCAGGGCGGGCACTACGCTACTAAACTAATCCTAGCATCAAACAGGCTACGCACAAAATGCTATGGCTTGACACATTTGGCTTCAGGGAGCTGTGGACCACTGCTTACACATGGAAGTTCAGGAATCGCACAACTTCATCACAGGAGAGGCCTGATAGACTGATGCTTTGATGATTTAGCAGTGTAGGTCACTAAACAACCAGTCCGCTATTATAATGAAGGATCTTGGAGGCACAACAGCAATGCAAGTAAATTGACATGCTGATGGAAGGGCACATTGGGAAGAAGGCACCATGACTTTTCAGCATACACCAATAAACATTTTAACAGCAATACAAAAATTGAAAATATGAAGGCCTTCCCTTGGCTCCTTTGGAAAAGTAAATGATGAGTATGTTTTCCTTTCTCTAATTCAAGGAAAAGCCTTCCAATAAAGTTCCACAAAACAAGATAGCCAAACTGAAAACCTGGCAAAAGACCTGACCCATGTACTTGAGCACAGGAGAAGCAGGTGTTTCCCTGTGCCGGGAAGGGACCTGAGACTGATGCGCAGGACAATGAATCTCAAGGGCAGAGCCAAGGATTCAGGCAGCCCTGGGGACATGCTGACTAGGGCCTCTTTTGGCCACAAAATGTAGGGAAAAAAACATCTCGGACAGAATACAGGATTCAAAAGCACAACACCAGACTTCCAAAGCACTGGCTGATGGTTTGGGGATCCTCAGGTCTCAGTCACAGGAAACCATGCATTAAGATAATATAATCAGACCAAAGGGAGACTACAAGCACAGGCTGCAGGAGCAACCTCAGAGAGGTGCAGACACACAGGACAAAACCAGCAACAAGATTCTAACCAAACTTGTCACATCAATATTGGCTTATACAGGGAAGGTTCCAGTGTGAGAAGAAACTCGACATCCCCTCTCCTTTTTAAAAGGTTGACTTCTCCTTGAGTATTTAAAACAAATAACATACTTCTTTTTCTAATTTCCTATTGCTTGAGGCATGAAATGGTAGTGAAAATAAATGACTAGCCCTGTATCTGCTAATGCTCAGTAACGCATTACGAAGATTTAACCTCCTGTGCCTTATCAGAAGAAAAATGACTAATGTATAACTTGAATGCAATGAATGAATATTTCCTCCTAAAAAAAACATTTCTAGAGAAGTAGGGGATTTTATTTATGGAAACAAAACCCAAAATGATCACTTAAGCTTGGAAATTACAAACTGTTGAACTGCTTAGGCTTCTTTTTCTGCATGAAAAGAAAATACATTTAAGGAAAACACATGAAATAGCGGTTATTAAAATGAAGTACAACCCCAAAGCCATTTTTAATTGTTCTGCCTGCTGTAGTTGAAGAAGTTGTAGAAAGGTGTAACTCGTTGGGATTCAAGACATCACAGGAGATGCCTTCCTTCCTGCGTCCCTGACCGACCTCTCCGTCCCAGACTGCATCTAGCATTTTCCTTGCCTGACCTGTCTGTCCTCAATTCTAATTCTCACCAGAGGTAATCCATCCTTCTTACAGGCTAACTAAAAGCAATCATCTTTGTCTGCTACTATGAGTCTGCAATAACTGCAAACAATCTCTATGCAAAACTTCTCCATCTGACCTAAGAATAACTCAGCTTTTGCAGAGCAAATCCTTATAGAGGACTCCAAATCACGCATCGAATTTTAAAATTCCTGCAGAAAACTCTATGTGAATACTAGGACGAAACCAAATTTCTAATTTCAAAAGCTCTTAGACACAAAGCAACAAACAGCTCTTACAGACAAAGTCCCTATTACGGTAGGAATTACTACTGATATACTTCCTGGAAATATTTTCCTGACTTCTGGGAATTTTAAAACCAAAATACACAACTCGACACAAGACCATTTGTTTTATATGGCACATATGAGGAAATTTTTTTGCTATATTAAAACATACTTAGTGATAAAAGCATATCTAAAGATGGAGTGGGAGCAAGACTGAACAACAGGGGGGAAAAAAAAGCTCTTACCTGTGTATCAGCCATTATCCAGGTTTCAGCTTCCGTAGTGACTCATGAACAGCTTACCTCTTAACTACTTTCCCTTTTGCCTAGGATGTATGCATCAAGCACCTCCTCATCTTGCAGTCTGATCTACATGAGCTGCCACTTGCACCTATCCAACCCCATCGTAAAACTGTGATCCAAGCTGGAAGGTTTACCAGTAACATGTTGCAAATACACAGTTTCCCTTTATTTTACTTGCACTATACAACCACACTTCACAGAAGACCAAAGCTGTCAAACCCTGAAATTTAAGTGTTTTGTTCTGCTCTCAGCTTTACAGCACATAAGAACCTTGAGGAGCACGACACTGCCGTAAATGCGGCCACCACATCACTGTACCCATCCCTTTGGTCACCGGACTCTCTCTTCATTTTGCTTTTTATTTTGGAATAGCTTTTATTTTGACTTTGCAGCAACTTACAAGATCTACAGCTAGATTTAGAGGTATGATACGGCAAGTTGAAAAGGGTTTTCAGGCATGCCAGAATATTATTGCACTCCACAGACATCTCTAGGGAGAAGCAATAGATTTTTTCCATTTGTCAATTTTCCTCTCACACACCAGTGGTACCTCTGAGTGATCCCCGAGCATTCTAGTTATCTTTGAACAAATAATTACTATTTTAAATTAACAAGTACGTACTGCTGCGTTGAGGGGAGTACTCATATTTAATCAAAAATGGATCAGACAAAAAAAGAAATCGAATCCACAGTTTAACGGGCTACCATGGCAGTTCACTGGTGAAATTTATTGCACGCAACATATCAAAATGTAATTACCTGTAGGCTCAGGCAGTGAGACAGATAGAGGTGACTGCCTATTGCCTTATGTGCAACACAGACAAAAGAAATCATGAATTTGAACTGGAGGAATGAGGACAGAAAATAAGCTGAGGAGTAAAAAATGATATTTCTTAAAGCAATCTGAACTTAATAGCACCTATCCATCCAATGCATAACCTTATTCCTCTGTCCTAAACAATCACCTTAAGCCTCCAGACAGGTACATATATCTGTACATGACTGTATTATGTAAGCAGAGTTTAATAAACTTATCTTATATTAAAAAATTACGCACAGATTAGATCTAATTAGATGTGTTTAACCCAACTGCCTCCATCATTCTTCACCAGATAAAAGGTTTGATTGTCACTGACTAACTGCTGCTGACACATCACGTTCCCAGGGACTTTATTTTTCCCAGCATCACACTCACGATTCCCAAAAGGTAGAGTGGGGTCTACATATGCTGTAAAGTTTTTCAAAGTTCTTCTACATGGAGGTATATTTCCTTTACAGCTTTAAGTAATTTTATTTACTTTACGTCTCTGAAGCTTTGAAATTATTTTAGCAACACCTGTCTGAAAAGCCATTGCAAATCAACTCTTACAGAAACTGTGCTAATGCGTGATTGGGTTATTGCCAACACTTGCAAAGTTTAAGTGGGAAAGAACTTAGTCTTGCAAAGGTGCTCAGCTCTCCCTCTGATACATATTGCCCTGCAGTCACTAAACACATCTCAGTCCTTTATCAGCATGGAGCTGCTTGTTCTATTACACTCACATAAAAATTAAAGTACCTACCTACCTACATGGAAATTGTAAAACAATTGTGAAACAATTTGTTTAAAGCTTGGATTCTTCTTAATCAAAAAGAATCATAATGACTTAAAGTCTCAAACAAAAAACAAAAAAGGTGTATTGTCTGAGCAAGTTGTTCATATCAGGACCATCAATTAAGAACAGAACAAACAATTAAGAGAATATGAAATCAACCTGCAAAGGAGCAATTCACTTTTTTCCCTAAATTACAGATCCAATGTTGAGTATATAAATGGAATAAGGGGTACACATATATGGTTTTGTTATGAAAGTAATGCTGAATTTTTCAAAAGAGGCTTTTAACCAGGTAGTACAAATGCACATTTATCTAAGGCATTCAACATTGCCCTCATCATCACAATATCTGAGCACCTCAAAATTCCTTCATTGCACTGTTAACCCTTCCTATCTGTGAGAAGATTATGTGGGTTGCCCTTGCACAATTAGCAGTTAAAGATACACACAAAAATAAAAGCATATACTCAAAAATACACTTTGCAGCCGATACGAATAAACTCTTGAGCAGTTTACTCTAAAGAAACCTCTACAAATGGCTGCTATGCTGGCTATATTCTGGGTGCAAAACCACCAAAGCTGGCTCTGCTCAGTCAGATCAGGTCTAGGAGCAAACCACCAACACTCATGCTAAACCAGACTAATAAACCCTGTCAGGAGGACCATACCACTACATGAACCCTCAAGTCCCAAAGTGGCACTTTCACGCTGCTCTGTCCTGTATTTCCTGCTGGAGAGCATGCTCATCTCAACACCACTTATCTAATAGTCCAGACCAGACAATCCCTTGGAGGATACTTTGGTGTCCTTCTGTCCCATGTGCTTGAAAATCCTTCAAAGTCAGGGTTCAAGAGAAGGTGAGAGAACACTGGTCTCATCTTGCCAGACTTTGGATACAGCTAGAGTCAAATGCTAGGATTTGCTCCTGAATTTCAAAGTTCCAGGCTAACTTTGTACAAGGTCCCACAGGGAATCGGTAGCAGATGGAGATCTCTATCCATGTCTCAGATGAGTACCTTAGCTATAGGAACAGCTTGTCATTCAAAGATATACCTATTGCGCACGCACACACACATATTGTGCACACCAGCCTCTGGCTGCTTTCACTTATTCTTTTGCGGTCTTTTTGTAATCTACCTTCTGGTACAAAACAAGACTTGGCAACATTGACAGATTATATCATAGATCCAGTGGCTGTCCTGACATCCAGATACAGATGAAACCTAAAAATACCTCCATTTACAATGAAACAAAAATCCTTAAGGAAGTCAAAGAGTTATACAATGCCAATCAACTGGCAGAAAAACAGTAAACTATCCACAGATTAACATCTGAGAGGAAAAAAACAGATGTTTCTAGCCATAAACCACCCTTGAACTTGCATGCACTTGAATTGATATAAATGAATAATCCTATTAGATACTCCTCACTTTGGCCAGGATATAACTATCAGGATTGGAGTCAGCAGGACCAAACCCCAGTGGAGGTCTCTCTGAAAAGCTCGGCTCCACGTGAAGATTTCCCATAGCACACGCCACGCAGGAGACAGAACCATTTTACAAAAACACACTTGAGAACTATATGAAATGGCTTTTACATAGGAATGACTAAATAGACCTAAGACTTCAGCTTGGCAAAAAGACAGTGGCGGGGGATAATACAGGTCTGTCATGGCATAACTGCCCATCAAGGGTGAACCAGGAATAATCCTTCATAGTCTCCCAAAACAGGAACTGGGGGTGTGGGGAATCACATGAAACCACGAAGTAGCAGGTTCAAAAACAAAAAAGAAAAAAAGTTCTTTTTTTAAGTGTCTGTGAAAGTTATAATCACAGGATGCTGCAAACACCAAGTTTACCTAAATTCAAAAAAACCACCGCAGGCTATCAAATACAAAGGTAAACACAAAGGTACTACTTTTTGCTGAGGAAGACCCTAGCTGTGAACCAGTGGGATGGGAGCTAGGAGAATAAGTCATAGGAATATCAGTACTTGTTTGACCTATTCTTTTATTATTCCATAGATAAAAAGTAGTGGGTCAGAGCAAGTTTGTGATCATGGCAGGCCCAGGCAGAGAACCAGGCTATAGATCTTTGACACATGCCACTATTAGCAGAGCAGCAGAGTACCTGGTCATAATTCAAGCAAACCTCCAAGATACAAGCAAAGGTTAGTCATTTCAGAGAAAGCAGCTCGAAACCAGTGAAACCAGTCCAGCATCTCCTTTCCCTCTCTTCCACATCCAAAGACTGTGAGCTTTAAGGTGCACTCTCGAAGGCATAAGGCAATCTTTTCTCCCAGCTTGACCCAAGAAAAAGTTGATTGTTTTGTATATTCACCAAAAGTGAATATTACTCTGTTAAAGAAATCCTTGTTATTTTCTTGCATGAATCTTGCTCTCAACAAGTGCAGAAAACATCAGGTGTTTAGGAACACCTATACATTGATTAGAACAGACATCACAAATTCCCCCAAGCACACCCACACACACCAGAACCAGCGAACTGCAGGAGAAAATGTCACCACCAGTACCTGCTTCACAAATCAAAAGTATGAGATGTATCACCTGATGAGGAGATAAGAGATTTTTTTTGTTATATGGAACACTTATAATTTGAAATCTAAACAATATATTGAGTCGCAGTGAGGTTAACATTTCCTTCTCCCTCTGTAATACCCGAAACTTAAATTATTAATTACCACACAGTAATACTCACAACTTAAATATGTGAAACACACAAACAGTAGAAAAAAGAAAATGCATTCAGGGGCAGGACACAAAGGTACAGAGTATTTTCATGTTTCAGTTCTCTGCCCTAACACAGACTCTCTGCGCTGCCTTGGAAAAAATCACTTGCTGCCTCCACGCTTTCAATTCTATACATAAAATGGAGGCAACGCCACTTCATTACCTCATCGCAATCTCGCAAAGATAAACCGATGATTGTGACATGTCCGCAAACTACTAGACTGAAGGTCATACAGAAGCCTTCCATAGGTAAGAGGAGGAAACATTTTTAACTAGTGTTAAAAGTATTTTATTACTTTTACAGATGGAGAACTCCTGCAGCCTTAGTCACCAAGTGAGCTTCAGTGAGGCTGCCAAGGGAAAATTGTGTTTGCCTGTTCACACTGTGAACTAGGGTGCAATGACAGTACTGACATTCTCACATTAAAAAAAAAAAAAGGAATGTAATATGCATACTTTTGTACATTAAATGCCTGACAGGGTTTTTTTTTGGAATATGAAAGGAAGCTTGTAGGCTCTTGTTATTTAATAGTGCCACAGAGATTATCAGCATACTATAATATCACAAAATTTGTTCACAGCGGGTAAAATACACACCCTGCCGCGAACCAACAAAAGACCACTTAAACCCTAATTTCAGCCTTCATGGTTGAGCCAGTGACAGACTTCTGTTAGCACTATGTGGGGATATCTTTTTGGGCCAAGATATAAAAAAGCACTTTTGTCTTAAGGGCATTTCCTTCAAGGCATTTTTGGTTTCCCACAAAAAAAGTCAAGGGAATCTGTTATAATCTGAAATCAAGGGAATCTGTTATAATCTGAAGCCCAAAGCAATCCTTCTCATTTACACTTGTTGATTCAAGTAGAACAAGATGGTGGTACACCCCTGTACTTCTGTGATTTTTAAAATCAGGAAAACATACAGCATTTGACTGTCCTGTTAAAATAAAATTGCATCACATTTTGGGTTTGTACCCAAATAGTTACAAAGATACACCAGATTCAGAGAGCGTGTTCTTCTGTGAACCAGGAAGCAAACAACAAGACTTCACTATTTCTAAAAGTCAGTCAGCAATTAACAAATGTGAAAACAGGGAACAAGGTTAGTATTTGAGAAAGAGATTCCAATAAGCAAGTAGCCATGAGATAACCTGCAATTACTAAGGAAAGAAAAATATCAGCTTGCTGACAAGGTATGCCTTCAAAAATCAGCTACAGGGGAAAAACAGGTTCCTTAAAACAAAGAATATAGAAATTATGCATTGAAGAGTAGGACAAAGGAGGATAAAAAGTACCACCATGTACTCGGGTTCTGCTTCTCTCTCTGGTACAAACACGGGCAGAAATGAAGGATGTCAAACCTCGGTCTCTGTCTCTTGCCGGGGATCGGCAGGACCATCCCTGCGCCCGCCGAGCTCCAACGGGAGGAGTGGAAAGTTGGATCCGTAACAAAGATCATTTTTCCACCGACGGTTTAATTTTAGAAAGGCGCTAACAAAAGGCACCGCTCTCAACACCCCGAACGCCCTTATTTCCCTTCCCAGTTCATCCAACCCCGCTTCCCTTCGGAGACACCGCCGCCGTGACACAAACAGGGCTTCATTCGGCCGCTTTACCCGAATAAACAGTTTTTCCTGCCTAGATAAAAAAACCCCAAACCACCACCCCGCAACCCCACGCCACAAAACGGTAGAAAAGCAGTCCCCGCGAAGGGAAGGAAAAGGGGAAGGAGGGAAGGGCGGCCGGGCCTCAGGGCCGTCGAGCGGCGGGTGCCAGCCCGCACCGCCAGCCACCCCGGGGCCGCCCGTCCCGGGGCCCTGGGGGCTTCCAGAGGGCTCAGCAGCCGGCGCCCAGTCGCTTCGCCCCTCGCAGCGGCCGGCCAGGGCGGCGGGACGCGCACAAACCGGCGCACGGCGACATTTCTACTCGCCGGCACCCCCTCAATTCCCGCACGCACCCGCCATGGCCGCCGCGCACAGGCCCCCGCGCCTCTCCCGCCCGCCCGGCGCTGCCCCGGCGCAGCCCGCGGCCGCCGCCCGCCGGGGCAAGAGCCGCCGCGGCGCTGAGGCACTGCTCCCGCCCGGCGGCGGCCGCGCTCTCCGCGGGGCGACCCGGCCGTGAGGGGTAACCCGCCCGCTCGCCCGCCGCACCTGTCGGGTGGTTGCGCGGTCCGGGGAGGGGAGGGCAAGCGCGGTGGCGGCGGCGGCGGCAGACAATGGAGGAGTGAAGGACAGACACATTGACACACGGGCGCCTCTGCGGCCGCCCCCTCCGCCCGGCCGCACCATTCCGGGCACCTCCCCGGGGGAGAGCACGGAGGGGAAACCGGAGGAAAGCCAGAAAGAAGGGACAAAAGAAAAGAAAACCCCATTTCTCAACCTAAAAACGAGGATAAGAGAGAATCAGTCTCCTTTTCCCTGGCACCACCGTTCTGGGAAGTTGGCGGAGGGGGGGGGAGCCTGCATGGAATCCCCCCTACGCTGAGGCGAGAATGGTTTACCCCGCGGCCGGCCCCTGGCGAGGCGGAGCTGTGGGAGGAAGTGGCCATGAGGAGCGGGG